>CM017763.1:31182216-31647779 GCA_008009225.1 Acer yangbiense | reverse complement strand
GAGGGTTCTTGTTAAAGGTAGCATAGGTATCGATGCTATTGCTCAACCCCTTTGAAGACCTCGTCTTGATAAGCAGAAGGTAAATTTCTATGTGCTTACTTTTCTTAAAGAGATTAGTTGCACACACACACTTGACATACATTGCATATGTGTGCATTCTATTCACTTGTCACATTTCACACTTGCACTTATGTGTTATATTTTGTTATGTGTAATTGTGTCTTGTTGTCTTGTAATTCGTTTCCCAATAGTTTTCGGAAACGTCCACGCATGCACTAGAATGTGCTTGGTTTAGCGCGAGGACCGCCTACGGAGAATGCCCTTGGCTTCTCCTTGGTTTTCACCTTTGTTGGTGATCGGCGGTTATGATCGGCGGCCTGGCCGCCGAGTGAAACCGCCGTTTGCTTCCAGTAGTATATGGAGCAATTCTGCGGTTATGATCGGCGGGCTCGACCGCCGTTCGAGACCACCGTTCGAGACCTGATTGATTTTATCTCTCGGCCTAATTCGGCGGTTGAAACGGCGGTCCCGAATGAAACCACCGTTTTTACACCTGATTGATTTTTAATCTCAGGTTTGATTCGGCGGTTGGATCGGAGGTCACGAAACCGCCGAATTAAACTACCGTTGGTCCCCTGTTCCTCTTGGGCCAATTCGACGATTATTAACGGTGGCCTGGCCGCCAATTGAAACCGCCGATTGGTGCGTTTCAGGGGCAAACTTGTCTTTTCACATGCTCTGTTTTTCTTGCCTATAAATACATCACTTTCTCTTGTTCTGAAGATGACTCTTTGATCATCGAGAACCCTACTTTAAAAAGAGAAATTTTTAAGAGAGAAAGCAATCAAGTTTGCTCATCAAACACTCAAACCAAAATCCATCTGCATCAAAGTTCATATAGCATTCTCTAGCATATCTAGGATGCTTGCTTGCATGGGTCTTTGATCATCACACTTGCTTTGGTAAGTTTTTCACTATTATCATACATAATTAGTGTTTAATTTATTATGGCATCTCTTTTATTACTTGATTGTTCTTAGATTATAACTAATATTCAAGATAGAGATGGTTGTGTTTATTTGATTGAGTGGTGTTTTTATGATAGATATCTAGGTTTCTCTAATCTATGATTATCTATGCTATTTGACATGTCATTTAGCTTTAATATCTAGGATTGGTTTTTAATTGCATATTCATCATCTTAGATAGCATATAGGTTCCCTTGCTCTATGTTGCATTTGAATATTCATATATTCACTTAGGGTGTTAATCTCTTTTAGAGAATTAAGTCTTGTGTTGACCGGGATTAGGTTGCTTAATTCGCAAGCAATCGGACTAGGTTCACTCATACCAGGATTATGTAGGTGTGTGATTACTTCCGGGATTAGGTTGTAATCGTTTACACATTTAGTGGATTCGAGGTTTGAGTGTGGCTTACTTACTAGCCCGTGGTTTTTCCCGTGAGGGTTTCCACGTAAAAATCAAGTGTTATTTAATTTCCGCATTTTATACTTGATTTATTGCTTTATCTATTTAGGGGTAATTTCATAATTTGGACTAACAAGAAAAATTGGGTAAAAAGCTTAAAATCTATTCACCCCCCCTCTAGATAGTTTTATACACACCGTGCTATAATTTGTTTCACAATGGTATTTGGCAAAGCAAATGACAAAAGTTTCTAATAAGAATTCAAACCAATTTCACCAATGTCATGAGTAAAGCAAGGATATAGAATATCACTACAAGAAAATAAGGCATTATTGACAGTTATTTGTTGACAGTTTTTAACCGTCAACAATCCTTGACAGTTTTTAGGTTTGTTGACAGTTTTTAACTGTCAAGGATTGTTGACAGTTTTTAATTGTCAACAAATAACTAACATTTTAATATAATACATGTTGACGGTGAAATTTGGATTGCCACGCACTCAACAATTATATCAATTTAATATAAAACAAGAAAATTAAGAACGCATGCAAAAGACAGATTTTACGTGGAAAACCCTTGAATGGGAAAAAACCATGGCGCCCCTGAGGGCAGAAAAATAATACTAGGTTTTCGTTGCCTTGTTACACGCTTAGATCTCTCTTACAATTGCTCTCCTCTCTCTCAATTTCCGAACCCCTTCCTCGTGGGATAGGTGGTTCTATTTATACATGATATTTATGGTTTTCCCTTGATTTTAGTCCTGCTCATAGTAGGATTTCCATTCAGATTTGTACTGGGAATCCCACGTTGCTGTGGATACAGATAGGTCTTCTCCTTTTCCCCCCTTGATTCCTTGCTGTTATGGGTTTTCTAAAGTGTAGGGTTTATTTCCGTGTTTCTGCCGAGTCGGTTCAGGCCCAGTATGCTGGTGCAGTGAGTATATTTATTTCTGGGTTTCGTTTCTTCGGCGACCATATATCTAAATTTGGCGAGTACATATCCAGTTTCGGCGAGCATGTTTTTGACCTTTTTGGTTTCGAGGTACTTTGACATTGACTTGTCACATTTCCTTCATTGACCGGTCAATGAGTGACGTGGCAATCTTTATTGACTCTTTTGATGACGTGTCAGGTTGGCGAATTTATGCATACAACAATACCCCCATAAATACTCCGAGCTGGGCGAATGATTTGTTTTTTCTCGCTTCGTTTGTCTCTGCGAGTAGTATTTATATTTATACTTACAAGATTTCGACGCATTTTGTAATAACCCCCTCTTTCCTTTTTGTCACGCGCTGTATTGATTAATTGATTCTTCCGGTGTAAGCTTTCAACTTGGTCCACATAATTGCTGACGCTTCCACTTACCTGACAGACGAAGAGACATTTTGATCGCTTGGCTTTCCCCGAGATGCCACATGTCTGTTTTTTGATGGTGACTATTGCGGCTGGTTACTGTGGCTGTCATTCTCATTAATTGCATATCCTTTTTACTTGATTTTCTTTTTGAATTTTGAAACTCCCTCTTTTTAAGGCCCGATCGTTCCCTTTTCTCCATTTCATTCTTTCCATTTATTTCTCCACTGGTTTTCTCAGAGCAGAAAAGAACAGTTTGATTCTTCGTTTTTATCTACCTTATTCCTTCGAGTACTTGCTACAGTCCTTTCCCTGTGCTTTCTATTACCAGACGGTTCATAGGAATCGATTATTCCTGCCTCTCTACGAACCTTTCACAAATCTAGGGTTTTCTGGTGAGTTCTTATGGACCCTTCTTTACGCTCTTCTCTTTTTAATCGGATGATGCAAGCCATGGAGCTTGGTGATAAAAGTACTGCGGACAAAATCGAATCTCTGATTCGTAATTTTCGTCCGGATTCTCCGGTCCCAATTTCTGTTTATGTTCCGTCTTCTGAAGAAGTTTTTATCCCTAACATCTCTCATTCATTTTCTAACAGCGGTTCTCCAACAATGCCGAAATCTTCTAGACCAACAAGCAGTAGACGACGCGTTTCTAGGGTTCCACGTGAATCTCTGCTGGATGCGCAGACGATTGTTGACTCTGATGTTGAAGACCATCAGAGGGATAGGCTATGCTTCTCGCCAAACCGTCCGTGTTCTTTTGATACGGAGGTAAATGTGGTCGGCGAGGTTGAGCTTCGCAAATACAAGAGTCGTTTTGACCTGCCAGACTCAGTGAATCTTATGTTACCTGGCGACCGGGCTGTGTGGAATCCTCCCAAAAATGCAGTCCTATTTACGGGGCCATGCTTAGCTGTGGGGTAACTCTCCCTCTTCAGCCTTTCATCGCCAGATTTCTTGCGGAGGCTCAAATTGCGCCGGTATAGCTCGCTCCAAATAGCTATAGAATATTGATGTGCTTGTGCCTCATGTGGAAGTTGAAGGGTTATGGGCCCCCTACTCCTCGTGAAATCCACCATTTTTATACGCTAAGGTAGGAGGGCCATGGTGGTACGTATTTCCTTATCTCTTCGCCCGTGGAGAGCTGGATCCCTGAGGGTGTGGCGAACCCCGGCAAAGTAGAAATCTCCAGCGATGAGAAGAAAAATGGGTTCATCTGGGGCTTTCCCACTTCGAACAAGAGGTGGAAGAACAGCTGGTTTTTCGTTGGTGGCGAGTAGGGTCGTGATGTGCCTGCCAGTAGTCGCCACAATTTCTCGGCGAAGAAGGTTCCCAGGCACTTCACATCGCCTGAAGCATGGTTGAAGGCGGCCCCTGTTTTACTAGATAGAGAGATTTCTCACCTCGCCGCAGTAGCTGTCATCCCTTTGAGAGAAAGGGATAGGTCCTTCCTCTTGGATAAGGAAAAAATGATTTCCGAGGGGATTTTCACACGCCTACATGCAAGGCTTCCTCGCTGTAAGTCTTTGTCCATCCCTTCTTTGTTTTACTGTTTCATTTTATTCTGTTAGTTGACACTTTGTTTATTTTTCTTGCAGTGTGCAATTTTGACACCGTTTGCGACTTGCAAGCCAGGGCGGTGAAGAATTCCGAGGCCGCCAGCAAAAGGCATGCTGCTGGTTTGGCCAAGGAAGGGATTGCCAGCCCGGATGGTGATGATCCCTCCGACGCCGAGGATGCGGAGGAGATTTTAGTGGGAGGCGTCGAGTCAGGGCGGCCATCAATGCGCGCAGAAGCTGCTGCGAATACTCCCACTGCACCTGCTGCTGCGACTACTGCGGTGACTGTTACGAATACTCCTGCGACTACTCCTGCTGTAGCTACCCCCAGTCGTAAGGGTAAAGAAAAGGTTGGTGCTTCAGGGGGAGTCAGTGATATTCCTACTTTTGACACTGATGTCCCTGAGGTTCCTCTCGATCCAACAAGCGATCTTGCCCCTAGAACTGGCAGAGGAAAACGCCCAGCAGGGAGTACACCTGAACATGCTGCACGGCCCTCAAAGCGGGCGTCAAGGGTCGTGCAATACGTTGTTTCTTCAGATGAGGAGGTCGCTGAAGAGCCTGTGATCGCTGAGACTCCCACTGAAACTGCTGCCCCCGGGGCTTCTGTCGAGGAACCAGTCTTAGCTGAGTCTCCTCTTTCGGAGGGGGTAAACAATTTTGGCGCTCCTACCATTTCCCCAACTGGTGCGACTCCTCTTCCGACGGCCGTGAATGAGCCAGACACTTCTTTTGTTGGTCAGCCTGGGTCATCTGGTCGATAAGGGCCAACTGATAGACCGGGGTCGTCCAGACAGGATGGGGCTTCTGTATCCGGTTCTGGTGTTGCTCACGGAGATCCTCCCACTGATCCAACTGAAGCTGGTGAGGGAGTTGAGTCTGTCTCCCTCTCGGATTTCACGCTGCTGAGATTTGTTCTCATATAATGAACAACGATGTTTATGTTGGTGAGAGTTGGGAGCAGATGAAGAAGGGATCCTGCAACAGGAAAATGGAGTTCTTTTTCAACTGCCATTCTCTGGTGAGCCTCTCGCTGTACTTATGTATTTTTGTTTTGCGCGTTTCCTGACTTCTGTTTTTCTCTTCTTTTCAGATGCTGTCTGAGTTGGCTGATAACTACAGGCGAGGAAATTATTTGTCGAGGGATTTGAAGCGCCTGCGAGAACAAGCCTCTCTTTTGGAAGCTGAGAAGCTTTCGGCTGAGGAAAACCACATTCAGCAGCTTGCACAGCTAAGAGAATCGGTAGATGGGCACCTTTCGGCTCAACTGGCTACTGAAGAGAAACTAGGTGCTGCTGAGGAGGAAATCCGTTTGCTGCGAGAGCAACTCTCTGCTAATCAAGAATCACTCGCAGCACGTTTCGAGACTGAACGACTAGTTGAGGAGGCGAAGGAAAAAGCTGAGCGTGGGGCTTTGGACTTGCGCAACCAGTTAGCCTCACATGAAATTATTTTGAATGAACTCAAGGCTGTGTTGGAGGTTGAAGCGGTTGACCGTTTCAAGAGATCCCCTGCCTATGATGCGCTTTTATTGCGTGAGTTTGAGAAAGGCATGAGGCAGGCGAAAAAGTTCTTCGCCATGAAGGATCATATGAACGAAAAAGCTTTGAAGCGTTTCGACAGGTCTCTTCAGCAGCACATGGCCACCGGTGTGGACTCGATTAAACAGCAGATAAAACGATGGAGAGCCCACTGCCGTTATAATAGGACTGAACCTCATCCCATGCATTTGGAGATCCCCAGTAAGCGTGCCTTCAATACTTACTACTCGGGTCGGAAATGCAGTTTTTCTGGTTCTGGCGCTGAACATGACTTGGGTCCTGTTGCCGGAAGGAACTATGAACCGTTTATGCCAGAAGGGGATGAGGAAGTCACCTGGCCTTCAGAAGAAGAAATGGAGGATGAGGAAGACAGCGAGGGTCCTCCTGCAGCTAGTTGAGCTTTAGGTCTTTCTTTACTGTCTGGGACTGTAGGTTTTTATTTCTCTTGTTCCTCCAACTGTAAATGACAGAAGTTATAAAATTCTTTTATTTTTTGTTCAGCTGCCTTTGCTTTAGTTTTTCGCCAAGTTTTTTCAGCATATTTTATGTCTCTATTCAGCTGCCTTTGCTGTATTTTTGGCATACTCAGTGCTTGTCAGGACGTATCCGACCATGCACCAAGTTTCTTAGCATATCTTATATTTTTTATTCAGCTGCCATTGCTGTATTTTGGCGTACTCAGTGTTTGTCAGGATTTATCTAACCATGCACCGAGTTTTTAATATACTTTTTGTTTGTTCAGCTGCCATTGCTGAGTTTTGGCTTTTTATTGGGACGTCTCCCCTTGTTGTTTTTAGTTGGCTCACTCGTTCATAGGGATTCTGTTTTCCCGTGATGGCGATTGCCAATTTCTATAACTTTAGATTTCATTCTTCACTAGCTCTTGCTGCAGCGAGCATAAAACTCATCTTTATGTGATGATAGCAATGTGTGATGGCAAATGCCCTTTTGTATTTGGCGAGTGAAATCGATAATTTCTCAGTAATAAATTACTTTTTATTGAATACTTCCTGCAACTTTGTTAATACTGTCATAAAGAAAATGCTAAAACGAAAACTATTCTAAGTAAAAAATAAAAGGCTCACAAAAAATCCTTAGCTTGACCCCCAAGTTAAGGATAATATGTCTTCAAGTACTGCGCATTGCATGGACGGGGTAGTTCGCCAAAACCTTCTCGAGTGATGCGATATGCCCCGTGGCCAGCTATGCCTGTAATCTGATAAGGCCCTTCCCATTTGTCCGCGAGTGACCCTGCAGCTTTGTCTCTTGTTCCTGGGTTCACCCTTTTCAGCACTAAGTCGCCCAGCGAGAACTTTCTTTCGCGCACATGTGAGTTGTAATATCTAGCTACCCTCTGTTGGTACGCAGCATTCCTTATTTACACGCGCTCTCTTCTTTCTTCTAACTCATCTAGGCCGCACTTTAGCATATCAATGTTGATTTCTGGCTGAAAAAGTTATACCCTAGGTGAAGAAAAAGATGTTTCCACGGGGATGACAGCCTCAGCTCCATACGCCATGGAATATGGGGTCTCGCCTGTCGAACTCCTTTCCGTGGTTCGGTATGCCCAAAGTACCTGTGGTAATTCATCTCCCCAGCTACCCTTTTTTGCTGCCAATTTTGCCTTTAAGTTATGTTTTATGATTTTGTTCACTGCCTCAGTCTGGCCATTTGTCTGTGGATGTGCTGGAGAGGCGTAGTAGTTGTTGATGCCATACTTATCACATAGCTCCCTGAATTTCTTGCCATCGAATTGGGTCCCATTGTCTGTGATGATGGTATTTGGTATCCCGAATCTGTACATGATGTTTTTCTTCACAAAGCTTATGGTGTTTGCTTCTGTTATGTGTACCAACGGCTCAGCCTCTACCCATTTTGTAAAATAATCCACTGCTACTATGGCATGCTTCGCTCCTCCAGTTGCTGTTGGCATTGGGCCGATCAAGTCAATTCCCCACATGGCGAATGGCCAAGGCGAGGTAATACTTTGCAAGAGTTCAGGTGGCTGTCGGATGTTATTGGCAATCTTCTGACACGCCTCACATCTCGCTGCCACCCTTTTGGAGTCGGCGAACAGTGTTGGCCAGTAAAAACCCTGCCTTAATGTTTTGTGGGCTAGGCTGGCACCCCCTGCGTGGTTCCCACA
The DNA here is from genome assembly GCA_008009225.1 of Acer yangbiense. Taxonomy (NCBI): domain Eukaryota; kingdom Viridiplantae; phylum Streptophyta; class Magnoliopsida; order Sapindales; family Sapindaceae; genus Acer; species Acer yangbiense. Next base: position 31,639,747 of record CM017763.1, on the reverse strand, counting down.
ATTTCCGCTGTGTATGCTTCTCAGGATACCTTCTGCTTCTTCAGGTCCGACACATCTCTGCAGCGCCCTCGAGTACCCCCTTTTGTACAGTTCTCCATTGAGTACTGAGTATCTTGTAGCTTTGTACTTCAGCCGCTTTGCTTCTAATGGGTCACTTGGAAGTACATCATTAACGAGATATTCTTTGATTGGTGTGATCCAGCTGTCCCTTTCGCCAAAGACTGCCCCAACTTCCTTTGTTTTAACTATACTCGGCTGCGATAGGTGGATCATAGAGATATTTTTGGGCCAGGTGTTGATTGTGGCAGATGCCAACTTGGCTAAGGCATCAGCCTTTTCATTTTCTTCTCGGGGGATGTGAACAATCCTGTATTATTTAAATCTTTATAAAAGTTCCTTTGCTAATTCCAGGTAGGTGATCATGCTTTCATCTCTCGCCTGGTACTCGTCTAACACCTGATTGACCACGACTTGAGAGTCGCTGAATATTTCTACCTCATCTGCTCCTAGGATTGTGCAAACTTTTAATCCTGCTATGAGTGCCTCGTATTCAGCTTGATTGTTAGTAGCTTTAAAGTCAAAACGCAAGGCACATTCGACTGAATCTCCTTCTGAGGTTGACACCACTACCCCTGCCTCGCTGCCATGCGTGTTTGACGAGCCATCAACACGAAGTTGCCATTTGAATGTTTTCTTATTTTGCTCCACCATCATTCTCACCACCTCTATACTTGGCTCGGTGAATTCTGCTACAAAGTCTACTACTGCCTGGGCTTTAATTGCTGTTCTTGGGAGATACTCTACATCGAATTCACTTAATTCGATCGCCCACTTTGTTAATCGCCCGGATACTTCTGGTTTTTGCAGGATTAATTTCAGTGGGCAGTTGGTGTACACTCCGATTTTATGAGCCTGGAAATATGGCCTTAGCTTCCTTGCTGCTGTTATTAGAGCGAGTGCCATTTTTTCAGCCGGCGAATACCTTGTTTCGGCTGGTAACAGTGCTTTGCTGGTGTAGTATACTGGTTTCTGGATCCCATCTTCCTGTCTTACTAGCACAGAATTTGTGGCTGCTTCAGAGATGGACAAGTATATGTATAATATTTCTCCTGTTTATGGTTTTGATAGCAGCGGTGCCTGTCCAAGGTAGTCTTTCAAGGCCTGGAAAGCTTTTTCACAATCCTCATTCCATTCGACTCCATTTCCTTTCTTTAGAGCTTTGAAAAATGGTAGGCATCGGTCTGTTGACTTGGCTATGAACCTGTTCAGTGACGCTAGGCACCCTGTAAGTTTTTGGACGTCCTTCAAAGTTCTCGGCGAGACCATTCTTGCTAATGCTTGGATTTTTTTAGGGTTCACTTCTATTCCTCTTTGGTGTACTTGATACCCGAGGAACCTCCCAGATGGTACGCCGAATACACATTTTGCTGGGTTCAACTTCATTCCATACTTAACCAGCACATCGAATGTTTCCCTTAGGTCATCTGCATATCTATCTACTGTGATGCTTTTTGTCAGCATATCGTCAACGTAAACCTCCATATTTCTCCCTATTTGCCTGGCGAACATTTTGTTGACTAAGCGCTGGTAAGTTGCTCCAGCGTTCTTTAGGCCGAATGGCATGACTGTGTAACAATACAACCCCTGGTCTGTGGTGAATGCTGTCTTCTCCTCGTCTGGCTTGTGCATCTTTATCTGGTTGTATCCTGAATATGCATCCATGAAGCTCAATGTCTCATGTCCGGCAGTTGCATCGACTAACTGGTCAATCCTTGGTAGCGGGAAGCTATCCTTGGGGCATGCTTTGTTCAGATCGGTGAAGTCAACGCACATCCTCCATTGATTGTTCTTCTTTTTCACCAGGACCGCATTCGCCACCCATTCCGGGTACTTAACTTCTCTAATTGACCTTGCGGCGAGTAGCTTTGATACCTCCTCTTTTATGGCTGCACTTCTTTCTGGGTTAAAACTTCTCCTTTTCTGCACGACTGGTTTGCAGGTTTCATTCACAGCCAAATTGTGTGAAATTACGCTTCTGTCAATCCCTGGCATGTCTTCGTGGCACCAAGCGAAAATCTCTTTATATTCTTTCAATAAACTTGTCACATCTTTCTTGATTCGTTTAGTCAGTCTTACCCCGATCTTTACTGTTTTATCTGGCTTCGCTTCATCTAGAACAACTGACTCAGTCGGCTCTTCTTTTTCTCTGCTCGTTTTGTCCCTTGGGTCTAGTTCGAAGTTTTTCGGATATTCTTCCTGTACTTCACTGTCTATCTCGAATATGTTCATGGTTTCCACCCCTGTTTTATCTTTGAAGATTGATAGGTTGGCGCGACGAGCCATCTCCTGTGACCCTCTCAATTCTCCGACACCAAATTCTGTATGGAACTTTATTTTCAGCACATGGGTTGAAGTTACAGCTCGTGCTTTGTTAAGGAATGGTCGGCCAAGTAAAGCATTATACGGCCAATTATGGATATCGACTACAACAAAGTCCAGCAGGATTGTTCGCCGGCATGGTGCTGTACCAAACCTTACTGGCAGTTTCACAGTCCCTAACGATCTTACTTCTGCACCACCGAAACCTTTCAACGGTACATGGAAAGGCTCAAGATCTTTCCTATCCAGTCGCAACTCGTCGTATACTCTGGCACTTAAAATATCAGATGAACTTCCGTTGTCAATCATCACCCGAAGGACATCCCTATGAGCTATTCGAACCCCCACGACGATTGCATCGTTAGGTTTTGCATCAATTCCATCTGAGTCTTCTGCTGTAAATACTATAGGATCGTGTCCCTCTCTTCCCTTCTTGGGGTTTCTTTGCACAGAATTGACCTCCATGCTCTGCTTTCATACATTACTTCTCGGACTTCCGACATCCTTTCTCGATTGCTTCTCCCAGTATGAGGTCCGCCAAAGATGGTGTTTATGGCGGCGCTAGGGCTGTTTCTCCTTGGACTCTTTCTTTCCTGCACGTTTCCTTGGCGGCTATCCTGGTGACCACTATATTTGTCTCCCTTCAGAGCAAAGTCCTTCAGTTGCCCATCTCTGATCAAACTTTCAGTGTGATCGCGCAGCTGAAAACACTTTGAGGTTTCATGCCCATGGTCTTTGTGGAATCGGCAGTACTTTGTTGTATCTCTCCTAGCATTTGCTGACTGCTGCCGAGGGTATTTAGCGAGCCCTTTGTCTTCCACCACAGAAAGTATCTTCTCTTGATCGCCGGTCAAAGGGGTGTAATGGTTGTACCTTCCTCGAAACCTACTGGCTCGAGGATTTCCTTTGCTTTCTCTTGAATGTCCCTTTTGGCCCTTCTCATCTCTTTAGCGATCACGTGACTGCGTCTTTTTGTCATCCTTATGGTCCGGTTTTGAGCCAGGCTTGTGTCCATGCACATAGCTACCCTCTTGCGTTACTTCTTTTTCTTCTGCCAGTGCGTAGTCGCCAGCTATTTCCATCATCTCCTCATAAGTTTTTGGTCTCTCCCTTCATAGGTCAAAGGATAATCGCCCACTTTGTAACCCATTGGTGAATGCGGCGATTACAGCTACATCACTGGCGTCTTCAATTTGAGCAACCTCCTTCCCAAATCTCGCTAGATACTTCTTTATTGACTCGTTATGTTCCTATTTCAAATTGGACAGATGAGCGAGTGACTTTCTTCTCTGGACACTCCCCATAAATTGCCTTATGAACGCTTTGCTGAGATTTGAGAAGCTGCTTACACTTCCGGGAGGAAGTCTTCCAAACCATCTAGATGCAAGGTCGCCGAATGTTTGCGGGAAAGTGAGGCATAACAACCCATCGTTGGATGAGTACTGGGCCATAATGTTACGGAATCGGCGAACGTGCTCCTTCGGATCCCTATTCTCCTTGTACTGCTCGATAGTTGGCATTCTAAATCTGTCTGGAAATTGGGTGCGAGCAATGGTTTCGATGAATGGGCTATCTGACTCATCATCCGAAGATACATTACGACCATACCTTCGCGCCATTGCTGAAACTTTTCTTGATAGCTCTTGCAGAGTGACATCTCGCTGACCAGTTGGTTCTCCTGCTGGATCGAGTCTACTTTTGATTGTCATTCTACCATGATTGCCTCTCTCGTCCGGGCTTCTTCGATCTTCAGTGCTCTCGGATCTTCTTCGCTTTGCTCTTTTGGATTGTAATTCCCTTCGTGGACGAGGACTCTTATCTTCAGATGAGATGAGATGGAATGGTGTCTCCGCCGGTTCCGTTGGTACGTATCGCTGGAATTAACCCCATGTGTTCTCACCTGGTCTCGTTCCTCCCTGGATTCTTCATTCATCACACCTTTTCCCTTCCTTTGTTTTCTCCCCTCGAAGTCCTCAGTGTGGTCCTGGGGAGTCTCCTCAGTGGATTGTCTTGCTTGAGTATCGGGAATTGCTATGTGAACTTCTGACCGTAGCCTTCCGGGTGGATGGATTCCAGGAGTGGTTAACTCATACGGAGATGAAACCCCCAACCCTATGGGGAGCGAAAGTCCTATTTTGCTGGCTTCGCTGATTAAGTTTACCAATGCAGCTTGGAAATGCTGCAGAATCCCGAGATCAGCTGCCCTAGTTCCTGGTGTTACCGCTGATTGTTCCCCGATTGTCGCTGCCCTGTCTCCCGTCTGCGTGGTTGGTTCAACAACTAGATCTCCGCTGGAGTTACCATATCTGTCGCTGTCATTGTTCATGTTGTTTGATTCGCAAGGGTCCCTCGAAGTTTTCTGTTCAAAGACCCCCTTCTTTTAGCGCCAATTGTTGACGGTGAAATTTGGATTGCCACGCACTCAACAATTATATCAATTTAATATAAAACAAGAAAATTAAGAACGCATGCAAAAGACAGATTTTACGAGGAAAACCCTTGAATGGGAAAAAACCACGGCGCCCCTGAGGGCAGAAAAATAATACTAGGTTTTCGTTGCCTTGTTACACGCTTAGATCTCTCTTACAATTGCTCTCCTCTCTCTCAATTTCCAAACCCCTTCCTCGTGGGATAGGTGGTTCTATTTATACATGATATTTAGGGTTTTCCCTTGATTTTAGTCCTGCTCATAGTAGGATTTCCTTTCAGATTTGTACTGGGAATCCCACGTTGCTGCGGATACAGATAGGTCTTCTCCTTTCCCCCCCTTGATTCTTTGCTGTTATGGGTTTTCTAAAGTGTAGGGTTTATTTCCGTGTTTCTGCCGAGTCGGTTCAGGCCCAGTATGCTGGTGCAGCGAGTACATTTATTTCTGGGTTTCGTTTCTTCGGCGATCATATATCTAAATTTGGCGAGTACATATCCAGTTTCGGCGAGCATGTTTTTGACCTTTTTGGTTTCGAGGTACTTTGACATTGACTTGTCACATTTCCTTCATTGACCCGGTCAATGAGTGACGTGGCAATCTTTATTGACTCTTTTTGATGACGTGTCAGGTTGGCGAATTTATGCATACAACAATACATATATATTAAATATATATTATATAATATATTATATTATATATGTTTATAATAATATAATATATAATAATATAATATATAAAAATATATTTGTTTGTTGACAGTTAAAAACTGTCAACACATAACTAACATTGTTTTTTTATATATTATTAATATAATATAAATATATAATATAGTAATATATAATATATATAATATATATATATTATAAATATATATAATAATATAATATAATATAATACATATATATATTAATATATTAATATTGTATATACTATATAATATAATATAATATATAATAGTATAATATATATAATATAAATAATAATATATATATTATAATATAATACATATATATTAATATATTAATATTATATATATGTTTATATATCGTTTTATACATTATAATAATATATATTATATTATATTTGTTTATATATCGTTTTATACATTATAATAATATATATAATAATATAATATATGTACACACACACATATATATATATATATATATATATATATATATATATATATATATATATATATATATATATATATATCATTAATATAATATATAATAATAATATATTATTTTTGTAAATGAGGGTATTTTTGGAGTTGAGTTGTGGCATATGAGGGTATTTATAGAATAAAAATTTTAGTTTGTAATGGAAGGGCATTCCATTGGTTTTTGGATGGAATGCCTATTCAACCAAAATGGTCGAATCCTTATTCCAATGGAATCACTATTCCATTACATTTTAACAAACCAAACGAATGTAATGGCTTTCTTTCCATTCCATTCCATTCCATTCCATCCAACTAAACATGGCATATAGAAGACCCGTGACATCAATTGTAATAAGCATGATTTGGAATACAACTCTCACTACAGGGGAGATATTTCTCAACATGCATCTTGCAATGTAATGAACAAATGTAAGACTCGAATTACTAATTTATATAGGTAATTGCATAATTAACGTGTCTCTTAGTATGAAACAAAAGGGTGCAAAATAAATAAACAATTTTTTTAAAATTATTTTTTTTGAATTTTTTATAAGTTAATGATTTAAAAGTAAATTTATTAAATTTAAAATTTTACTTATCCAATATCGGTTTGCCCAAAAACCGATATCTTACTGTAAAATAATTCAATATCAGGATTTTGTTTGGTGTTGAAAATAGGAAGTAAAAGTTTTAAAAAATTATTAAAGATAATGAAAAAAATTGTATATTATGAATTTTTTATAATATAATATATATATAGATATATTAAATAATATATATTATATATTTATTAAATAATATATATTTATAATATTTATATAATATATAATATAATATATATATTTATAGCAAATTAAATCACATCTAATAATATAATAATAATATATATTTATAATATTTATATAATATATAAATATTATATATTATTATATTAAATAATATATATTATATATTTATTAAATAATATATATTATATATTTATTAAATAATATATATTATGTATTTATATTATATAAATATATTATTATATATATTGTATAATATAATATAATATATATGTATAATAAATATATATTATATATTATATATTATATATTATATTATATTATATTATATATTTTAAAACATTCATAATATATAATTTTTTTAAACTTTTACTTCATATTTTCAACACCAAACAAACTTCCGATATGGATTTATTTTACAGTAAGATATATATATATTATATTATAAAACATTCATAATATATAAATTTTTTTTATCTTTAATAATTTTTTAAAACTTTTACTTCATATTTTCAACACCAAACAAAATCCCGATATGGATTTAGTTTACAGTAAGATATCGGTTTTTGGACAAACCGATATTGGATAAGTAAAATTTTAAATTTAATAAATTTACTTTTAAATCATTTACTTTTAAAAAATTCAAAAAAATAATTTTAAAAAAATTGTTTATTTATTTTGCACCCTGCTGTTTCATACTAAGAGACACGTTAATAATCCAATTACCCATATAAATTAATAATCTAAGTCTTACATTTGTTCACTACATTATAAGATGCATGTTGAGAAATATCTCCCATGTAGTGAAATAGGCCATGTTTGGTTGGATGGAATGGAAAGAAAGTCATTCCATTCTTTTAATTAGTTTGTTAAAATGCAATGGAATGGGGATTCCACCTTTTTGGTGGAATGGACATTCCATCCAAAAACCAATGGAAAGACATTCCATTCCAAACTAAAATTTATATTCCATAAATACCATCATATGCCCCAACTCCATTACAAAAATAACCTCAGCTCATTTCCAAAAATAATATATTATAATTATATTTATATATATTATATATATATATATATATATATATATATATATATATATATATATATAAACATATATAATATTATATTATATATATTTATATTTATATTTATATATATTATTATATGTATTATATAATATATATGTATTATATAATATAATTAATATATATCTATATATTATATATAATACATATTATATATTTTATATTATATATTATATATAATTATTTAATATACTTTTATATTTTATTATTATTATCCATAATATATCATGTTATTATACATTCATAATTAGGGGTATTTTGGTCAAAATACAGTTAACTCTATTCCATTCCATTGTTAACCAAACAAAATAATACTAATTCAGAAACTAATTCTAAAGTTCTAACCAAACAAAAACTTAGTTTTCCTTTCTGAAACAAATTATAGCACAGTGTGTATAAAGCTATCTAGAGGGGGGGTGAATAGATTTTACGCTTTTTACCCAATTTTTCGTGTTAGTCAAAATTACGAAAATGCCCTCAAGATAATATAACCAAGCAATTGTAATATGGTGCGGAAATTAAAACAACACTTGGTTTTTACGTGGAAACCCTCACGGGAAAAACCACGGGCTATGTAAGTAAGCCACACTCGAACCTCGAATCCACTAAATGTGCAAACGATTACAACCTAATCCCGGAAGTAATCACACACCTACCTAATCCCGGTATGAGTGAACCTAGTCCAATTTGCTTGCGATCTAAGCAACCTAATCCCGGTTGCTACACACAAGACTTACTTTCTCTAGAAGAGAATACAACCCTAAGTGAATATATGTAAATATCCAAAATGCAACATAGAGCAAGGGAAACCCTATATGCTTATCTAAGATGATTAATATGCAATTAAGAACAATCCTAGATATCAAAACTAAATGACATGTCAATTAGTTTAGCTAATCAATATTAAGCACAAAACCTAATATGCTAGCACAATACAACTTCTCAAACATACATCATACTCATCTCAATATTGTATCCAAAGCATACAAAATAATCAACAAGTAATTAATTGAGATTACTAGATAAGAGAAACACAAAACATGTAAGATATTAGTGAAAAACTTACCAAGCAAAGTATGATGAAGATTCCATGCAAGATGACATCTAGATGATCCAAGATGATGCTAGATGATGATTGATGATCATGAAAAAGTGTTTGAGTGATTAAAAATGAGTTCTTTGTGTATTTTTCTTCTCTTGAAAAATATCCTAAGTATAGAATATGAATATGAACTCTCTTGGCTGACCTAAAGTCAAAGTGTTATATATATAGGGGCCATAAGTGAAGTGTGGTCGTTTTGAAAAACGCACCAAAAATTGCTCTGTGCGCTGGTGGCCTTGCGCTGGACGACAGGCGCAAGACCAGCGCACACGCACATTTTTGCATTGGCGCTGGACGACATGCGCTCACACAGGCGCCAGACCAGCGGAGCCACACTAGGCGATCAGCGCTGGTGACCTTGCGCTGGTGTAGACCAGCGCACGACCGGCGACAGAGAACTGGACGATCTGCGCTGGTGGGCTGCGCTGGTGTGGACCAGCGCACGACCAGCGGCACGCCACTGGGCGTTTTGCGCCGGTGAGCGGCGCTGGACGTCAGGCGCAGGTGGACCAGCGCACAGCCCACAACTTTGAACCCCACAAGGGGAACAAAGGTAAACTAAGATGCATCCTAAAAGCCTAAATGCTATGATGTTATAAACACAAGATGCAATTATTATACTAAGCAAGAAGAGATGTAAATAGGCATTGATGCACAACAAAAAGAAACACAACATACAAAGATTAAACATATGCATGAGTTGTGAGTGTGTGCAACTATCTCTTCAAGACAAGTAAGCACTTAGAGTATTACCTTTGGTGCTTGTCAATTATGAGGTCTTCAAAGGGCCTAAGCAATAACAACAACATCTAAACTACCCTTACAAAGAATCCCCACATATGGTTTGATCACGAAATAAGCCAATTAAAAACAACGGGAATCCTTACAATCTCCCCCTTTTGCTATTTCGTGACAAAACCATCACTCACATTGATTCCTCACAAAAAAAATAGAAACTACGGGACTACAATGATATTCTACATTACAAAGAGATAAGAGAATGCAACTTGAAGTCTTCAATCCTCTTGTAGAATAATCAATCCCTGAAAAGAGTTTCTAACATTTCTAATACAAGAAAAGTGTGAGATTAATCATGTGAGAACAATACCAAGCATTTGCATTTTTAGAATTTAGGCACAACATTACCAAGTGTATGCAATGTATGATAAATGCAATGCTCCCCCTCAACGGGTTACTCCCCCTCAATGTATGTTCTCCCCAAAGTGTACAATAGCTTCTATATTTTGCACCTCCCCTTACCATATCCTACTCCCCCTTTTTGTCATGATATAGGCAAAGGAGTAGTCCCCAACCGGGTCACTCATAGCAACGAGAGATAGAAGCATGCAAGATTTGCATATACATATAAGTCACTTTATGCACTTCAATTAATTTGAGAGAAACAAGGAGATTTATTTTTAGAAAATGTGTGAATCCAACATGCTTTGCATACAAGACATATAGCATTCAAGTCCAAAATACAATGGTATTTGGCAAAGCAAATGACAAAGGTTTCTAATAAGAATTCAAACCAATTTCACCAATGTCATGGGAAAAGCAAGGATATAGAGATTATTGATTTCAATTTACGAGCAACTATATCCAACTTTATAAGCGAAACATGGCATGAGCGACTTTGCACCCTATTTGATTTTTCCGGATAAAATTATCCGTATGATAGTAACCATGTTCAACTAATAAAGAAAGAGAGACATTTGGAATGTAAATTCCTTTGAATGGATACAAGATCCTTTATTCATTTTGAGTCTCATAAGTTTTCACACAAGTTTTGCATTTTTAAGAATATGCAATCATCAATTCATGCTTTTCATGTGAGCATGTTTATGAATTTCATGCTTTTTCATTTGTCATTAGCATGTTATTAAAGAATCATCATGTCATGGAGATAATCATAGGTCATTCAAATCATACTTCCAATGTAAATCTCCTAGTCCAAAAATGCATGTTTGAACATAAATATGACATGGATTGTAGACAAGCAAGGTTCACACTTATGGAATTTTAAAACATATATACATATGTACAACCAAGCTTACTCAAGCAATTAAAAGAAGAGGCATAAGATATTTCAAATTTTTTGCAAGATACAAGAATGCAAAATAGCTCTCTTTGCTTGAGTTCCCCATATGGGGTCAATCATAGAACATCACTCCACAAGACATACCCCAATAGATCTACTAAGAGTTTTAAATCGAGTAGCATCTAAGGGTTTAGTAAATAGGTCCGCAAGTTGATCATTAGTACCTACATGTTCAAGTACTATGCATTTATTTTCAACAAGCTCTCTAATGAAGTGATGGCGGATGTCAATATGCTTAGTTCTAGAATGTTGCACCGGATTCTTGGAAATATTAATGGCACTCATGTTATCACAAAAGAGAGTGAGAGTACCTTGGTTGAATCCGTAATCTACTAGCATTTGCTTCATCCAAATAAGTTGAGTGCATCCACTCCCCGCGGCTATGTACTCGGCTTCCGCCGTGGACAAGGAAATCGAGTTTTGCTTCTTGCAAAACCAAGACACCAAGTTGTTGCCTAGAAAGAAGCAACCGCCCGATGTGCTCTTTCTATCATCACAATTTCCTGCCCAATCCGCATCACTATATCCTACAAGACTAGGATTAGTGTCAAATGAGTACCAAATCCCATAGTTGGAAGTCCCATTCACAAAGCGAATGACTCTCTTAACCGAAGAGAGATGGGACTCCTTGGGATCGGAATGGTACCTAGCACAAACTCCTACACTAAAAGATATATCGGGCCTACTTGCGGTCAAATAGAGCAAGCTCCCTATCATGCCACGATATAAGGTTTGGTCCACACTTTTACCGCTAGCATCCTTGCTTAGCTTCAAAGTGGTGCTCATAGGAGTGCCACAATGTTTGGCTTTTTCAAGACCAAACTTCTTCACAAGGTTTTTGGCATATTTGGCTTGGGTTATGAAGATCCCATTATCTAGTTGCCTAATTTGCAAACCTAGGAAGTAATTAAGCTCACCAACAAGACTCATCTCAAATTCATGAGACATAACATCAACAAATTGTTGGACCTTGGTGTTGTTGGTGGAGCCAAACACTATGTCATCGACATATATTTGAGCTATGAAAAGCTCATCATTGTCTCTCTTGATGAATAGTGTCTTGTCAACACTACCTCTTGTGTAATTATTATCAACAAGAAATTGAGTGAGGCGCTCATACCAAGCCCTCGGTGCTTGTTTCAACCCATATAGTACCTTCTTGAGGCGATAGACATGGTTGGGGTGGTGAGCATCCACAAACCCCTTGGGTTGTTCAACAAACACTTCCTCTTGCAAGAAGCCATTGAGGAAGGCACTCTTGACATCCATTTGGTGCAATTTGAACTTGTGCACACAAGAAATGGACAAGAGAAGCCTAATAGACTCTAAACGGGCAACGGGAGCAAATGTCTCCTCAAAGTCGATACCCTCAATTTGAGAGTACCCTTATGCTACAAGTCTAGTCTTGTTCCGCACTATGTTGCCATCCTCATCGGATTTGTTCCTAAATATCCATTTAGTGCCTATGACATTAGTGGTCTTAGGCCTAGGAACTAGAGTCCAAACCTCATTCCTTTCGAATTGGTTTAGCTCTTCTTGCATGGCAAGAACCCAAAATTCATCATGTAAGGCTTCTTCAACCTTTTTGGGTTCAATTTGAGAGGTGTAGCAAGTATAGCTAATAAGATTAGCAAGTTGACGTCTAGTCCTAACACCCTCATTTACCTCTCCAATGATATCTTCTTTATCATGGAGTTTCCTAACCCATGGAGCGGGTTCTTTAGAGTCCAAGAGAGGAACTCTAGCAATAGGTTGTGTGTCATCATTGTTGACATTAGATGTCCCAACATTAGGAGGCACCACAACCTTCTCCAAAGGAGAACCATCACTAAAAATAACCTCCTCCTCATGATCATTAGACTTGAGCCTAGTATCATCAAATACGACATTGGATGATTCCATAACACTTAGAGTCTTTAAATTGAAAACTCTATAGGCTCTACTATTCAAGGCATAGCCAATAAAGATACCCTCATCACTCTTAGCATCGAATTTGCCAAGTTGATCACGGTCATTCAAAATGTAGCATTTGCTTCCAAAAGTGTGGAAGTAGCTAACATTTGGCCTCTTGCCTTTCCATAACTCATAGGAGGTATTTCTAGTACCGGGCCTTAGGAAAACACGATTCCCTATATAGCAAGCCGTATTGACGGCTTCGGCCCATAGGTTCCTAGGGACATTGTTGCTAAGCAACATCACACGGGCCATCTCTTGAAGGACCCTATTTTTCCTCTCAACAACTCCATTTTGTTGAGGTGTCCTAGGAGCCGAAAACTCATGGGAGATACCTAAACCATTACAAAAGGTTTCAAAGGTAGCATTCTCAAATTCCCTCCCATGGTCACTTCTAATCCGTTTTATGCTTTTAATATTAGAGTTCATTTCATTTTGAAGTTTATTACAAAGCATTTTAAACTTATCAAAAGTTTCGGATTTTTCTCTAAGAAAATATGTCCATGTGAACCTAGAGAAATCATCAACACATACAAAAATGTATCTCTTTCCACCCAAACTTTCGGTTTGCATGGGACCCATGAGGTCCATGTGGAGAAGCTCAAGAGGCTCCTTGGTGGTGAGATACTTACCCTTTTTGTGCATGCTTTTAGTTTGCTTTCCTTGTTGGCAAGGTCCACAAACACCATTGGCTTTCTTCCCAAGCTTAGGGAGGCCACGCACACACTCGAACTTTCCAAGGGTCCGTAGATCCCTAAAGTTCATGTGGCCAAGTCTTTCATGCCACAACTCAATTTGCTCATCCATGGACACATTGTTTGAGACTATTCTAGCTTCAAGACAATAGCAATTGTCGCTAGATCTCATACCTTTCAATAAGGTTTGTCCATCGGGCTTTAGGATCGAGCAATCATCTTTACAAAACAAGACGGAATATCCTTCATCACTTAGATGTGAAATGCTTATTAAATTGGCTTTCAAGCCATCAACAAATAAAGCATCGGATAAGGAGGGTAATCCGGGAACGGAAATGGTTCCTTTCCCTACTACTTTCTTTTTGGATCCATCACCAAAAGTGACATATCCACCTTCCTCCATAACAAGAGTCTCGAAGAAACTCTTGTTTCCCGTCATGTGCCTAGAGCACCCACTATCTAGATACCAAAAATTAGAAGAATTTGCCTTCAAGGCTATTTGAGCAACATGGCAAACAATGTCATTCTTTCTAATCCACCTAGAAACAATCTTAGCTTTCTTAGTGGTCTTTGGTATATGGGCTCTAGATGTCCTAGGATCATGCATAATAATATTATCATTCCTAGGAACATGCATCATGGCTCTTTTCTTTTTCTTCTCAATCATGCTTTGTTTTCTACACATTTTAATATATTGAAAGCAATTTGGTCTAATATGACCATCACAACCACAAAAGTGACAAATAGGGATGAAATAAGAAATCATACCTTGCCTTTGTGCACGTATGGGAGCTTGTCCATGTCTTTGTGGATAAGTGGGTTCAATCCATCTTCGTTGTTGAACCGGTCTAGGTTGCTTCCAAGCTTGAGGTTGCATGATTGGTCTTTTTCCTTTGTGAGCCAATTTTGGAGGAGTGTTGGCTTGAGGGACCCTAGGGGGTTGAGCTTGAGATTTCCTTCTTGGTCCCATTTTCACTTGAGCATTAGAACATTGTCCTACTTCTAACTTCTTCCTAGGAGGTTGCACAAATGAAGTTTCTTCGTTCTTCAAGCTCTTGACAAACACGGTCTTGTTAGAGGTTGAGATTTTCTTGCCATCATCATACCCAAGACCTCTCTTGTCACTTGGACTCTTTCCAACACCAAGTAAATGATCAAGCTTCTTGGTGCTAGAATCTATCCTAGCCAAGGACCCTTTAACTTCTACAAGTTCCCTCTTCAAGCCTTCTTCACTTCTCTTGGATAAGTCTAACTCCTCAATTAACTTATCCTCTCTCCTCTTCAATCTTTCCACTTGTTCACTTAAGTGGTCATTGTGAGCCGAAAGTTCAAGGTTTTCTTCTCTCAACCTCTCAATCTTTCTTGTGCTTTTAAGTGCTAAATCATTGAACTCGGCATGGTATTTAGCAAGCACCTTTTGCTCCACAAATTTCTTTTTGGAACTAGAAGAGGAGTCACTTTCTATTTCACTTGAGTCATTTTCCTCTTGACTCATTTCCTCTTTCTCACTACCACTTTTGCTCTTATGTGAGGAGGCAAAAGCTAGGAGGTTAGCCATGAGCTCTTCTTCACTTGAAGACTCATCTTCCTCATTGGAGTCATCACTACTCCCACTCCAAGTGGCGGCCATCACTTTGCTCTTCTTCTTTTCATTGTGATTAGCACATTCGGGGGCAAAGTGACCAATCCCACCACATTCAAAGCATCGGACACCTTTCCTTTCGGTCCTCTCTTGTCTAGGCTCAAACTTCTTGAAGGAACTCTTTTTCTTCAAATCTTGTCCTCTTGACCCAAATCCCTTCTTCTTCTTGAACCCCATAACCTTGTTGAACCTTTTCACAAATAAGGCAAGGTCTTCATCCGATTCATGCTTTGCCTCCTTTGCATCCTTAGATGCTTTCAAAGCTATTCCTTTAGACTTCTTAGGAGGAGTAGTGGTG
The DNA here is from genome assembly GCA_008009225.1 of Acer yangbiense. Lineage (NCBI taxonomy): Eukaryota > Viridiplantae > Streptophyta > Magnoliopsida > Sapindales > Sapindaceae > Acer > Acer yangbiense. The sequence goes on along the minus strand of CM017763.1, from coordinate 31,624,114 downwards.
CTAGGAGCCTTCCTAGACTCATATGCAAGGAGACGCCCAATCACCTCACTTGGCTTCATATCCATGTAGCCACTATTTTCTTCTATGGCCGTCACCTTGGATTCAAACCTATCGGGGAGAGATCTCATAATTTTTTGCTTGACTCTCCTATCTGAATACGGGTCTCCGAGTTGATGGCTTTGATTTACAATGTCCATCAATTTGATTTCGAAGTCATTGAAGCATTCATCCTCTCCCATCCTTAGAAGCTCAAACTGAGTTTGGAGGACTTGAAGCTTGGACTCCTTCACCACCTGGTTCCCTCATGTGCAACTAGAAGGATGTCCCATGCCACTTTGGCAATCTGAGTATTCTGAATAAGCTTGTACTGATTCTCATCCATAGCACACATAATGGCATGCATAACCTTCCTATTCCACTTAGAAGCCTCAAACTCTTGTGCGTTCCATTGCGCCTTAGGCTTCAAAACATCTTGTCGTCCACCCTCGGGAGTCATCATAGGGAGATCATATCCGTCTTCCACCGCCATCCATGCACGGTCATGAATTTGGCATATGTAGGATTCCATCTTCCCTTTCCATTGGGAATAGTTCAATCCGGTAAGAAGTGGAGGCCTTGTGCTAGAAGCTCCTTCGTGGCCACCACCATTTCCACCGTTTCCACTCATAGTGTTTATGAATGAATGAAATGAATGCAAATGTATGAATGATCAAAAATCACACAAAATGCAAAACACACCAAAATAAGCAAGGATCACCTATGTATGTCTAGGAACCCGCTCTGATACCAATTGAAACAAATTATAGCACGTGTGTATAAAGCTATCTAGAGGGGGGGGTGAATAGATTTTACGCTTTTTACCCAATTTTTCGTGTTAGTCAAAATTACGAAAATGCCCTCAAGATAATATAACCAAGCAATTGTAATATGGTGCGGAAATTAAAACAACACTTGGTTTTTACGTGGAAACCCTCACGGGAAAAACCACGGGCTATGTAAGTAAGCCACACTCGAACCTCGAATCCACTAAATGTGCAAACGATTACAACCTAATCCCGGAAGTAATCACACACCTACCTAATCCCGGTATGAGTGAACCTAGTCCAATTTGCTTGCGATCTAAGCAACCTAATCCCGGTTGCTACACACAAGACTTACTTTCTCTAGAAGAGAATACAACCCTAAGTGAATATATGTAAATATCCAAAATGCAACATAGAGCAAGGGAAACCCTATATGCTTATCTAAGATGATTAATATGCAATTAAGAACAATCCTAGATATCAAAACTAAATGACATGTCAATTAGTTTAGCTAATCAATATTAAGCACAAAACCTAATATGCTAGCACAATACAACTTCTCAAACATACATCATACTCATCTCAATATTGTATCCAAAGCATACAAAATAATCAACAAGTAATTAATTGAGATTGCTAGATAAGAGAAACACAAAACATGTAAGATATTAGTGAAAAACTTACCAAGCAAAGTATGATGAAGATTCCATGCAAGATGACATCTAGATGATCCAAGATGATGCTAGATGATGATTGATGATCATGAAAAAGTGTTTGAGTGATTAAAAATGAGTTCTTTGTGTATTTTTCTTCTCTTGAAAAATATCCTAAGTATAGAATATGAATATGAACTCTCTTGGCTGACCTAAAGTCAAAGTGTTATATATATAGGGGCCATAAGTGAAGTGTGGTCGTTTTGAAAAACGCACCAAAAATTGCTCTGTGCGCTGGTGGCCTTGCGCTGGACGACAGGCGCAAGACCAGCGCACACGCACATTTTTGCATTGGCGCTGGACGACATGCGCTCACACAGGCGCCAGACCAGCGGAGCCACACTGGGCGATCAGTGCTGGTGACCTTGCGCTGGTGTAGACCAGCGCACGACCGGCAACAGAGAACTGGACGATCTGCGCTGGTGGGCTGCGCTGGTGTGGACCAGCGCACGACCAGCGGCACGCCACTGGGCGTTTTGCGCCGGTGAGCGGCGCTGGACGTCAGGCGCAGGTGGACCAGCGCACAGCCCACAACTTTGAACCCCACAAGCAATCATGCAAGGGGAACAAAGGTAAACTAAGATGCATCCTAAAAGCCTAAATGCTATGATGTTATAAACACAAGATGCAATCATTATACCAAGCAAGAAGAGATGTAAATAGGCATTGATGCACAACAAAAAGAAACACAACATACAAAGATTAAACATATGCATGAGTTGTGAGTGTGTGCAACTATCTCTTCAAGACAAGTAAGCACTTAGAGTATTACCTTTGGTGCTTGTCAATTATGAGGTCTTCAAAGGGCCTAAGCAATAACAACAACATCTAAACTACCCTTACAAAGAATCTCCTCATATGGTTTGATCACGAAATAAGCCAATTAAAAACAACGGGAATCCTTACACTTTCCTTTGCATTCTCATTCCTATTACCATTCCGATTATCATTCCACCATATAACCAAACGTGACCATAGAGTATTGACCAATAATTCAATTATATATGTTTAAAAAATATATAATTTCATTAAAAGTTTAAATAAATATTTTTAAATATATGTCTGTTGTGAAAATTAGAATTTTGATTAGTTGAATTTTTTTTTTTTTCTAAAACTTATATAGTTTATATATAAATATTGTACAATTGTAACATATAAGGGGAAGTAGTCAAGTGGTAAAGGACTTGAACTTGAGACCAGTGGTCTCAAGTTCAACTCCCACCAATGGCAAATAATTGTCATTATTGACACAAGTGGTGGTGGTGGCCGATGGATGGTGACCGCCGGCGATGCTCCGACGACGGTGCCGATGGTGGTCCGGCCAGTGGCAGAGACCGGCGGTGGGGTGGCCGGTGGCGGTGCTCCGGCAGGTTGTGACCGACGACGATGGGCGGCGGCGGTGCTCCGACGAGGATAGCGATGGCGGCGGCGGCGGCGGCGGCGGTGGCGGTGCTCCGGTGGTGGGTGGCCGGTGGCAATGAGTGAGGTGGTTATTATAAATATAAAAAATATTATTTAATTAAATATTACAATTAACTATTAAATAATGAAATTAAAATATATATATATATATAACTCATGACAGTTAAAAACTGTCAACACTCTTGACAGTTAAAAACTGTCATTACTTTCCTTGATAGGGGCTTCCTTGACAGTTTTTAACTGTCAACTGAGCCCCTATTTTCTTGTAGTTTATATTGATTTCAATTTAAGAACAACTATATCCAACTTTATAAGCGAAACATGGCATGAGCGAATTTGCACCCTATTTGATTTTTCCGGATAAGATATCTGTATGATAGTAGCCATGTTCAACCAATAAAGAAGGAGAGACATTTGGAATGTAAATTCCTTTGAACGGATACAAGATCCTTTATTCATTTTGAGTCTCATAAGCTTTCACACAAGGTTTTACATTTTAAGAATATGCAATCATCAATTTATGCTTTTCATGTGAGCATGTTATATGAATTTCATGCTTTTTCATTTGACATTAGCATGTTATTTAAGAATCATCATGTCATGGAGATAATCATAGGTCATTCAAATCATACTTCCTATATACATCTCCTAGTCCAAAAATGCATGTTTGAACATAAATGTGACATGGATTGTAAACAAGTAAGGTTCACACTTATTGAATTGAAAACATATATACATATATGCAACCAAGCTTACTCAAACAATTAAGAGAAGAGGCATAAGATATTTCAAATTTTTTGCAAGTGACAAGAATGCAAAATAGCTCTCTTTGCTTGAGTTCCCCATATGGGGTCAAATATAAAACTCATCACTCCACAAGACATATCCCAATAGATCTACTTAGCGTTTTAAATCGAGTAGAATCTAAGGGTTTAGTAAATAGGTCCGCAAGTTGATCATTAGTACCTACATGTTCAAGTACTATGCATTTATTTTCAACAAGCTCTCTAATGAAGTGATGTCGGATGTCAATATGCTTAGTTCTAGAATGTTGCACCGGATTCTTGGAAATATTAATGGCACTCATGTTATCACAAAAGAGAGTGAGAGTACCTTGGTTGAATCCGTAGTCTACTAGCATTTGCTTCATCTATAGGAGTTATGTGCATCCACTCCCCGCGGCTATGTACTCGGCCTCGGCCGTGGACAAGGAAATCGAGTTTTGATTTTTGCAAAACCAAGACACCAAGTTGTTGCCTAGGAAGAAGCAACCGCCCGATATGCTTTTCCTATCATCACAATTTCCTGCCCAATCCGCATCACTAAAGCCTACAAGACTAGCATTGTGTCAAAAGAGTACCAAATCCCATAGTTGGAAGTCCCATTCACATAGCGAATGATTCTCTTTACGGAAGAGAGATGGGACTCCTTGGGATCCGCTTGGTACCTAGCACACACACCCACACCCACACTAAAAGATATATCGGGCTTACTTGCGGTCAAATAAAGCAAGCTACCTATCATGCCACGATATAGAGTTTGTTCCACACTTTTACCACTAGCATCCTTGCTTAGCTTCAAAGTGGTACTCATGGGTGTATCACAATGTTTGGCATTCTCTAAACCAAACTTCTTCACTAGGTTTTTGGCATATTTGGCTTTAGTTATGAAAATCCCATCATCTAATTGCCTAATTTGCAAACCTAGGAAGTAACTAAGCTCACCAACAAGACTCATCTCAAATTCATGAGACATGACATCAACAAATTGTTGAACCTTGGTGTTGTTGGTGGAGCCAAAAACTATATCATCAACATATATTTGAGCTATGAAAAGCTCATCATTTTCTCTCTTGATGAACAGTGTCTTATCAACACTACCCCTTGAGTAGTTATTGTCAACAAGAAATTGAGTGAGGCGCTCATACCAAGCCCTCGGTGCTTGTTTCAACCCATATAGAGCCTTCTTAAGGCGATAGACATGGTTGGGGTGGTATGCATCTATAAACCCCTTGGGTTGTTCAACAAACACTTCCTCTTGCAAGAAGCCATTTAAGAAGGCACTCTTGACATCCATTTGGTGCAATTTGAACTTGTGCACACAAGAAATGGACAAGAGAAGCCTAATGGACTCTAACCGGGCAACGGGAGCAAATGTTTCCTCAAAGTCGATACCCTCAATTTGAGAGTACCCTTGTGCTACAAGTCTAGCCTTATTCTGCACTATGTTGCCATCCTCATCAGATTTGTTCCTATAAATCCACTTGGTGCCTATCACATTAGTGATTTTAGGCCTAGGAACTAGAGTCCAAACCTCATTCCTTTCGAATTGGATTAGCTCTTCTTGCATGGCAAGAACCCAAAATTCATCATTTAAGGCTTCATTAACCTTTTTAGGTTCAATTTGAGAGGTGTAGCATGTAAAGTTAATGAGATTAGCTATTTGACGCCTTGTCCTAACACCCTCATTCACATCTCCAATAATATCCTCTTTGTTATGGAGTCTTCTAACCCATGGAGCGGGTTCATTAGAGTCCAAGAGAGGGACTCTAGTAATAGGTTGTGTGACTTCATTATTGTCATTGGACGTCCCAACATTGGGAGTCACCACAACCCTCTCCAAAGGAGAGTCATCCTCTAAAACTTCCTCCTCCTCATGGTCATTAGACTTGAGCCTTGTATCATCAATAACAACATTCGATGATTCCATGATGGTTCAAGTCTTCAAGTTGAAAACTCTATAGGCTCTACTATTCAAGGCATAGCCAATAAAGATACCCTCATCACTCTTAGCATCAAATTTGCCAAGTTGATCACGGTCATTTAAAATGTAGCATTTGCTTCCAAATGTGTGGAAGTAGCTAACATTTGGCTTCCTACCTTTCCATAACTCATAGGAGGTGTTTCTAGATCCGGGCCTTAGGAAAACACGATTCCCTATATAGCAAGCCGTATTGACGGCTTCGGCCCATAGGTTCCTAGGGACATTGTTGCTAAGCGACATTGTTGCTAAGCGACATTGTTGCTAAACAACATCACTCAGGCCATCTCTTGAAGGACCCTATTCTTCCTCTCAACAACTCCATTTTGTTGAGGTGTCCTAGGAGCCGAGAACTCATGGGAGATGCCTAACCTATTGTAATAGCTTTCAAATGAGGCATTCTCAAATTCCCTCCCATGGTCACTTCTAATCCGTTTAATGCTTTTAATGTTAGAATTCATTTCATTTTGTATTTTAGTACAAAGCATTTTAAACTTATTAAAAGTTTCGGATTTTTCTCTAAGAAAATATGTCCATGTAAATCTAGAGAAATTATCAACACAAACAAAAATGTATCTCTTTCCACCTAAACTCTCGGTTTGCATAAGACCCATGAGATCCATGTGGAGAAGCTCTAGGGGCTCCTTGGTGGAGAGATACTTACCCTTTTTGTGCATGCTTTTAGTTTGTTTTCCTTGTTGGCAAGGTCCACAAATACCATTGGCTTTCTTCCCAAGCTTAGGGAGGCCACGCACACAATCAAACTTTCCAAGGGTTCTTAAATCCCTAAAGTTCATGTGGCCAAGTCTTTCATGCCACAACTCTATTTGCTCATCCATGGACACATTGTTTGAGACTATTCTAGCTTCAAGACAATAGCAATTGTTGCTAGATCTCATACCTTTCAATAAGGTTTGTCCATCGGGCTTTAGGATTGAGCAATCATCTTTACTAAACAAGACGGAGTATCCTACATCACTTAGATGTGAAATGCTTATTAAATTGGCTTTCAAGCCATCAACAAATAAAGCATCGGATAAGGAGGGTAATCCGGGAACGGAAATGGTTCCTTTCCCTACAACTTTCTTTTTGGATCCATCACCAAAAGTGACATATCCTCCTTTCTCCATAACAAGAGTCTCGAAGAAACTCTTGTTTCCCGTCATGTGCCTAGAGCACCCACTATCTAAATACCAAAAATTAGAAGAATTTGCCTTCAAGGCTATTTGAGCAACATGGCAAACATTTTCATTCTTTCTAATCCACCTAGAGACAATCTTAGCTTTCTTAGTGGTCTTTGGTACTTGGGCTCTAGATGTCCTAGGATCATGCATAACAATTTTATCATTCCTAGGAACATGCATCTTGGCTCTATTCTTTCTCTTCTCAATCATGCTTCGTGTTCTACACATTTTAATATATCGAAAGCAATGTGGTCTAATATGACCTTCAAATCTATAAAAAATGACATATAGGAGTAAAATAAGGAATCATACCTTGTCCTTGTCTTTGTGGATGAATGGGTTCAATCCATCTTGGTTGTTGAACCAGTCTAGATTGCTTCATAGCTTGAGGTTGCATGATTGGTCTCTTTCTTTTGTGAGCCACTTGTGGAGGAATGTTGGTTTGAGAGACCCTAGGGGGTTGAGCTTGATGTTGCCTTCTTGGCCCCATCTTCACTTGAGCATTTGAACATTGTCCTATTTCTAACTTCTTCCTAGGAATTTGCACAAATGAAGTTTCTTCGTTCCTCAAACTCTTGACAAACACGGTCTTGTTAGAGGTTGAGATCTTCTTACCATCTTCATACCCAAGACCCCTCTTGTCACATGGACTCTTTCCAACACCAAGAATATGGTCAAGTTTCTTGGTACTAGAATCCATCTTAGTCATAGATTCTCTTATTTCTTCAAGCTCCCTCTTTAGACTTTCTTCATTCCTCCTAGATAAGACCAACTCCTCTTTTAGCTTATCTTCCATCTTCTTGAATTTTTCCACTTGTTCACTTAAGTGGTCATTATGAGATAAAAGCTTAAGATTTTCTTCTCTCAACATCTTGATCTTTCTTGTGCTCTTGATTGCTAAATCATTAAACTCGGCATGGTATTTAGCAAGCACCTTTTTCTCCACAAAACTATTTATGGAGTTAGAAGAGGAATCACTTTCTTCTCCACTTGAGTCATTTTCCTCTTGACTCAATTCCTCTCTCTCACTAGCACTTTTGCTTTTATGGGAGGAGGCAAAAGCTAGGAGGTTAGCCATGAGCTCTTCATCACTTGAAGACTCATCTCCCTCAATGGAGTCATCACTACTTCCACTCCAAGTGGCGGCCATCACTTTTCCCTTCTTCTTCTCAATGTGATTTGCACATTCGGGGGTAAAGTGACCTATGCCACCACACTCGAAACATCGGACCCCTTTCCTTTCGGTCCTTTGTAGCCTAGGTTCAAACTTCTTGAAAGAGCCATTTTTCTTCAAATCTTGACCTTTTGATCCAAAGCCCTTTCTTCTAAACTTCATAACCTTGTTGAACCTTTTTACAAACAAGGTAAGGTCTTCATCCGAGTCAATCTTCTTTGCCTCCTTTTCATCCTTGGAGGTTTTCAAAGCAATTCCTTTTTGCTTTTTAGGAGGTGTGGAGATAGGACCCTTCCTAGACTCATAAGCTAAAAGTCTCCCAATCACCTCACTCGGCTTCATATCCTTGTATCCACTATTTTCTTCTAAAGCCGTTACTTTTGATTCAAACCTATCCAGAAGAGATCTCATAATCTTTTGCTTGATTCTCCTATCCGAATATGGATCACCAAGTTGATGACTTTGGTTGACTATGTCCATCAACTTGATCTCGAAGTCGTTGAAGCACTCATTCTCCTCCATCTTAAGCATCTCGAATTGAGTTTGGAGGACTTGAAGCTTAGAGTCCTTCACCACTTCGGTTCCCTCATGTGCAATCTCTAGGATGTCCCAAGCCTCCTTAGCTATCCTAGTATTTTGAATCAATTTGTATTGATTTTCGTCCATAGCACATAAGATGGCATGCATCGCCTTCCTATTCCACTTTGAAGCCTCAAACTCTTGCGCGTTCCATTGCGCCTTTGGCTTCAATACTTCTTCTCCTCCACCATCGGGGAGTCATCTTGGGTAGATCATATCCGTCTTCCACCGCCATCCATGCACGGTCATGAATTTGGCATATGTAGGATTCCATATTCCCTTTCCATTGGGAATAGTTCAATCCGATAAGAAGTGGAGGCCTTGTGCTTGAAGCACCTTCGTTGCCACCACAATTTCCACAATTTCCACTCATATTGTTTATGAATGAATGAAATGAATGCAAATGTATGAATGATCAAAAATCACACAAAATGCAAAATACACCAAAATAAGCAAGGATCACCTATGTATGTCTAGGAACCCGCTTTGATACCAATTGAAACAAATTATAGCACGGTGTGTATAAAACTATCTAGATGGGGGGGGGGGGGGGGGGGGGGGGGGGTGAATAGATTTTAAGCTTATTACCCAATTTTTCGTGTTTAGTCAAAATTACGAAATTACCCCTAAATAGATAAAGCAATAAATCTAGTATAAAATGCGGAAATAAAATAACACTTGATTTTTACTTGGAAACCCTCACGGGAAAAACCACGGGCTAGTAAGTAAGCCACACTCGAACCTCGAATCCACTAAATGTGTAAAACGATTACAACCTAATCCCGGAAGTAATCACACACCTACCTAATCCCGGTATGAGTGAACCTAGTCCGATTGCTTGCGAATTAAGAAACCTAATCCCGGTCACAACACAAGACTTAATTCTCTAAAAAGAGATTAACACCCTAAGTGAATATATGAATATTCAAATGCAACATAGAGCAAGGGAAACCCTATATGCTTATCTAAGATGATGAATTTGCAATTAAAAACAATCCTAGATATTAAAGCTAAATGACATGTCAATTAGCTTAGATAATCATAGATTATAGAAACCTAGATATCTATCATAAAAACAACACTCAATCAAATCAACACAACAATCTCTATCTTGAATATTAGAATTTAATCTAAGAACAATCAAGTAATAAAAATAGATGCCATAATAAATTAAACACTAATTATGTATGATAATAGTGAAAAACTTACCAAAGCAAGTGTGGTGATGAAAGACCCATGCAAGCAAGCATCCTAGATATGCTAGAGAATGCTAGATGAACTTTGATGCAAAAGGATTTTGGTTTGAGTGTTTAATGAGCAAACTTGGTTGCTTTCTCTATTAAAAATCTCTCTTTTAAAAGTTGGGCTCTTGATGATTAAAGAGTCACCTTCAGAATAAGAGAAAGTGATGTAATTATAGGCATGAAAAACAGAGCATGTGAAAAGACAAGTTTGCCCCTGAAACGCACAGATCGGCGGCCAGGCCACCGATCATAACCGCCGAATTGGCCCGAGAGGAACAGGGGACCAACGGCGGTTACATTCGGTGGTTTCGTGACAGCCGATCTAACCGCCGAATCAAACCTGAGATAAAAAAATCAATTAGGTATGAATGGCGGTTTCATTCGGCTATTTCGTGACTGCCGATTCAACCACCGAATTAGACCGAGAGATAAAATCAATCAGGTCTTGAACGGCGGTTTCGAACGGCGGTCGTGGCCATCGATCGTAACCGTAGAATTGCTCCAGACACTTCTGGAAGCAAACGGTGGTTTCATTCAACGGCCAGGCCACCGATCATAACCGCCGATCACCAACATAGGTGAAAACCAATGAGAAGCCCTTGGCTTCTCCGTAGGCGGTCTTCACCTAAAACCAAGCACATTCTAGTGCACGCGCGGACGTTTCTGAATAATATTGGGAAACGAATTACAAGACTACAAGACACAAATATACACAACAAAATATAACATATAAGTGCAAGTGTGAAATGTGACATGTGAAGAGAATGCACACATATGCAATGTATGATAAGTGAGTGTGTGCAACTAATCTCTTCAAAGAAAAATAAGCACTAGAGATATACCTTTAGAGTGCTTGACACCTTGAGATCTTGAAAGGGCTTGAGCAATAACAACAACACCTAAGCTACCCTTACAAAGAACCCTAACATGTGGTTTGTCTACAAAATGAGCCAATCAACAAATGGGAACCTTACATCATTTACATAAAGCGCATTGGGCAAGGAGGGTAAACCGGGAATGAATATATTACCTTTCCCTATGACCTTTTTCTTAGATCCATCACCAAAGTTGACAAATCCACCATCCTCCATCACAAGAGTTTTAAAGAAACTCTTGTTTCCGATCATGTGCCTAGAACACCCACTATCAAGGTACCAAGTGTTGGAGGCATTTGCTTTCAAGGTAACTTGGGCCATATAGCAATAATACTTATCATTTCTATTCATCCTAGAAGCGACATGGTCATTCCTAGGAGCCATTGGTCCATTAGTTCTAAGTTTCCTAGGTGCATGCATTGTGGCTCTTCTAAGCATATTTTTCTCAATCATGCTTTCTCTTCTACACAATTTAATATACTTAATGCAATTAGGCCTAATATGGCCTTCAATTCCTCAAAAATGGCAAGTAGGAGTAAAATAGGAGTTCATACCATAGCCTTGTGTAAGCATTTATGGCCTCCTTCTATTTTGACTCTTGGATGTTAAGGTAACTCTCTCCTTTGTAGTTGAGCCAAGTTGGCATGTGTTCTAGGTTGAGCATGAAAGACCCCATGTTGAGCTTGTGAGATCCTTTGTTGTGGTGGTCTTGGTTGTGGGGGTCTTGGTTGAGGAGGTCTTGGTTGTGGAGCTCTAGCTTGTGGTGGTGGAGCTCTTGTTGGAATCCTTGCTTGTGCTTGCTTGGAGGATTCACCAACTTCAACCCACTTGGTTGATTGTTGAGAGGTTTAAGCATTTTCAACATCTTTGCTCTTGACAAATATTGTCTTCTTCAAGGATGTGGCTTCCATTTCTTCCACATATCCTAACCCCTTCTTGTCACTAAGACTCTTCCTACAAGATAGCATCTTGTCAAGCTTCTCGGTTCCGGAAGTCATCTTAGCAATCAACCCTTTTGCTTCAATGAGCTCTTTCCTCAAGCTTTCTTCATTCTTCTTGGCCAAGACTAACTCCATCTTTAACCCTTCTTCTATCTCTTTTGCTTTACTCATTTCCTTGCTCAAATGAGTCACTTTGGAAGTCAATTCGAGGTTCTCCCCTTTCAACTTCATTGCTATTGTGAGAGGATGAGAAAGTAATGAAGTTGGCAACTTGGTCTTCATCATCATCCGAAGACTTGTCTTTATCTTCTAGGTCATCACTATCACTCTAAGTAACCGCCATGGCCATTCCTTTCTTTTTCTTCAAATTTGCACATTCCGGAGCAATATGTCCAAAGCCACTAAATTCATAGCATTGAACACCTTTCTTGTGGTCTTTCTCTTGAGATTGCTCTACTTTCTTGAAAGGAGCCTTCTTCTTCATAAACTTTCCCTTGGAGCCAAAACCTTTCTTCTCAAATCTCATAAATTGCTTGAACTTCTTTGCCATCAAAGCAATTTCTTCATCCGAGTCTTTTTCATCCTTCTCTACCTTGATGCTCTTCAAGGCAAGACTCTTTTGCTTCTTTGAAGGTGTGGATGTAGGACCTTTTCTAGATTCATAGGCCAAGAGCCTTCCAATTACTTCACTTGGCTTCATCCTTGAGTAGTCACTATTTTCTTTCAAGACGGTCACTTTGGATTCAAACCTCTCGGGAAGCGATCTCATGATCTTTTGCTTGATCCTTCTATTCGAGTAAGGGTCACCAAGTTGGTGACTTTGATTCACAATATCCATAAGCTTCACTTGGAAGTCATTGAAGCATTCATCCTCCTCCATCCTTTTGGTCTCAAATTGTGTTTGGAGGACTTGGAGCTTGGAGTCCTTAACCACCTCGGTTCCTTCTTGAGCCGTCTCCAATATGTCCCATGCTTCCTTTGTTATCCTTGTAGTTTGAATGAGTTTGTATTGGTTGTCATCCATGGCATATAGGATTGCGTGCATGGCTTTATTGTTCCATTTTGAAGCCTCAAACTCTTAGGGGGGTCCATTGTGCCTTTGGCTTGGGAACATCTTCTCCACCTCCCGCATGAGTCATCATAGGTGGCGTGTACCCATCTTCAATTGCCATCCATGCCCAGTCATGAATTTGGCATATGATGATGTCATTTTGATACTCAACAAAATACAATATTGATGTTCTTTTGTATTTTAACCACTTTGAAAATCTTTAAAGATAATATTTCTTAGCAAGTGGTAAGCAAAGTTCGTTCCACAGGGAGATGGAAGATGTATTGGATCAATTGACTAATCTAAAGCAATAAAATAAATCATTGAAAAGTGATAGCTATCTAGGTTTTCATAATCTATCTAGGGGGGGGGGGGGGGGGGAATAGATTTTAATCGTTATTACCCAATTTTCGCACGTATGTCAATTTTATGAAAATGCTCCTAACTAGTCACAATAATATAACAAGTGTAATAAGGTGCCGAATGTAAATAACACTTGATATTTACGTGGAAACCCTCACGTGAAAAACCACGGGCTATTATGTGTGCCACACACGAACCTCGAATCCACTAATTGAAATGATTACAACCTAATCCCGGTTTAATGATCTAATCCCGATCAATAATCATCACAACTACCTAATCCCGGCATAAGTGGACCTAGTCCAATTGCTTGTGATTTAAGCTACCTAATCCCGATAGCAACACAAGATTTAATTCTCTAAGAAGAGATAATATAACCTAAGTGAATATATAAAATATCCAAAATGCAATTTAGAGCTAGGTTACTTTATATGCTTATCTAGAATAATGATTTTGCAATAAATTCAATCCTAGATATTAAAAGCTAGATGACATGTCAAATAGCTTTGCTAAACATAGATTATGAAAACCTAGATAGCTATCAAAATACAATACTCAATCATGTCAACACAACAATCTCTATTTTGTATCTAGAATATATTCTAAGAGCATACAAATAATATAAGAGATGACAATGATAAATAAAACACTAATTATATATGATAATAGTGAAGAACTTACCAAAGAAAGTGTGTTGACCAAAACCCATGCAAGCAAGCATCCTAACTATGCTAGAAAATGCTTAGATGATAATTTGATGCATATGAGAATGATTTTTGAGTGTTAAAAATGTGTTCTTGATTTGATTTTCTCTCAAATGTCTCTCTTTGAAGTTTATGGTTCTTAGAGTTAAAGAACATACATTCAGAAAATAAGAAAGTGTGATATTTATAGACATCAAGAACAGGGCATGTGAAAAGACAAGTTTGCCCCTGAAATGCACCAATTGGCGGTTTCAATCGGCGTCCAGGCCACCGATTATAACCGCCGAATTGAACCCGAGAAGAACAGGGGAACAACGGCGGTTTCATTCGGTGGTTTCATAACCGCTGATCCAACTGCTGAATCAAACTGAGAGATTAAATCGATCAGGTATGAACGGCGGTTTCGAACGGCGGTCGTGGCCGCCGATCGTAACCGTAAAATTGCTCCAAACACTTTTGGAAGCAAACTGCGGTTTCATTCGGCGGCCAGGCCGCCGATCATAACCGCCGATCACCAACAAAGGTGAAAACCAAAGAGAAGCCAAGGGCATTCTCCGTAGGTGGTCTTCATGCAAAACCAAGCACATTCTAGTGCATATGCGGACGTTTTTGAATACTATCGGGAAACGAATTACAAGACACAAATACACACAACAAGATACAATATAAAAGTGCAAGTGTGAAATGTGACATGTGAAGAGTATGCACACAAATGCAAGAATGCTAAGTGTGTGTGTGCAATCTAAATCTCTTCAAAGAAAACCAAGCACTAGAGATTATACCTTTGGCATGCTTGTCCCTTGAGGTCTTGAAAGGGCCTTCGAGCTTAAAGTTCAATCACCTAAACTACCCTTATACAATAAACCCTAACACGTGGTTTGTCCACGAAATAAGCCAATCAAAGAATGTGAATCCTTACAATATTCATACATATTCACATAGGTTGCATAATCTCTTCATTGAGAATTAAGTCTTGAGGCTAAGATTGCTTAGGCCTCAAGCAATTAGACTAGAGCCACTTTTAAAGGCTCGCGTGGTAGAAGTGGGGGGTTATTGACCGGAGTGTTAGACGAGGTTGATGCAGTAAAATCTGTGTTCAATTTACTAAGAAAGTTCGTTCACTGGGATCAGCGATTCTATCGGTCAAAACCAATTAATCTAGCAAGGATTTAATCTAAGTGCGGAAAACTAAATTGCATAATGCTTTGCTTTGGAAGTTTGTTTAATTCTAAAATTTACCTAAATTATGACTACTTGAACTAAAGACTAAAATTAAATCAAATCAAATATCACACAAAGAATGAATGTATGGAGAGAAATACTTGGGAATCGATGCACCTTTCTTAGACACTCAATGCTCTCAATCAGTCTCAATAAACACCTCAATAGAGTTTAGGGCTTGTTTTGATAATAAACAATTAAGAACGAATCTCCTTCCCACCACTCGCACAAAGGCCATGTGTCAAGTGATGGTAACGAAATCCTTTAGAACAAAACTCTAAGCCAAATCAATGCAACAAGGCCATGCAAACATTAACTTTCAAATCTATTAAGCTTACGATTGTGATTTAAATGGAAAAGGCCATTCACATCTAAACCCTAATCTCATGGGATAAACTAAATCACAAATCCATATCAATTGAGGCCACAAAATAATATGAATAAGTAAAGTAGAACAATTAATTCAATAGACAAGACTAAAACTCAATTGATTAACAAAAGATAGACTAATTGATTACATAGAGTTATCCAAAATTGGTTACATCAATCCCCTAGTTAAAGGTTTAGTTACACATCAATGGAGAGAATAAAAACATAGAAGAGATGAAGATAAAACCCATGATGGCGAGATGCTTCTGTCTTGAAATCCCCGTCGTCTTCTTGTTTTCAGTAATCTTCTAATGATGGCATGAATATGAAAGAATGAAAGAATGAAAGAATGGGGTTATGAATCTTGATCTGATTGTCTGATAAGGTCGGTCCCTCCTTTTTGCTTTTTTCCTTCTTTCTTTTTATAGGTCTTCAGCAGCTTTGAGGAAACGCGGAGACGGTCCAACGCTTGACGTGCCGCTGGGTGGGCACGTGCATGGGCAGCGGAAAATCCAAGACAAACACGCTGGAATGGCTCGTTTGAGGGGTCGCTTGGGAGGCATTTGCCTCTTGGGCGGCATGGGCCGCGGTAAATCACCCTTCTCGACCGCCTGGAGTGCCGCCGATGGTGCATGTGCCTGTTGAGCGGCATGGGCTGCGGAAATTGAGGATTTTGGCCTTTCCTTCATCGTTTGACTCCATCATTTCCAAAATAAGATTAGATCAATGCCTCTATGGAAAGAGACCTGCAACGACTTAACAAACACATCAACCCACCAAAAAAGACCCAAGAAACAAGCATAAACATAGGCAAAATGGGCAAAATATAAGCATAGAATTAGACTGATCAAATACCCCCAAACCTATCTTTTGCTCGTCCTCGAGCAAAACCAAACATTCCTAAACTGAAAAGAAAACTAAATCCTAATAAAGCCACTTTCCCAGGGAACGCGATAGCATTGAGCACATGCTACAAGCCTTTAAACCTCTAGGTGTCCCTAGTAGGAGGAGTGTTGTCTCCTGAGGGTTCTCAGCTATGACACCCACAAACATATCCCACAAAACCAATCATTCGAGATGCAATTGATTAATGCCCAGATTGAAACAATGCATGCAAAAGCCAATAGGTAAAGACTAACATTATGTCACAAATTTGAATGCATTGCTCAATTTAAGATGAAAAGCCCACACTCAAGATATTCAAGCATCAAAAACACTTTCGCCGAATGCCATAGATGTAATTCGCCTCGACTCTAAGCTTCACCAGATATCGCTCATATTTCCCACAGAACCTAGGCAAATTCACTCATCAAGCATATGCGAAAGAAGTTATGCACAAGAAATTCAAATTATAATCGCATATGAATATGTCATTGAAAGAACGCTTGATTTGTATGCAAAGATCTCATGAAAAGAATCAAACATTATGAGCAAGATAACACACACACACTTCTACTTTCATAGCAAGGATAACCAGCAGATCAATTAGACTTTTCATTAGGTTGTAATGGGGCTATTTGGTAAAGGTTAGAAAGGAACGGGATGTAAGAGTTCAAAAACCTAGGATCATTCAGTGAGAGCCTTCAGTTACCTTACGGCTTGGCGCAAGCTCTTAGGTCTTCATTGACTTCCTTTGTTAGTGGAATAATGCCACTTACCATTCATTGATGTCCCCTTAATTCACCATTCTCTTTTGCCCACTCCTTCGAGAGTAGATACAACACTTAAATCCTTTGACATGTTGTGTTTCTTAGATTCTTTTCTCTGGCACACGCAACTCACCATTCATTTTGGTGGCAAATATATATATATATATATATATATATATATATATATATTTTAGACTAAAGGCTACAAAATATACAACCTTGCCTCTTTCATTTGGATTGAATGCAGCTCATTCTTCATTTGACTCATATCAATTTCACACAATTCTTATGCGAACTCTTCAGCTTCCTTCACAATCTCAAAGCATGATCCCAAGTTAACAGGTATGGCTATAATATGGCTTACATGGGTTACAGTAAATGTGGTAAAGAAAGAAAAGGCAATCAGTGTTTGGCTTCAAACAGGGCTATGGAGCACACACAAAAGGGTAGGAAATATTACAGGCCTTTTAAGTAGTTCATGCACACATAGTCTAAAATCACTTCCACTGATTCGACTTACTCAAGATCAAAGATAACATGTAAAATCTTTTTATGATGAATGCTCTATAATGCTCAATGTTCAACCTATAGAGATAGAGATCAAATCTAATGCTAAGAACCTACTGAGTGTTTAAAGAATAGAAACAAAATAATCCCTCATATATGTCATTTATGTACGCACTTTGGTTTAGTGAACTCACAGGGTAGTCTCCACTATTAATCATGGCAATCCAACTATGCATCCTATC
Organism: Acer yangbiense; assembly: GCA_008009225.1. Lineage (NCBI taxonomy): Eukaryota > Viridiplantae > Streptophyta > Magnoliopsida > Sapindales > Sapindaceae > Acer > Acer yangbiense. The sequence goes on along the minus strand of CM017763.1, from coordinate 31,606,313 downwards.
CACTATCACATCAAGAGCATGTCATAAGTTATGAAAAATGCAATGCAATACTCTAAGCGGCAAGATGTTAGTTTAAACCCAGTGATTTAAGCATATCATTTCAAAGTCATATACCAAAACATCTCATCAAAGTTAATGCAGGAACGACAGACTCAAAACAACGACACACCCCCAAACCTAAACTCGACATTGTCCCCAATGTTGACAATCGAGAACAGACAGACAAAGAAAAATAAAAGCAAATAAAAGTGCAAAAAGAAAATCCATAGCCTGCTAATCTCCTCCCTCCGCATCTGAAAGCTGTAAGATCTCGGTCCCCTGGTCGGAGTCTATCTGGTTATCCTGCATCAGCTCCTCGTCATCAAAGTTCAAGATCGGGGTCCGCTGGTCAAAGGTCTGCGGCTCGAATCCCGATCCGCCAGCTGCAAAAGGATCTTGGTCAGGAATAGGGGTCTGAGACGGTGCTCCACTCCCACTAGCCACAGAAAACCGGCTAGTCATCATCCCCCGCAACTCCTCTATGCTCGTCTCGACAATGTCAAAACGAGCATCCATCCGTCCCTCTAACTGCCCGAAACGCAAATCCATGTGAGTCTGCATAGCCTGCAAAAGAGTGGTAAATGGATCACCTCCTGGCTGAGCTCCGCCTATCTGAGCGGCATCTGGCGCCCCTTGAGGCTGGTCCTGTAAAAGTGCTGCTGCCTCAGCCTCTCGCTCCTCCCGGCGACGTCTTCTCTCCCCATAATTTCCAATAGGAGGAAGGCTCCTAAGGACTAACTGCTGGCTCCAGTTCGTCGAGTTCATCATACTCGGGTCATGATTCTCTAACCCTGCACTCACATCAATGCATGCCTGTCTACAGAAAGCAGTGATCAAACACGGAAAAACCATGGATTGGTCATCGTGCGCACTAGCGTCATGAATGGCATTGAAAATCACCCGTCCTATATTGATAGGGCCACCTGTCCGTAGACGGAGCAACACACGGGCCTGGTCATAAAAGATCTCTGTACGGTGCTGGGATGGCATCAGTGAGTATGTCAGGAAAAGGTTCCAAAAGGCAACATCGGCATGCGTGTCGCGCTGGTATAGCTTCACTAATGTACCCCATTCCTCCTGTCCATCCATCCTAAGGCCTGCAGCCACTCTCCCTCTGTAAGGGTCAAGATTTGCAATATATTCTATTCCTCGACCATGACTGATAGCCACTTCCGGAGTGTCAAAGTACTGATTAATTGCCTCCGGAGTTATAAGAACCTCAACACCCTGCACTAAAACTGGGTCTCCAACAAACAGTCTCTCTGGTACAGCACTAGCATAATATTCTGCCACAATCCCCCTGTTCGGCCTTGGTGGGCGTGCAACATATCCACCCCATCTGCGGTCTGCAACCATCTGTGGAACAGGTGTCTGTACCAAACTCTCAACATCAATACCCCTCTCAATAATCCAAGGTCGCCTAAGGAAGTCGCTGAAACGATTCCTAAAGTCCTTGTTCTGCGCTTGCTTTGGCAATGCCTTCTGTTTCCCTTTATCGGACGTACTGACCCGAGGACGCTTCCCATGAGCAGTCTTTGCCATCTGCAGATAACATAAGCCAAAATAACACAACAAGTTTCTACCAAAAATTCGGTAGCATTCCGTTTCAAATTTCGTCTCCAAATATACACAAAAGTGCCAATTAAGTCCAATAATCACAAGCAAATCCATCTAAATACAACCTATCATTCAAATCAATTCAATCATGGCAACATTATTCAAGCAAAAACATTCAAACTCTCCTAAGAACAAAGAATTTCGGAATTCCCTAAATACCAAGTGAAAACACTAACCAATAACTTAATCATGCTAAATATCTCAATTTGAACAACGCCCATTGGTCATTAAAACTCAGAATCCGAATTTGAGCACTAAAAACTCTCAATCTCTTCATACCACATTGTAGAACCAAACTTCATAAGTTAATGCCATTGAAGCAAAATAGAAGAGAGAGGAGAAGACATACCTTGTAGTCTAATTAGGAGAGGCGGAACCTTGGAGAGTGAAAGTTCATAAAAAACTCGAGGCGTGTTTATCAATATAAAGCTAGAGGGGGGGTGAATAGATTTTAACTATTATTACCCAATTTTCGCATGCAAGTCAATTTTACGAAAATGCCCCTACTAGTCAAAAATACATACAAGTGTAATATAGTGCGGAATTTAAATAACACTTGATGTATACGTGGAAACCCAACCACTGGGAAAAACCACGGGCTGTATAGTGCGCCACACTCGGAACTCGAAATCACTAATTTAAATGAAGTTTACAACCTATGTAGACCTCGTCTAACATTCCGGTCTGTAACCCCTCACTTCTACCCAGCGGGCCTTTATTAGCAACCCTATTCCAATTTGCTTGAGGCCTAAGCACTCTTAGCCTCAAGACTTACTTCTCAATGAAGAGAAACAACCCTATGTGAATATGTATGAATATTCAATTAATGCAATAAGAGCTAGGGTACTCTAAATGCTTATCTAGGATGATGATATATTCAATTTAAATCAACCCTAGATATCAATTGCTAAATGACATGTCAAATAGCATAGATGATCATAGATTATAAAAACCTAGATATCTATCAAAAACAACACTCAATTAATTCATCACAAATAATCTCTAACTTGTATCTAGCATATAATCAAAAGCATACAAGTAATTAAAGAGATGGCTTGGTATTTAAAATACTACAATAAGATGAAATTAATCAAAATCTTACCAAGCAAGTTGTGATGATGCAAACCCATACATGGATGCAATCTATATAGACATAGGAGATGCAATATGAAATTTGATGCAAAAGGGGTTTGATTTGAGTGGTTAAAGTTGAGTTCTTGATTTGATTTTCTCTCAAAATCTATCTTTGAAGATTAGGGTTCTTAAGAGTCAAAAGAACTGATTCAGATAATGAGAAAGTGTGATATTTATAGACATCAAGAACAGGGCAAGTGAAAAGACAATTTTGCCCCTGAAACGCACCGTTCGGCGGTTTCAATCGGCGGCCAGGCCGCCGATGACGACCGCCGAATTCAGCTCGTGAAGAACAGAGCATTAACGGCGGTTTCATTCGGCGGTTTCGTGACCGCCGATCCAACCGCCGAATCAAACCCGAGAGATTAAAATCGATCAGGTATGAACGGCGGTTTCTAACGGCGGTCGTGACCGCCGATCTTGACCGCATAATTTCTTCAGACCAAATTGGACTGAAACGGCGGTTTAATTCGGCGGCCAGGCCGCCGATCATAACCGCCGATCACAAACAATGGTGAAAACCAAGGAGAAGCCAAGGGCATTCTCCATAGGCGGTCTTCGCGTGAAACCAAGCACTCATTAGTGCAAGCGCGGACGTTTCCGAACAATGTCGGGAAACGAATTATAAGGCACATATACACACAACAAGATATATCAACCAAAGTGCTAGTGTGTAAAGTGACATGTGAAGAGATGCACATAAAAATAAGCAAGTATGCAATCATAGCAAGAATGCTAAGTGAGTGTGTGCTACTAAATCTCTTCAAAGAAAAACAAGCACAAGAGATTATACCTTTGGCGTGCTTGTGTCTTGAGGTCATGGAAGGGCCTTTGATCTTCAACACTAATCACTTAGACTACCCTTACATTCAAAACCCCAACATGTGGTTTGACCACGAAATAAGCCAATCAACAAAACGGGAATCCTTACAGAGAGCAATTTAGAAGAGAAGAAAAGAAAGTGGAGGGAAAAGAGAACAAGAGAAAACGCAGCAGCTGTGGGTCAAGTGAGACCCACTAGGCTGCTCGTCAGTTATAAATAGTAGGGCAAATTTTGCACCTACCGCTGATGAGGCACGCTGCATGTGCAGCGGTCCGTCCAGCGGTAAGGTGTAATGTTGCTTACCTGGAGAGTCCAAACGCACCGTTTATTTAATGGATCGCTGGTCGTACCGCTTGCCAGGTACATGCAACATCAGCGGCACCTTCAGCGATCCAGACCAGTGTTGTCAACATTCCAGGACCGTGGCTCGTGCATCCGCCTCTTGAGCGGTCTAGGCAGCGAGCCATTCCAGTGAGAGTCAGGTCTTCATTAACCGCGGCCCATGCACTGTCCTCTTGAGCGGTCTAGGCAGCGAGCCATTCCAGTGTTGCAACGTTGAGTGTACCGCGGCTCAGGTATAGGCACCATGAGCGGCACCTTCAACGGTAATTCCCAATTTTGTGCAGTTCTAACCTGGTTTGATCAAGGCAAACAAACACACACGTGAAACATATCTGCTCACAGCCCAACATAACTAGAAATTCCGACTCACCCTAATTACTGACTCAAATTAATCTAAATAAAATAACGAAATGAAAAAAAGTTACCTAGGTGGGTTGCCTCCCACCAAGCGCTGTATTTAGCGTCTAGGCAAGACGTGTGAGAGCGTTACGGCTCTATAAGCACGGAATCCTCCAATCGAATGATAGTTCCGAAATCCGTAATGTAAGGCTTTACCCTATGCCCATTTACCTTAAACTTGTTGCCATTCGTCTCGTTTTGCACTTCTACAGCTCCGTGGGGAAAAACTTGTGTAACCCTGAATGGTCCAAACCATCTGGACCTCAACTTACCGGGAAACAGCTTCAGCCGGGAGTTGAACACCAGCACCTGCATACCGGGACGAAGGTCTTTATGCACTATCATCTTGTCATGTATCAACTTAGTCTTTTCCTTGTACAGTTTTGCACTCTCATACGCCTCTAAGCGAAATTCGTCGAGTTCACACAGCTGAAGTTTCCTCTCCTCACCGGCCTTGTCATAATCAAAGTTCAACTTTCTGACTGCCCATAAGGCTCTATGCTCTAGTTCTACTGGAAGGTGACACGCTTTCCCAAAGACCAACCTATATGGACTCATCCCAATAGGCGTTTTGAAAGCTGTCCTGTAAGCCCACAATGCATCATCTAACTTCAAAGCCCAATCCTTTCGAGTGGAATTAACAGTCTTCTCTAGGATACACTTTATTTGTCTGTTGCTGACCTCAACCTGTCCTGAAGTCTGTGGGTGGTATGGTGTAGCAACCTTATGCCTTACACCATATTTCTTCAAAAGTGCAGCAAAGGATCTGTTGCAAAAATGCGTACCTCCATCGCTAATGATGGCTCTAGGGGTCCCGAATCTTGCAAATATCGTCTCCCTCACAAATTTCACCACAGTTTGACCGTTGTTATTCCTTGTGGCCTTTTCTTCTACCCATTTTGACACATAATCAACCGCTACCAAGATGTAACTATTACCACACGATGGTGGGAATGGTCCCATGAAATCTATGCCCCAGACATCAAAAAGCTCTATTATCAAATCTCCAGATAAGGGCATCTCATTTCGCTTACTTATACTCCCTGTACGTTGACATCTGTCGTATGCCAAACAAAATCGGACTGCATCTTTGTGTAACGATTCCCAGAAAAATCCAGATTGCAACACTTTCAACGCTGTCTTTCTTGCACCAAAATGTCCTCCACAGTGTAGATCGTGACAAAATTTCAGAACGTCTTTCTGCTCTGACTTCGGAACACATCTTCTTATCACAGAATCGGGACCATGAGTGTACAAATAAGGATCATCCCAAAAGTATTTTTTCGCTTTTGTAATGAACCTTTTTCTCCCTTGTGAGTTCAATTCCTCTGGTACTACCCCACTTACCAAATAGTTAACCAGATCAGCATACCATGGCTCACTATCGTTCACAGCCAACAGTTGTTCATCCGAAAACTTCTCATGCAATGGCAATTTGTCTACCTCATCCGGATTTGCCTGTACTAACCTGCTTAGATGATCAGCAACCACGTTCTCACTACCTTTCTTGTCTCGTATCTCCAAGTCAAATTCTTGTAGTAGGAGGATCCACCGAATCAATCTAGGTTTGGCATCCTTTTTCTGAAGAAGAAAACGAAGGGCTGCATGGTCTGAATATACAATGACTTTGGCGCCCACCAAGTACGTCCGAAATTTCTCCAATGCAAAAACTACTGCTAGAAGCTCCTTCTCAGTTGTTGAGTAATTTAACTGGGCGTCATTTAAGGTTCGAGAAGCATAGTATATCGCGTGCGGAACCTTATCTACCCGCTGCCCCAAAACTGCTCCAATGGCATAATTTGAAGCGTCACACATTAATTCAAAGGGCAATTCCCAATTGGGGGAAATTATCACTAGCGCGGTGGTTAATGCACTCTTCAAAGTGTTAAAAGCTACCATGCACTCCTCACTGACCTCAAAATCAATTTCTTTCTGTAGGAGCAAACACAAGGGCCTCGTTATCTTTGAAAAGTCCTTTATGAATCGTCTGTAAAAACCTGCGTGCCCAAGAAACGACCTCACATCCTTCACGGATTTTGGAGGCTGTAAACTACTGATCACCTCCACCTTAGCTTTGTCCACTTCAATTCCTCTTCTTGAAATCACATGTCCGAGAACTATCCCTTGTTGTACCATGAAGTGGCACTTTTCCCAGTTCAACACCAAGTTGTTCTCTTCGCATCTCTTAAGGACCAAGGTAAGGTTGTGCAAACACAAATCAAATGAATCCCCAAACACCGAGAAGTCATCCATGAATACCTCAATGATTTCTTCCAACATATCTGAAAATATTGACATCATACACCTCTGAAAAGTACCCGGAGCATTGCAGAGACCAAACGGCATTCTTCTATATGCAAACGTCCCAAATGGACAAGTGAAAGTAGTTTTTTCTTGATCATCCGGTGCGATAGCTATCTGATTGTAACCTGAGTACCCGTCGAGGAAACAATAATGACTATGCCCTGCTAATCGCTCAAGCATCTGATCTATGAAAGGAAGAGGAAAATGGTCTTTTCTGGTAGCAGTGTTCAGCTTCCTGTAGTCGATACACACCCTCCACCCTGTCTGAAGCCTCTGTGGAACCAATTCATTCTGCTCATTGCGAACCACGGTAATACCTGATTTCTTAGGAACCACGTGAATCGGACTGACCCATTTACTGTCTGATATGGGATAAATTATCCCCACTTGTAGAAGTTTCAGGACCTCTTTCTTCACTACCTCTTTCATTATCGGATTTAATCTCCTCTGAGCCTCTCTTGACGGTCTAGACTCTTCTTCGAGAAATATCTTGTGCATGCAAATTGTTGGACTGATTCCATTGATATCTTCAATTGACCATCCTATAGCTGACTTGTGTTTCTGTAGAACCCCAATGAGCCTTTCTTCCTCATTACTCTGCAATTCTGAAGCAACAATTACCGGGTATGTCTCATTCGCACCTAGATACACATACTTCAGAGTTGTTGGTAACTCCTTGAGTTCCAACTTTGGTGGTGGATCATTGGCAAAACTGACAGTTGAAATTTGGAAGTCTTCAACTTCTTCTTCAGCTAGTTCAGAACTATCTTCAGTCTTGTCGTCTTGATCGTCCCAATCCCAATCCGCCAAATCCTCATCCTTGAATATTCCATCAATCCCAGGGTCTAAAACCTCGATGAATGAACAATCATCAGCTCCGGCAGGGTATGATGATGCTTCAAACAGTTTGAACTCCACTGTTTCATCTAACACTGTCATTGAAAGTTTTCCATTCTGCACATCAATAAATGTCTTTGCTGTGGCCATGAACGGTCTACCCAGAAGAACAGGTCTCATGTTAGTCTCTTTACTTACGTCCTCCATGTCTAATACCACGAAATCCGCTGGAATAATAAGCTTTCCAACTTGGACCAGTACATCTTCAACATTCCCTCTCGGATATCTTACTGAACCATCTGCTAACAGAAGTGACATTGTGGTAGGCTTCAACTCATTCAAACCTAACTGCTTGTAAATAGAATAAGGCATCAAATTAATACTGGCACCTAAATCTAGCATTGCTCTTTCAAGTTGGGTACCTCCTACTGTGATATTGATGCAGAAACTGCCCGGATCTTTCAGTTTGGGAGGAAGTTCCTTTTGCAAAACTGCACTAGCACTGCCTGCTATATATTCCTGATGATTCGGTCCAAACTTCTGCCTGTTGGTGTGAAGGCTCTTGAAAAATTTCGCATATGCGGGCATCTTTTCTATCATCTCAAGAAGAGGTAAGTTCACATGTACCTTGGACAGAACATCAAAAATCTCTTTGAATGCCTTACTTAGCTTGTCCCTTTTAAGTCTCACCAGGAAAAGGAATTGGTGGAACATATGGAGGGGGTGGAATATAAGGGTCTGACGATTTGTGTAAACCCGAGGTCTTCTTTGGTGGTGGATCTACCACTACCTCTTCTTCTTCTCTATCCTCCTTCGCACTCACCTCTTTTGATCCCCTGGTGTCCTCTTTCTTTTGCCCTCTAACAACTTCAGTGTCTAACACTCGCCCACTTCTCAACACAGTCAATGCCTTGGCTTGTTCTGATTGACTAGGGAACCTTCCTGGTTCATTCTTGCGAACTGCGTCGACTATTTGTCCCATCTGTGTTTCTAAATTTTTAATGGATGACTCAACATTGTTAATTCTCTGATTTGTATCACGTGAGAAGCGCTCTGTATTCTCAGCAAGGGATGTCACAATATCTTCCAAGGATCTCTTCTTCGGCTGATAGGTGGTACTGTCTCTATTTGCAGCATTGTTCCATTGTTGAGGTTGACTATTGGAACCTTGCCCTTGGTAATTGCCTCTGTTGTACCCTCCTTGAGTTGTTCCCTGAGTATTCGGTTGAATGAGCTGATGACTATTAAGAGCAGTGTTGGGGTCAGAATAAGATAAATTTGAGTGGTTACGCCATCCAAGATTGTAGGTGTTCGAGTAAGGATCGTTTCTCCCTCTTTGGTAATTGAAAGCTTGAACCTCCTCTGTCTCAAATGGTATCCCGTCTCCATCTTGCACTGAGTTCACCCCTCCTTGCTGTTGATCCCTATTCGAGTTCTGGGCCATCATAGCTTGTATTTGCTTAGCTAGATTCGCCATCTGAATTTCCACCCCAGTTGTCTGGTTGACTTCATACTTTCCTCCCTTTCTGACAGTTGAACTTCTATGCTGGGAGTTTAGAGCCAAAGTTTCATAGATCTCAGCAATCTCTAAAGCAGATTTCCTGGTAATGATACCCCCACAAGCGTTGTCAACAATGTTTTGTGTGAAAGGTGTCAATCCATCATAAAAAGTGCGGACTTTGTACTCCTCTGTCACCATGTGAGGGGGAATTTGATCTAACAGCTCCTTATATCGCAACCATGCTTCATGGAACGACTCACCATCTTCTTCACTGAAACTAGCTATCTTGATCCGGACTTCTTTTGCTTTTGAAGCAGGGAAAAATCTGTTGAAGAATGCAGTGCACACGTCAACCCATGATCTCAAAGATCCTGCCCTTACTGAATTGTACCACTTGATGCCCTTGTCCTTCAAACAATACCAAAAACACCTCATCCTTAACTGCTATTCTGTCAATCGGCCCATCGGGAAATTCCCTACGGTAGCTTGATAGTTCTTCATAAACTGGAGGCAGTCTTCTGTTGCCAAGCCGTGAAAAGATGGCAGCATATTTAAATGGCTACTCCTCAACTCATAACTCCTGGCTACGGCATCTAACACAACTGGCTGAGGTTGGTCTCCCAGCATAGGCTGTCCAGACTCTATCATTATTCTGATACCATCTTCTAGTGCACGTCTTGGAGAACCCGGTAGATTGTCTCGAACTTCCTGTCTATTTTGAACACCTTGTTCATCATGAACCTCTCTTTCAGCTCGAATAACCCGGTCACGTTGCTCACCGTGATCACCCATGTCCTCACCAAAAGGATCTAACTCTTCGAACTGTCTAGCAACTCGGCCTACTCGGTCAATCTCGTCGTTAGCAGGGATCAGAATACCTCCAAGCGAACGACGTCCGTTCATACACCTGTAAAACCTGAAACACCAAAAACACAACTACCACGAGATAAAAAAAAACAAAAGAAAAAACTAAAACTAAAAATAAAATCTAATGACACACACTACCTAACTTAAACTAACTAGATTCAACTAAAAAAATCTATACCAATCCCCGGCAGCGGCGCCAAAATTGATGCAGTAAAATCTGTGTTCAATTTACTAAGAAAGTTCGTTCACTGGGATCGACGATTCTATCGGTCAAAACCAATTAATCTAGCAAGGATTTAATCTAAGTGCGGAAAACTAAATTGCATAATGCTTTGCTTTGGAAGTTTGTTTAATTCTAAAATTTACCTAAATTATGACTACTTGAACTAAAGACTAAAATTAAATCAAATCAAATATCACACAAAGAATGAATGTATGGAGAGAAATACTAGGGAATCGATGCACCTTTCTTAGACACTCAATGCTCTCAATCAGTCTCAATAAACACCTCAATAGAGTTTAGGGCTTGTTTTGATAATAAACAATTAAGAACGAATCTCCTTCCCACCACTCGCACAAAGGCCATGTGTCAAGTGATGGTAACGAAATCCTTTAGAACAAAACTCTAAGCCAAATCAATGCAACAAGGCCATGCAAACATTAACTTTCAAATCTATTAAGCTTACGATTGTGATTTAAATGAAAAGGCCATTCACATCTAAACCCTAATCTCATGGGATAAACTAAATCACAAATCCATATCAATTGAGGCCACAAAATAATATGAATAAGTAAAGTAGAACAATTAATTCAATAGACAAGACTAAAACTCAATTGATTAACAAAAGATAGACTAATTGATTACATAGAGTTATCCAAAATTGGTTACATCAATCCCCTAGTTAAAGGTTTAGTTACACATCAATGGAGAGAATAAAAACATAGAAGAGATGAAGATAAAACCCATGATGGCGAGATGCTTCTGTCTTGAAATCCCCATCGTCTTCTTGTTTTCAGTAATCTTCTAATGATGGCATGAATATGAAAGAATGAAAGAATGGGGTTATGAATCTTGATCTGATTGTCTGATAAGGTCGGTCCCTCCTTTTTGCTTTTTTCCTTCTTTCTTTTTATAGGTCTTCAGCAGCTTTGAGGAAACGCGGAGACTGTCCAACGCTTGACGTGCCGCTGGGTGGGCACGTGCATGGGCAGCGGAAAATCCAAGACAAACACGCTGGAATGGCTCGCTTGAGGGGTCGCTTGGGAGGCATTTGCCTCTTGGGCGGCATGGGCCGCGGTAAATCACCCTTCTCGACCGCCTGGAGTGCCGCCGATGGTGCATGTGCCTGTTGAGCGGCATGGGCTGCGGAAATTGAGGATTTTGGCCTTTCCTTCATCGTTTGACTCCATCATTTCCAAAATAAGATTAGATCAACGCCTCTATGGAAAGAGACCTGCAACGACTTAACAAACACATCAACCCACCAAAAAAGACCCAAGAAACAAGCATAAACATAGGCAAAATGGGCAAAATATAAGCATAGAATTAGACTGATCAGAGGTCTACATAGGTTGTAAACTCCATTTCAATTAGTGGATTTCGAGGTTCGAGTGTGGCGCACTATACAGCCCGTGGTTTTTCCTAGTGGTTGGGTTTCCACGTATACATCAAGTGTTATTTAAATTCCGCACTATATTACACTTGTTTATCTTTTTGACTAGTAGGGGTATTTTCATAAAATTGACTTGCATGTGAAAATTGGGTAATAAAGCTTAAAATCTATTCACCCCCCCTCTAGATAATATTGTACAGACTGAGCGTTTCTTTCAAAGCCATTGATACCTAAATAAACATGAAATGCTCATTTTAACATTATTAAATACGGGGACATGCCCGAGAATCAAGCATAAAGAGATGGGAATGAGGTACAAAATCATACCAAATTTGGTTTGATCAAATACCCCCAAACCTATCTGTTAACCAAAAATTATCACCGGGGTGAAATCTTTAATTAACGGTTTATGAGGGACCCGGATCTGGGCTGGCGGGGTACCTAGTAGCCCAATAATATATGAGGGACTCGGATCTAGATAGATCTGGGCTAGCGGGGTACCTAGTAGCCCGATATCCCGCTAGTTCTTACAAATCGACTAAGTGTGTAGTACGATAGTAGCAAGATAAGAAGGATTCTGATATTTGGTAGAAGGTGGACTGGCCTAGGGGGAAAAAGCATCACGTATGATCATATGCTGAAAAACCCTTAGGTAGTATCCGATGGAGAGAGATTCTTTATATATATGAATAAGGCGTGCTCCGGAGAGCTTACATAAGTAGGAGAATAACACCATAAAAGTGTTCTAGAGAGCTTATAATAATAGGCGGGCTAGACCCTTTTCTCTAATTAGTAGAAAATAAGAAGAAGCAGAAGATCCATGTTGGGGAAGAAGCCATAGGTCTCTTTTGGGAGGAGAAGAGAGGATCTCTTTTCTGTCCAATGTCATGTCATATATATAGGTTTTATTTCTTGTTGCCCACTCCATCAATTTAGTCTAATGACCTAGCAATTCACGGGGTGTTCCATGGCAATAGGCGAGAAGATCGTGGGATTGATTCCCTGGAATCAAGTGATTCCTTTTGGAACTGAAAGAGTTGACTCCACTTCATCAATTTAGTCAATCAATCGATAATTATAGGAACACTAATTTGGCATTGATTGAGTTGAATATTCTTTTATTAATGGCGTTGTGAATGGCCATTAAAGAGTTTACTAATCTCTCTTTAATGGCGTTGTGAATGGCCGGAAAGATTAACCTTCCTTGTATGGCGCATACTGTATTTCTTGTAGCATGGTTCCGGTCTTCCTTGGCAATCTGACAGACAGTGTATTAAGACCTCCCTTGTTGACGCCTTCTATGTTAGGTGATTGGGAGGTGCTTAGAGGATCGGTCTGGGCAGGAAATGTGATACGGGGTATCGAGTGCGGGATACCAGGTACCAGGTGCGGAGCACTGAGTACTTGGTGCGGGGTACCGGGTACCAAGTACGAGGTACGGGGTACCAAGTTTGGGGTATCGGGTACCAGGTACGGGGTACCGGGTACCGGGATACCAATGTGGCGCGACATCAAGATATTGTGTATCATGGATCATGCAGTAGCGGGGTACCGGGATAGTGTGGTAGCGGGATACTCAGGATCCTGGGTTCATTCTTTCAACAATCAAATGACATTGACATGGGTGGAAAATTCTTCTTTGGACCCCTGCCAAAAGAAGCGGTTAACAGAAATCCCCTCTGACTTGAACACCGGTACCTAGTTGGGGTTGGAGTCAGGATCCGAAATGCATGAAGTATTTTGCTCATCGCTTCTTAGTAGTAATCATCACTTGAAATGAAAATTGTTCCTAGCATATTTGGCTTAGACGATCCAATGTACTAGATATTCCACTATCAGGAGTCTTGGTCCTTTAGGTGAAAAGGTTCTAGTAGGCAACTAAAGCCACTTAAGCACCCGTTCTTCATATGGTGAATCTGTGGCATCAGGTATCCCGATAAGCGATCCTGATCCTTAGGTGATCTGTCCTGGAGAGGGGTATTCCCCGTCCGAGGCTTCAGGAGTGTGGTATAGGCTCTCGTGGTCTTCCATTTGGCAAATCTTTGGCACCAGGCATCATACTTGGGAATCCTAGTCCTTAGGCGATATGTCTTGGAGAGGGGTATCCCCCGTCCAAGGCTTCAGGAGTGCCGTATAGGCTCTCATGGTCTTTCATTTTGCGAATCTTTAGCACCAGGCATCCTACTGGGGGATCCTGGTCTTTAAGCGATATGTCCTAGAGGGGGTTATTCCCCGACCGAGGCTTCAGGATTGCCGTATAGGCTCTCCTGGTTTGGAGGATGACTTCGCATCCTTAGTCTGGCTGGTAACTATACCATTTAAGCACTTGTGCACCAGATCCTTCCTGAAGGAGGGTATTCCCCGACCAAGGCAGCAGGAATGCCATATGGCTTTTCCTGGTCTTAAGGCGATCAATTATGGAGATCCTCCTAGAGGGGTTGACCCAGTCCAGGGCATCAGGAGTGCTATGTGCGGGGTACCGGGTACCGAGTACAAGGTATGGGGTACCAAACCCTTTGAGGGGGAGCATTTGCATATTCATACATTGCATGATGTTGTATTTAAATTCTTAAATGCAAATGCTTGTTTTATCTCACTTGATTCATCTCACCTTTTCTTGTATTGGAAAGTATAGAAACTGTGCTTTAAGGGATTGATTGTTCTACTTGAGATTGAAGACTTCAAGACTATTTATCTTATCTATTTGTAAAGTAGAAAATCATAGTAGACCCGTAGTTTCTATTATGTTGTGAGGAATCAATGTGATTGGTGGTTTTGTCACGAAATAGCCAAAGGGAGAGATTGAATGTTTTCCCTTTAATTGATTGGCTTATTTTGTGGACAAACCACATGTTGGGGATTGTTTGTAAGGGTAGCTTTAGTGATAGATATTTAAGCTCAAGACCCTCTCATGGACTCAATGACAAGCCAAACCAAGGAGTGTCTTCAAGAGAGGGGATTCAGTGCTACGAATGTGGAGGATTCGGGCATTTCTCCCCGGAGTGTGGAAACTTGGAGGATAGAAGAAAAGGGAAGGCGTTGGCCACCTTATGGGATAAATATGAAGATGACGAAAATCCTTCAAGTGATGAAGAACTTGCCATCATCTACACGGAATTTAGAGCCAAGAGTGTAGAAGTTGAAGAAGATGGCAAAGTTGCTTTTCCTTGTGATCCCCAAGAAGAACTAGGTATAAAGGTAGTTGGTGTAGCTACTCATAGGGATTTGGCTCTTTCCTCATCAAGAGAAAAATTTGAGTGATTTCATGAGAGAAGAAATTGACTCCGTTGAGGAGATGCCTCTCTTACTAGAGAGATTTAGAAGATTTGTGAAATTAACCACCTCACCTCCTAAGAAGAAGTTGACCACCTCACCTCCTAAGAAGAAGAAGACAATTGCTTTGGAAACTTCGAAGCATGACAAGAAGGAGGGTATCTCAATTGAATACATGGATGCACTCTATATAGACATAGGAGATGCAATATGAAATTTGATGCAAAAAAGGGTTTGATTTGAGTGGTTAAAGGTGAATTCTTTGTATTTTTCTTTTCTAGAAAAATATTCTATGTATGAAATATGATAATCAACTCACTTTATTGACCTAAAGACAAAGTGGCATATATATAGGGTGTCAAAACAAAGTGTGGTCGTTTTGAATAAGTTACACCTATTTTTGCCTTGGGCGCTGTACGTAGAGCGCCTCTTATACAGCGCCTATACAGCGCCCCTACTCTGTTCTCACGGGAAAACAGAGGGGCGTTGTACGAACAGCGCTTTGTACAGCGCTCGTACAGCGCCTTCCAAAATTACATCAGACCTGATGCATTTAAAAATGCATTTTCAACCAGGTCAGGATGGGCGCTGTATGAACAGCGCTTCCAACAACGCTTTGTACAGCGCTTCCAACAACGCTTTGTACAGCGCCTGACACTATGTATGAAATCTTAAAAACATGCATGGCATGGCATTGGTCATACAAGATGCAATCATGTAAAGCATGCAAGAAGAGATGTTAATGAGCATTAATGAGCACAAAATAACAACACATACACAACATACAAGAGAATGAATTATGCATGAGATGTGAATGTGTGTGTGCATCTAATCTTTTCAAAGCAAATTAAGCACATAGAAGTTTACCTTTGGTGCTTATCAACCTTGAGGACATGAGAGGGTCTTGAGCTTGAATATCTATCACTAAAGCTACCCTTACAAACAATCCCCAACATGTGGTTTGTCCACGAAATAAACCAATCAATTAAAGGGAATCCTTACAATCTCCCCCTTTGGCTATTTCGTGACAAAACCACTACTCACATTGATTCCTCACAACATAATAGAAACTACGGGTCTACTATGATTTTCTACTTTACAAAGAGATAAGATAAATAGTCTTGAAGTCTTCAATCTCAAGTAGAACAATCAATCCCTTAAAGCACAGTTTCTATACTTTCCAATACAAGAAAAGGTGAGATGAATCAAGTGAGATAAAACAAGCATTTGCATTTAAGAATTTAAGTACAACATCATGCAATGTATGAATATGCAAATGCTCCCCCTCAAAGGGTTGCTCCCCCTCAATAAGTATTCTCCCAACATGCACAATTGCTACTACAATTTGCAACTCCCCTTACCACAACCTACTCCCCTTTTTGTCATGATATAGGCAAAGGAGTAGTCCCCAACCGGGTCACTTAAGGCAAAGAGAGTTAGTAGCATTCTAGTATATGCATAATCAATATAAGTCACTTTATGCAATCTCAATTAATCAGAGAGAAACGAGGAGATTTATTTAAATAAAATGTGTGAATCAAAAAATTGCTTTGCATACAAGACATGTAGCATTTAAGTCCAAAATACCATGGTATTTGGCAAAGCAAATGACAAAGGTTTTTAATAAGAATTCAAACCAATTTCACCAATGTCATGAGAGAAGCAAGGATATAGGTTTTCATTGATTTCAATTTAAGAACAACTATATCCAACTTTATAAGCCAAACATGTCATGAGCGACTTTGCACCCTACTTGATATTTCCGGATAAGATATCCGTATGATAGTAGACATGTTCAACCAATAAAGAAAGAGAGACATTTGGATTGTAAAATCCTTGAATGGATACAAGATCCTTTTTCATTTGAGTCTCATAAGCTTTTTCACACAAGTTTTGCATTTAAAAATTGCAATCATCAAAACATGCTTTTTAAGATAAGCATTTAGCATGTCATTTAGCAATCATCATGTCATGGAGATCATTATAGGTCATTCAAATTAAATCCTATGTAAATATCTCCTAGTCCAAAAATGCATGTTTGAACATAAATATGACATGGATTGCAATACAAGCATTGATCAAACTTATTGAATAGAAAAAATATATATAGTGTAACCAAGCTTACTCAAGCAACAAAAAGAGAAGCATAAGATATTTCAATGTGACAAGAATGCAAAAATAGCTCTCTTTGCTTGAGTTCCCCATATGGGGTTAGTATCAACCTTCATAAATGAAGGCGATGAGGTCCTATGGACCTACCAAGTCCATTGGACTTAGTTGAACCTATTTGAGACTTGTTAGTCTCGTAGCAAGCGGGTTCATCTTTCCTTATCCACATAGATATGATTTTTTTCTTCTTAGTGGTTAAGGGTTGCATGTCATTCACTAACCTAGGATTATTGACAAAGGATTTCCTAGGCTCATGCAAAAGGGCTTTTCTTAGCCTCTTTTTCTCTATCATGCTATTAATCCTACAATGCTTAATGTACTTAAAGCACTTAGGCCTAATATGCCCATAAACACCACAATAATGACAAGTTGGTACAAAGTAAGAATTCATACCATGTCCTTGTGAAGTCATTGGAGACTCATCATGCATTTGATGTCTCCTTTGGTGTTGAGCCGGTTCATGTCTTCTATGTGATTGAACTGGAATGGGTTGCCTCCTTGGATGAGGTAGCATGTTTTGCCTCTTTTCATAGTGAGTCATTTGTTAAGGAGAGTTGACTCGAGAGGCTCTAATCCGTTGAGCTTGGGGTTGTCTTGTTTTCACCACCTTCACTTGTGCATTTTTCGAACATTGTCCTAGTTCTAACTTCTTCCTAGGAGTTTGCACCGGTGACGCTTCTATCTTACCCAAACTCTTCACAAAGATGGTCTTCTTAGGAATAGAGCAATCCTTGCTCACTTCGAATCCAAGACCTCTTTTGTCACAAGGGCTTTTTCCTACACCAAGTATGTTGTCAAGCTTCTTGGTGCTTGTGGTCATTCTAGTCAATGACTCTTTGGCTTCAACAAGCTCTCTCTTCAAACCCTCTTCATTCCTCTTCGACAAAGCAAGCTCATCTTTTAGCTTGTCTTCTTCCACCATAGATCTTACCACTTCATCATTCAAGTGATCAACTTGTGTTGAAAGCCTAAGTAGTTCTTCCTTTAACCTTTGAATCTCTTTTTCATTCTTTAACTTAGAGCTTTCAAAACTTTCAAAGTTGTCCTTAAGATCCATCTTCTCCACCTTAAGAGGTCATTGTATGTTGAAAGCTCTAGATTTGCTTCCTCTAAAATCCTTAGAAATCTATCTTTCTTCTTTATGGAGCTTTCAACATTGACTATTGTAAGGATTCCCGTTTTGTTGATTGGCTTATTTCGTGGTCAAACCACATGTTGGGGTTTTGAATGTAAGGGTAGTCTAAGTGTTTAGTGTTGAAGATCAAAGGCCCTTCCATGACCTCAAGATACAAGCACGCCAAAGGTATAATCTCTTGTGCTTGTTTTTCTTTGAAGAGATTTAGTAGCACACACACACTTAGCATTCTTGCTATGATTGCATACTTGCTTATTTTTATGTGCATCTCTTCACATGTCACTTTACACACTAGCACTTTGGTTGATATATCTTGTTGTGTGTATATGTGCCTTATAATTCGTTTCCCGACATTGTTCGGAAACGTCCGCGCTTGCACTAATGAGTGCTTGGTTTCGCGCAAAGACCGCCTATGGAGAATGCCCTTGGCTTCTCCTTGGTTTTCACCATTGTTGGTGTTCGGCGGTTATGATCGGCGGCCTGGCCACCGAATGAAACCGCCGTTTCAGTCCAGATTGGTCTGAAGCAATTATGCGGTCACGATCGGCGGTCACGACCGCCGTTCATACCTGATCGATTTTAATCCCTCGGGTTTGATTCGGCGGTTGGATCGGCGGTCGAGAAACCGCCGAATGAAACCGCCGTTAATGCTCTGTTCTTCACGAGCTCAATTCAGCGGTCTTCATCGGCGGCCTGGCCGCCGATTGAAACCGCCGAACGGTGCGTTTCAGGGGCAAAAGTGTCTTTTCACATGCCCAATTCTTGATGTCTATAAATATCTTATTTTCTCAATCTCTGAATAAGTTTCTTGAGCAATTAGAACCCTAAACTTTTGTAAGGATTCCCGTTGTTTTTAATTGGCTTATTTCGTGATCAAACCATATGTGGGGGTTCTTT
This sequence comes from Acer yangbiense, assembly GCA_008009225.1. Taxonomy (NCBI): domain Eukaryota; kingdom Viridiplantae; phylum Streptophyta; class Magnoliopsida; order Sapindales; family Sapindaceae; genus Acer; species Acer yangbiense. The sequence continues at coordinate 31,587,363 of CM017763.1, read as the reverse complement.
GTTAGGGTAGCCTAAGTATCGGTCTTAAAGTTCGAAGCCCTTTGAAGACCTCCTGTTGATAAGCACCGAAGGTAAATTTCTATGTGCTTACCTTTCTTTGAAGAGATTTAGAAGCACACACACACTAAACATTCATTGCATATGTGTGCATTCTCTTCATTTGTCACAATTCACACTTGCACTTATTTATTATATTTTGTTGTGTGTTATTGTGTCTTGTTGTTGTGTTAATTCGTTTCCCGATAACTTTCGGAAACGTCCGCGCATGCACGAGAATGTGCTTGGTTTAGCGCGAGGACCGCCTATGGAGAATGCCCTTGGCTTCTCCTTGGTTTTCACCTATCTAGGTGATCGGCGGTTATGATCGGCGGCCTGGCCGCTGAATGAAACCGCCGTTTCAGTCCAGATTGGTCTGGAGCATTTCTGCGGTTAAGATCGGCGGTCCGCCGTTCGAAACCGCCGTTTCAAGACCTGATTGATTTATCTCTCAGTCTAATTCGGCGGTTGAAACGGCGGGCATGAAACCGCCGTTCGAAACCGCCGTTCATACCTGGTTGATTTTGATCTCTCTGTTCTGTTTCGGCGGTTGGAATCGGCGGTCACGAAACCGCCGAATGAACCGCCGTTTATGCTCTGTTCTTCACGAGCTCAATTCGGCGGTCATTAACGGCGGCCTGGCCGCCGATTGAAACCGCCGATTGGCGCGTTTCTTTGAAACTTACTTAAACGACCACACTTTGATTTGGCCCCCTATATATATGCCACTTTGACTTTAGGTCAATCAAGAGAGTTCATATTCAGAATTCATACTTAGGATATTTTTCAAAGAGAAGAAAAATTCCAAGAACTCCATTCTTGATTCTCAAACACTTTTTCATGATCATCAATCATCATCTAGCATCATCTTAGATCATCTAGATGTCATCTAGCATGGAATCTACATCATACTTTGCTTGGTAAGCTTTTCACTAATATCTTACATGTTTTGTGTTTCTCTTATCTAGCAATCTCAATTAATTACTTGTTTGTTATTTTGTATGCTTTAGATACAATATTGAGATGAGTATGATGTATGTTTGAGATTTTATATTGTGCTTGCATATTAGGTTTTGTGCTTAATATTGATTAGCTAAACTAATTGACATGTCATTTAGTTTTGATATCTAGGATTATACTTAATTGCATATTAATCATCTTAGATAAGCATATAGGGTTTCCCTTGCTCTATGTTGCATTTTGGATATTCACATATATTCACTTAGGGTTGTATTCTCTTCAAAGAGAAAGTAAGTCTTGTGTGTAGCATCCGGGATTAGGTTGCTTAGAACGCAAGCAAATTGGACTAGGTTCACTCATACCGGGATTAGGTAGGTGTGTGATTACTTCCGGGATTAGGTTGTAATCGTTTGCACATTTAGTGGATTCGAGGTTCGAGTGTGGCTTACTTACATAGCCCGTGGTTTTTCCCGTGAGGGTTTCCACGTAAAAACCAAGTGTTGTTTTAATTTCCGCACCATATTACAATTGCTTGGTTATATTATCTTGAGGGCATTTTCGTAATTTTGACTAACACGAAAAATTGGGTAAAAAGCGTAAAATCTATTCACCCCCCCTCTAGATAGCTTTATACACACCGTGCTATTATTTGTTTCAATTGGTATCAGAGCGGGTTCCTAGACATACATAGGTGATCCTTGCTTATTTTGGTGTGTTTTGCATTTTGTGTGATTTTTGATCATTCATACATTTGCATTCATTTCATTCATTCATAAACACTATGAGTGGAAACGGTGGAAATGGTGGTGGCCACGAAGGAGCTTCTAGCACAAGGCCTCCACTTCTTACCGGATTGAACTATTCCCAATGGAAAGGGAAGATGGAATCCTACATATGCCAAATTCATGACCGTGCATGGATGGCGGTGGAAGACGGATATGATCTCCCTATGATGACTCCCGATGGTGGAGGACAAGATGTTTTGAAGCCTAAGGCGCAATGGAACGCGCAAGAGTTTGAGGCTTCTAAGTGGAATAGGAAGGCTATGCATGCCATTATGTGTGCTATGGATGAGAATCAGTACAAGCTTATTCAAATACTCAGATTGCCAAAGTGGCATGGGACATCCTTCTAGTTGCACATGAGGGAACCGAGGTGGTGAAGGAGTCCAAGCTTCAAGTCCTCCAAACTCAGTTTGAGCTTCTAAGGATGGGAGAGGATGAATGCTTCAATGACTTCGAAATCAAATTGATGGACATTGTAAATCAAAGCCATCAACTCGGAGACCCGTATTCGGATAGGAGAGTCAAGCAAAAAATTATGAGATCTCTCCCCGATAGGTTTGAATCCAAGGTGACGGCCATAGAAGAAAATAGTGGCTACATGGATATGAAGCCAAGTGAGGTGATTGGGCGTCTCCTTGCATATGAGTCTAGGAAGGCTCCTAGCACCACTACTCCTCATAAGAAGTCTAAAGGAATAGCTTTGAAAGCATCTAAGGATGCAAAGGAGGCAAAGCATGAATCGGATGAAGACCTTGCCTTATTTGTGAAAAGGTTCAACAAGGTTATGGGGTTCAAGAAGAAGAAGGGATTTGGGTCAAGAGGACAAGATTTGAAGAAAAAGAGTTCCTTCAAGAAGTTTGAGCCTAGACAAGAGAGGACCGAAAGGAAAGGGGTCCGATGCTTTGAATGTGGTGGGATTGGTCACTTTGCCCCCGAATGTGCTAATCACAATGATAAGAAGAAGAGCAAAGTGATGGCCGCCACTTGGAGTGGGAGTAGTGATGACTCCAATGAGGAAGATGAGTCTTCAAGTGAAGAAGAGCTCATGGCTAACCTCCTAGCTTTTGCCTCCTCACATAAGAGCAAAAGTGGTAGTGAGAAAGAGGAAATGAGTCAAGAGGAAAATGACTCAAGTGAAGAAGAAAGTGATTCCTCATCTAACTCCATAAGTAGTTTTGTGGAGAAAAAGGTGCTTGCTAAATGCCATGCCGAGTTTAATGATTTAGCAATCAAGAGCACAAGAAAGATCAAGATGTTGAGAGAAGAAAATCTTGAGCTTGCATCTCATAATGACCACTTAGGTGAACAAGTGGAAAAATTCAAGAAGATAGAAGATAAGCTAAGAGAGGAGTTAGCTTTATCTAGGAGGAATGAAGAAAGTCTAAAGAGTGAGCTTGAAGAAGTTAGAAATTCTATGACTAGGATGGATTCTAGCACCAAGAAGCTTGACCATATGCTTGGTGTTGGAAAGAGTCCATGTGACAAGAGGGGTCTTGGGTATGAAGATGACAAGAAGATCTCTACCTCTAACAAGACCGTGTTTGTCAAGAGCTTGAAGAAAGAAGAAACTTCATTTGTGCAAGCTCCTAGAAAGAAATTAGAAGTAGGACAATGCTCTAATGCACAAGTGAAGATGGGTCCAAGAAGGAAACCTCAAGCTCAACCCCCTAGGGTCTCTCAAGCCAACATTCCTCCTCAAATGGCTCACAAAGGAAAGAGACCTATCATGCAACCTCAAGCTAGGAAGCAACCAAGACCGGTTCAACAACGAAGAAGGATTGAACCCTTTCATCCACAAAGACAAGGACAAGGTATGATTCCTTATTTCACTCCTATATGTCATTTTTGTGGATTTGATGGTCATATTAGACCACATTGCTTTCGATATATAAAAATGTGCAAAACTAGAAGCATGATAGAGAAGAAAAAGAAAAGAGCTATTATGCATGATCCTAGGACATCTAGAGCCCATATACCAAAAACCACTAAGAAAGCTAAGATTGTTTCTAGGTGGATTAGAAAGAATGACATTGTTTGCCATGTTGCTCAAATAGCCTTGAAGGCAAATTCTTCTAATTTTTGGTATCTAGATAGTGGGTGCTCTAGGCACATGACGGGAAACAAGAGTTTCTTCGAGACTCTTGTTATGGAGGAAGGTGGATATGTCACTTTTGGTGATGGATCCAAAAAGAAAGTTGTAGGGAAAGGAACCATTTCCGTTCCCGGATTACCCTCCTTATCCGATGCTTTATTTGTTGATGGCTTGAAAGCCAATTTAATAAGCATTTCACATCTAAGTGATGAAGGATATTCCGTCTTGTTTTGTAAAGATGATTGCTCAATCCTAAAGCCCGATGGACAAACCTTATTGAAAGGTATGAGATCTAGCGACAATTGCTATTGTCTTGAAGCTAGAATAGTCTCAAACAATGTGTCCATGGATGAGCAAATTGAGTTGTGGCATGAAAGACTTGGCCACATGAACTTTAGGGATCTACGGACCCTTGGAAAGTTCGAGTGTGTGCGTGGCCTCCCTAAGCTTGGGAAGAAAGCCAATGGTGTTTGTGGACCTTGCCAACAAGGAAAGCAAACTAAAAGCATGCACAAAAAGGGTAAGTATCTCACCACCAAGGAGCCTCTTGAGCTTCTCCACATGGACCTCATGGGTCCCATGCAAACCGAAAGTTTGGGTGGAAAGAGATACATTTTTGTATGTGTTGATGATTTCTCTAGATTTACATGGACATACTTTCTTAGAGAAAAATCCGAAACTTTTGATAAGTTTAAAATGCTTTGTACTAAATTACAAAATGAAATGAAATCTAACATTAGAAGCATTAAACGGATTAGAAGTGACCATGGGAGAGAGTTTGAGAATGCCTCTTTTGAAAGCTTTTGTGATAGCTTAGGCATCTCCCATGAGTTTTCGGCTCCTAGGACACCTCAACAAAATGGAGTTGTTGAGAGGAAAAATAGGGTCCTCCAAGAGATGGCCCGAGTGATGTTGCTTAGCAACAATGTCCCTAGGAACCTATGGGCCGAAGCCATCAATACGGCTTGCTATATAGGAAATCGTGTTTCCTAAGGCCCGGTTCTAGAAACACCTCCTATGAGCTATGGAAGGGTAGGAAGCCAAATGTTAGCTACTTCCACACATTTGGAAGCAAATGCTACATTTTAAATGACCGTGATCAACTTGGCAAGTTTGATGCTAAGAGTGATGAGGGTATCTTTATTGGCTACGCCTTGAATAGTAAAGCCTATAGAGTTTTCAACTTGAAGACTCGAACCGTCATGGAATCATCAAATGTGGTCATTGATGATACTAGGCTCAAGTCTAATGACCATGAGGAGGAGGATGTTCTAGAGGATGACACTCCTTTGGAGAGGGTTGTGGTGACTCCCAATGTTGGGACATCTAATGAAGTCACACAACCCATTACTAGAGTTCCTAACTTGGACTCTAATGAACCCGCTCCATGGGTTAGAAGACTCCATAACAAAGAGGATGTTATTGGAGATGTTAATGAGGGTGTTAGGACTAGACGTCAACTTGCTAATCTTATTAGCTATACTTGCTACACCTCTCAAATTGAACCCAAAAAGGTTGAAGAAGCCTTACATGATGAATTTTGGGTTCTTGCCATGCAAGAAGAGCTAAACCAATTCGAAAGGAATGAGGTTTGGACTCTAGTTCCTAGGCCTAAGACCACTAATGTCATAGGCACTAAATGGATATTTAGGAACAAATCCGATGAGGATGGCAACATAGTGCGGAACAAGGCTAGACTTGTAGCACAAGGGTACTCTCAAATTGAGGGTATCGACTTTGAGGAGACATTTGCTCCCGTTGCCCGTTAGAGTCTATTAGGCTTCTCTTGTCCATTTCTTGTGTGCACAAGTTCAAATTGCACCAAATGGATGTCAAGAGTGCCTTCCTCAATGGCTTCTTGCAAGAGGAAGTGTTTGTTGAACAACCCAAGGGGTTTGTGGATGCTCACCACCCCAACCATGTCTATCGCCTCAAGAAGGCACTATATGGGTTGAAACAAGCACCGAGGGCTTGGTATGAGCGCCTCACTCAATTTCTTGTTGACAATACTACACAAGAGGTAGTGTTGACAAGACACTATTCATCAAGAGAGATAATGATGAGCTTTTCATAGCTCAAATATATGTTGATGACATAGTGTTTGGCTCCACCAACAACACCAAGGTCCAACAATTTGTTGATGTTATGTCTCATGAATTTGAGATGAGTCTTGTTGGTGAGCTTAATTACTTCCTAGGTTTGCAAATTAGGCAACTTGATAATGGGATCTTCATAACCCAAGCCAAATATGCCAAAACCTTGTGAAGAAGTTTGGTCTTGAAAAAGCCAAACATTGTGACACTCCTATGAGCACCACTTTGAAGCTAAGCAAGGATGCTAGCGGTAAAAGTGTGGACCAAACCTTATATCGTGGCATGATAGGGAGCTTGCTCTATTTGACCGCAAGTAGGCCCGATATATCATTTAGTGTAGGAGTTTGTGCTAGGTACCAATCCGATCCCAAGGAGTCCCATCTCTCTTCGGTTAAGAGAGTCATTCGCTTTGTGAATGGGACTTCCAACTATGGGATTTGGTACTCATTTGACACTAATCCTAGTCTTGTAGGATATAGTGATGCGGATTGGGCAGGAAATTGTGATGATAGGAAGAGCACATCGGGCGGTTGCTTCTTTCTAGGCAACAACTTGGTGTCTTGGTTTTGCAAGAAGCAAAACTCGATTTCCTTGTCCACGGCGGAAGCCGAGTACATAGCCGCGGGGAGTGGATGCACTCAACTTATGTGGATGAAGCAAATGCTAGTGGATTACGGATTCAACCAAGGTACTCTCACTCTCTTTTGTGATAACATGAGTGCCATTAATATTTCCAAGAATCCGGTGCAACATTCTAGAACTAAGCATATTGACATCCGCCATCACTTCATTAGAGAGCTTGTTGAAAATAAATGCATAGTACTTGAACATGTAGGTACTAATGATCAACTTGCGGACCTATTTACTAAACCCTTAGATGCTACTCGATTTAAAACTCTTAGTAGATCTATTGGGGTATGTCTTGTGGAGTGATGTTCTATGATTGACCCCATATGGGGAACTCAAGCAAAGAGAGCTATTTTGCATTCTTGTATCTTGCAAAAAATTTGAAATATCTTATGCCTCTTCTTTTAATTGCTTGAGTAAGCTTGGTTGTACATATGTATATATGTTTTCAAAATTCTATAAGTGTGAACCTTGCTTGTCTACAATCCATGTCATATTTATGTTCAAACATGCATTTTTGGACTAGGAGATTTACATTGGAAGTATGATTTGAATGACCTATGATTATCTCCATGACATGATGATTCTTTAATAACTTGCTAATGACAAATGAAAAAGCATGAAATTCATAAAACATGCTCACATGAAAAGCATGAATTGATGATTGCATATTCTTAAAAATGCAAAACTTGTGTGAAAACTTATGAGACTCAAAATGAATAAAGGATCTTGTATCCATTCAAAGGAATTTACATTCCAAATGTCTCTCTTTCTTTATTAGTTGAACATGGTTACTATCATACGGATAATTTTATCCGGAAAAATCAAATAGGGTGCAAAGTCGCTCATGCCATGTTTCGCTTATAAAGTTGGATATAGTTGCTCTTAAATTGAAATCAATAATCTCTATATCCTTGCTTTTCCCATGACATTGGTGAAATTGGTTTGAATTCTTATTAGAAACCTTTGTCATTTGCTTTGCCAAATACCATTGTATTTTGGACTTGAATGCTATATGTCTTGTATGTTGGATTCACACATTTTCTCAAAATAAATCTCCTTGTTTCTCTCAAATTAATTGAAGTGCATAAAGTGACTTATATGTATATGCAAGTCTTGCATGCTTCTATCTCTCGTTGCTATGAGTGACCCGGTTGGGGACTACTCCTTTGCCTATATCATGACAAAAAGGGGGAGTAGGATATGGTAAGGGGAGGTGCAAAATATAGAAGCTATTGTACACTTTGGGGAGAACATACATTGAGGGGGAGTAACCCGTTGAGGGGGAGCATTGCATTTATCATACATTGCATACATTTGGTAATGTTGTGCCTAAATTCTAAATATGCAAATGCTTGGTATTGTTCTCACATGATTAATCTCACACTTTTCTTGTATTAGAAATGTTAGAAACTCTTTTCAGGGATTGATTTTTCTACAAGAGGATTGAAGACTTCAAGTTGCATTAGCTTATCTCTTTGTAATGTAGAATATCATTATAGTCCCGTAGTTTCTATTTTTTGTGAGGAATCATTGTGAGTGATGGTTTTGTCACGAAATAGCCAAAGGGGGAGATTGTAAGGATTCCCGTTGTTTTTAATTGGCTTATTTCGTGATCAAACCATATGTGGGGGTTCTTTGTTAGGGTAGCCTAAGTATCGGTCTTAAAGTTCGAAGCCCTTTGAAGACCTCGTGTTGATAAGCACCGAAGGTAAATTTCTATGTGCTTACCTTTCTTTGAAGAGATTTAGAAGCACACACACACTAAACATTCATTGCATATGTGTGCATTCTCTTCATTTGTCACAATTCACACTTGCACTTATTTATTATATTTTGTTGTGTGTTATTGTGTCTTGTTGTTGTGTTAATTCGTTTCCCGATAACTTTCGGAAACGTCCGCGCATGCACGAGAATGTGCTTGGTTTAGCGCGAGGACCGCCTATGGAGAATGCCCTTGGCTTCTCCTTGGTTTTCACCTATCTAGGTGATCGGCGGTTATGATCGGCGGCCTGGCCGCCGAATGAAACCGCCGTTTCAGTCTAGATTGGTCTGGAGCATTTCTGCGATTAAGATCGGCGGTCACGACCGCCGTTCGAAACCGCCGTTTCAAGACCTGATTGATTTATCTCTCAGTCTAATTCGGCGGTTGAAACGGCGGGCATGAAACCGCCGTTCGAAACCGCCGTTCATACCTGGTTGATTTTGATCTCTCTGTTCTGTTTCGGCGGTTGGAATCGGCGGTCACGAAACCGCCGAATGAACCGCCGTTTATGCTCTGTTCTTCACGAGCTCAATTCGGCGGTCATTAACGGCGGCCTGGCCGCCGATTGAAACCGCCGATTGGCGCGTTTCTTTGAAACTTACTTAAACGACCACACTTTGATTTGGCCCCCTATATATATGCCACTTTGACTTTAGGTCAATCAAGAGAGTTCATATTCAGAATTCATACTTAGGATATTTTTCAAAGAGAAGAAAAATTCCAAGAACTCCATTCTTGATTCTCAAACACTTTTTCATGATCATCAATCATCATCTAGCATCATCTTAGATCATCTAGATGTCATCTAGCATGGAATCTTCATCATACTTTGCTTGGTAAGCTTTTCACTAATATCTTACATGTTTTGTGTTTCTCTTATCTAGCAATCTCAATTAATTACTTGTTTGTTATTTTGTATGCTTTAGATACAATATTGAGATGAGTATGATGTATGTTTGAGATTTTATATTGTGCTTGCATATTAGGTTTTGTGCTTAATATTGATTAGCTAAACTAATTGACATGTCATTTAGTTTTGATATCTAGGATTATACTTAATTGCATATTAATCATCTTAGATAAGCATATAGGGTTTCCCTTGCTCTATGTTGCATTTTGGATATTCACATATATTCACTTAGGGTTGTATTCTCTTCAAAGAGAAAGTAAGTCTTGTGTGTAGCATCCGGGATTAGGTTGCTTAGAACGCAAGCAAATTGGACTAGGTTCACTCATACCGGGATTAGGTATAGGTGTGATTACTTCCGGGATTAGGTTGTAATCGTTTGCACATTTAGTGGATTCGAGGTTCGAGTGTGGCTTACTTACATAGCCCGTGGTTTTTCCCGTGAGGGTTTCCACGTAAAAACCAAGTGTTGTTTTAATTTCCGCACCATATTACAATTGCTTGGTTATATTATCTTGAGGGCATTTTCGTAATTTTGACTAACACGAAAAATTGGGTAAAAAGCGTAAAATCTATTCACCCCCCCTCTAGATAGCTTTATACACACCGTGCTATTATTTGTTTCAACTTTCAAGAGAGATTTTTGAGAAAAAATCAAATCAAGAACCCATCTTTAAACACTCAAATCAAATCCCTTTTGCATCAAATTTCATATTTGATCTTCTATGCCTTCATAGAATTGATCCATGCATGGTTTTGAATCATCACATCTTATTTGGTATGTTCTTCACTAATTTCATATTACTTTAGTGTTTTTCATATTAATACATCTCTTTAATTGCTTGTATGCTTTTGATTATATGCTAGATACAAGTTAGAGATTATTTGTGATGAAAATGATTGAGTGTTGATTGTGATAGCTAATTAGGTTTTTAATTAATCTTGATTAGCTAAGCTATTTGACATGTCATTTAGCAATTGATATCTAGGGTTGATTAAATTGATTATATCATCATCCTAGATAAGCATCTAAGGTTACCTAGCCTTGTTTGTTATTTGAATATTCATATATATATTCACATAGGTTGTTTCTCTTCATTGAGAAGTAAGTCTTGAGGCTAAGAGTGCTTAGGCCTCAAGCAAATTGGAATAGGGTTGCTAATAAAGGCCCGCTGGGTAGAAGTGAGGGGTTACAGACCGGAATGTTAGACGAGGTCTACATAGGTTGTAAACTTCATTTCAATTAGTGATTTCGAGTTCTGAGTGTGGCGCACTATACAGCCCATGGTTTTTCCCAGTGGTTGGGTTTCCACGTATACATCAAGTGTTATTTAAATTCCGCACTATATTACACTTGTATGTATTTTTGACTAGTAGGGGCATTTTCGTAAAATTGACTTGCATGCGAAAATTGGGTAATAATAGTTAAAATCTATTCACCCCCCCTCTAGTTTTATATAGAACACACTTTGAGAACTTTCAACTATAAAGTCATGCACATCCATATTCTCTACATTTCCATTTGTAGAGTTAGATAAGGAGTCATCTCCGCTAGTGTCATCTTCTAGGCTCTCCTCCTCTCCTATGGATCCAATTTCCTCATCAAGACCTTCACCTTGATCTCTTGAGTCAATAAGTGCCATATCCCAATGTGTAGCAACAACTATCCCCTCTATAGCTACTTCTTCAACTCTCTCTTCTATGGGATCACTAGCAACGGAATTCTTACCAACAACTTCATTTTCTTCATTAATGGCACCCAATGCCTTGAAGTTATTGATAAGCTCATCATCACTTGATGGCTTATCTCCCTCTCCGGAGTCATCACTTTCACTCCAAGTGGCGACCATCATTTTTTCTTTCTTGTTCTTCAAATTCCCACAATCGGGTGAGATATGACCTATGCCGCCACACTCATAGCAATGGACCCCTTTCTCTTGCCTAGGCTCATGCTTCTTGAAGGGAGCCTTTTTCTTCAAGACTTGGCCTTTGGATCCAAAGCCACTCTTCTCGAACTTGACAAATTTCTTGAATCTTTGAAGCATCAAAATCATGTCTTCGTCCAAGTCACCTTTCTCCTCATTCCCTACCTTAGAAGCACTCAAAGCAATTCCTTTTTGCTTCTTTGAAGGAGTGGAGCTAGGACCCTTCCTAGACTCGTAGGCGAGAAGTCTACCTATTACCTCGCTCAACTTCATGTCCTTAAAATCACTGTTTTCTTCTAAAGCCGTCACCTTAGACTCGATCCTCTCGGGAAGCGATCTCATTATCTTTTGCTTGATCCTTTTATCCGAGTAAGGGTCACCAAGTTTATGAATTTGGTTGACAATGTCCATCAACCTAATCTCGAAGTCGTTGAAGCACTCATTCTCCTCCATCCTAAGTGTCTCAAATTGTGTTTGGAGGACTTGAAGTTTGGAGTCCTTCACTACTTCGGTTCCCTCGTGTGCAACCTCTAAGATGTCTCATGCCTCCTTGGCTATCTTAGTGTTCTGAATCAGTTTGTACTGATTTTCATCCACTGCACATATAAGGGCGTGCCACGCCTTTTGATTCCACTTGGACAACTCAAACTCGGGTTGTGTCCACCGTGCCTTAGGCTTGAGCACTTCCTCTCCTCCACCCGTGGGAGTCATCATAGGAGGCGAATATCCATCTTTAGTGGCCATCCATGCCTTATCATGGATTTGACACACATATGCCTCCATCTTCCCTTTCCATTGGGAGTAATTTATGCCGGTGAGGAGGGGTGGCCTTACGCTCGAAGCACCCTCATTTGAACCACCATTTCCACTCATAGTGTATAATGAATGGATGAAATGAATGCAAAATATATGAATGATCAAAGAATCACACAAATGCAAAACACACCAAAAATGAGCTAGGATCACCTATGTATGTCTAGGAACCCGCTCTGATACCAATTGAAAAGAATACGGTGTGTTCTAAATATGTAATCTAGAGGGGGGGTGAATAGATTTTAACGATTATTACCCAATTTTCGCATGCAAGTCAATTTTATGAAAATGCCCCTACTAGTCAAAAATACATACAAGTGTAATAAGATGCGGAATTTAAATAACACTTGATATATACGTGGAAACCCAACCACTGGGAAAAACCACGGGCTGTATAGTGCGCCACACTCAGAACTCGAAATCACTAATTGAAATGAAGTTTACAACCTATGTAGACCTCGTCTAACACTCCGGTCTGTAACCCCTCACTTCTACCCAGCGGGCCTTTAGCAACCCTATTCCAATTTGCTTGAGGCTTAAGCACTCTTAGCCCCAAGACTTACTTCTCAATGAAGAGAAACAACCTATGTGAATATATATGAATATTCAAATAACAAACAAGGCTAGGTAACCTTAGATGCTTATCTAGGATGATGAGATAATCAATTTAAATCAATCCTAGATATCAATTGCTAAATGACATGTCAAATAGCTTAGTTAATCAAGATTAATTAAAAACCTAATTAGCTGTCACAAACAACACTCAATCAATTCATCACAATTAATTCTCTAATCTTGTATTTATCATATGATCAAAACATACAAGTAAATTAAAGAGAATAGCTTGATAATAAAAATACTCAAATAAGATGAATTTAATCAAAATCTTACCAAGCAAGTTGTGATGATGCAAACCCATACATGGATGCACTCTATATAGACATAGGAGATGCAATATGAAATTTGATGCAAAAAGGGGTTTGATTTGAGTGGTTAAAGGTGAGTTCTTTGTATTTTTCTTTTCTAGAAAAATATTCTAAGTATGAAATCTGATATTCAACTCACTTCATTGACCTAAAGATAAATTGGCATATATATATAGGGTGTCAAAATAAAGTGTGGTCGTTTTGAATAAGTTACACCTATTTTTGCCTTGGGCACTGTACGTAGAGCACCTCTTGTACAACGCCTGTACAGCACCCCTGCTCTGTTCTCACGGGAAAACAGAGGGGCGCTGTATGAACAGCGCTTTGTACAGCGCCTTCCAAAATTGCATCAGACCTGATGCATTTAAAAATGCATTTTCGACCAGGTCAGGATGGGCGCTGTACGAACAGCGCTTTGTACAGCGCCTGACACTATGTATGAAATCTTAAAAACATGCATGGCATGACATTGGTCATACAAGATGCAATCATGTAAAGCATGCAAGAAGAGATGTTAATGAGCATTAATGAGCACAAAATAACAACACATACACAACATACAAGAGAATGAATTATGCATGAGATGTGAATGTGTGTGTGCATCTAATCTTTTCAAAGCAAATTAAGCACATAGAAGTTTACCTTTGGTGCTTATCAACCTTGAGGACATGAGAGGGTCTTGAGCTTGAATATCTATCACTAAAGCTACCCTTACAAACAATCCCCAACATGTGGTTTGTCCACGAAATAAGCCAATCAATTAAAGGGAATCCTTACACAAGTGTGAGGTACTGGGTACCAGGTGCGGGGTACGGGGCACGGGGTATGGGGTACCAATGTGGCGCGACATTAAGATACTGTGTATCATGGATCATGCAATAGCGGGGTACCAGGATAATGTGGTAGCGGGATCCTCAGGATCCTGGGTTCATTCTTTCAACAATCAAATGACATTGACATGGATGGAAAATTCTTCTTTGGACCCCTACCAAAAAAGTGGTTAACAGAAATCCCCTCTGACTTGAACACTGGTACCTAGTTGGGACTGGAGTCAGGATCCGAAATGCATGAAGTATTTTGCTCATCGCTTCTTACTAGTAATCATCACTTGAAATGAAAATCGTTCCTAGCATATTTGGCTTAGGCGATCCAATGTACTAGATATTCCAGTATCATGAGTCTTGGTCCTTTAGGCAAAAAGGTTCTGGTAGGCAACTAAAGCCACTTAAGCACCCGTTCTTCATATGGTGAATCTGTGGCATCAGGTATCCTGATAAGCGATCCTGATCCTTAGGCGATCTGTCCTAGAGAGGGGTATTCCCCGTCTGAGGCTTAATGAGTGTCATATAGGCTCTCATGGTCTTCCATTTGGTGAATCTTTGGCACCAGGTATCCTACTGGGGAATCCTGGTCCTTAGGCGATATGTCTTGGAGAGGGGTATTCCCGGTCCAAGGCTTCAGGAGTGCCGTATAGGCTCTCATGGTCTTCCATTTGGCGAATCTTTGGCACCAGGCATCCTGTAAGGTTCCCATTTGTTGATTGGCTCATTTCGTGGACAAACCACATGTTGGGGGTTCTTTGTAAGGGTAGCCTAGGTATTGGTGTTATTGCTTAAGCCCTTTGAAGACCTCGTCTTGATAAGCACCGAAGGTAAATTTCTATGTGCTTACTTTTCTTTAAAGAGATTAGTTGCACACACTCACTTAACATACATTGCATATGTGTGCATTCTCTTTACTTGTCACATTTCACACTTGCACTTATGTGTTATATTTTGTTGTGTGTATTTGTGTCTTGTTGTCTTGTAATTCGTTTCCCGATAGTTTTTGTAAACATCCGCGCATGCACTAGAATGTGCTTGGTTTAGCGCGAGGACCGCCTACGGAGAATGCCCTTGGCTTCTCCTTGGTTTTCACCCTTGTTGGTGATCGGTGGTTATGATCGGCGGCCTGGCCACCGAATGAAACCGATGTTTGCTTCCAGTAGTGTATGGAGCAATTCTGCGGTTATGATTGGCGGTCTCGACCGCCGTTCAAGACCTGATTTATTTTATTTCTCGGCCTAATTCGGCTGTTGAAATGGCGGTCACACATGAAACCATCGTTTTCACACCTGATTGATTTTTCATCTCAGGTTTGATTCGGTCGTTGGATCGGCGGTCACGAAACCGCCGAATGAAACCGCCGTTGGTCCCCTGTTCCTCTTGGGCCAATTCGGCGGTTACGAACGGTGGCCTGGCCGCCGATTGAAACCGCCGATCGGTGCGTTTCAGGGGCAAACTTGTCTTTTCACATGCTTTGTTTTTCATGCCTATAAATACATCACTTTCTCTTGTTCTGAGTGTGACTATTTGATTATCAAGAACCCTACTTTTAAAACAGAGATTTTTAAGAGAGAAAGCAATCAAGTCTGCTCATTAAACACTCAAACAAAAATCCATTTGCATCAAAGTTCATCTAGCATTCTCTAGCATATCTAGGATGCTTGCTTGCATGGGTCTTTGATCATCACAGTTGCTTTGGTAAGTTTTTCACTATTAACATACATAATTAGTGTTTAATTTATTATGGCATCTCTTTTATTACTTGATTGTTCTTAGATTATAATCTAATATTCAAGATAGAGATTGTTGTGTTGATTTGATTGAGTTTTGTTATTATGATAGATATCTAGGTTTCTCTAATCTATGATTATCTAAGCTAATTGACATGTCATTTAGCTTTAATATCTAGGATTGTTTTTAATTGCATATTCATCATCTTAGATAAGCATATAGGGTTTCCCTTGCTCTATGTTGCATATTGAATATTCATATATTCACTTAGGGTGTTAATCTCTTTTTAGAGAATTAAGTCTTGTGTTGTAACCTGGATTAGGTTGCTTAATTCGCAAGCATTCGGACTAGGTTCACTCATACCCGGATTAGGTAGGTGTGTGATTACTTCCGGGATTAGGTTGTAATCGTTTACACATTTAGTGGATTCGAGATTCGAGGTTCGAGTGTGGCTTACTTACTAGTCCGTGGTTTTTCCCGTGAGGGTTTTTACATAAAAATCAAGTGTTATTTAATTTCCGCATTTTATACTTGATTTATTGCTTTATCTAGTTAGGGGTAATTTCGTAATTTGGACTAATACGAAAAATTGGGTAAAAAGCTTAAAATTTATTCACCCCCCTCTAGATAGTTTTATACACACCGTGCTATAATTTGTCTCACATCCTACTGGGGGATCCTGGTTCTTAGGCGATATGTCCTAGAGGGGGTTATTCCCCGACCGAGGCTTCAGGATTGCCGTATAAGCTCTCCTGGTTTGGAGGATGACTTCGCATCCTTAGTCTGGCTAGTAACTATACCATTTAAGCACTTGTGCACCAGATCCTTCCTGAAGGAGGGTATTCCCTGACCAAGGCAGCAGGAATGCCATATGGCTTTTCCTGGTCTTAAGGCGATCAATTATGGAGATCCTCCTAGAGGGGTTGACCCAGTCCAGGGCATCATGAGTGTTATGTGTGGGGTATCGGGTACTGAGTACGGGGTATGGGGTACTAGGTGCGGGGTACCAGGTACCGGGTACCAGGTGCGGGGTACGGGGTACCAATGTGGCGCGACATCAAGATACTGTGTATCATGGATCATGCAGTAGCGGGGTACCGGGATAGTGTGGTAGCGGGATCCTCAGGATCCTGGGTTCATTCTTTCAACAATCAAATAAGATTGACATGGATTGAAAATTCTTCTTTGGACCCCTGCCAAAAAAAGCGGTTAACAGAAATCCCCTCTGACTTGAACACCGGTACCTAGTTGGGGTTGGAGTCAGGATCCGAAATGCATGAAGTATTTTGCTCATCGCTTCTTACTAGTAATCATCACTTGAAATGAAAATCGTTCCTAGCATATTTGGCTTAAGCGATCCAATGTACTAGATATTCCAGTATCAGGAGTCTTGGTCCTTTAGGCGAAAAGGTTCTGGTAGGCAACTAAAGCCACTTAAGCACCTGTTCTTCATATGGTGAATCTGTGGCATCAGGTATCCCGATAAGCGATCCTGATCCTTAGGCGATCTGTCCTAGAGAGGGGTATTCCCCGTCCGAGGCTTTAGAAGTGTCGTATAGGCTCTCATGGTCTTCCATTTGGCGAATTTTTGGCACCAGGCATCCTACTGGGGAATCCTGGTCCTTAGGCGATATGCCTTGGAGAGGGGTATTCCCCGTCCAAGGCTTCAGGAGTGCCGTATAGGCTCTCATGGTCTTCCATTTGGTGAATCTTTGGCACTAGGCATCCTACTGGGGGATCCTGGTCCTTAGGCGATATGTCCTAGAGGGAGTTATTCCCCGACAGAAGCTTCAGGATTACCGTATAGGATCTCCTGGTTTGGAGGATGACTTCGCATCCTTAGTCTGGCTGGTAACTATACCATTTAAGCACTTGTGCACCAGATCCTTCCTGAAGGAGGGTATTCCCCGACCAAGGCAGCAGGAATGCCATATGGCTTTTCCTGGTCTTAAGGCGATCAATTATGGAGATCCTTCTAGAGGGGTTGACCCAGTCCAAGGCATCAGGAGTGCTATGTGCGGGGTACCGAGTACCGAGTACGGGGTATGGGGTACCAAGTGCGGGGTACTGGGTACCAGGTGCGGGGTACGGGGTACGGGGTACCAATGTGGCGCGACATCAAGATACTGTGTATCATGGATCATGCAATAGCGGGGTACCGGGATAGTGTGGTAGCGGGATCCTCAGGATCCTGGGTTCATTCTTTCAATAATCAAATGACATTGACATGGATGGAAAATTCTTCTTTGGACCCCTGCCAAAAAAAACGGTTAACAGAAATCCCCTCTAACTTGAACACCGGTACCTAGTTGGAGTTGGGGTTGGGGTTGGGGTTGGGGTTGGGGTTGGGGTTGGGGTTGGAGTCAGGATTCGAAATGCATGAAGTATTTTGCTCATCGCTTCTTACTAGTAATCATCACTTGAAATGAAAATCGTTCCTAGCATATTTGGCTTAGGCGATCTAATGTACTAGATATTCCAGTATCAGGAGTCTTTGTCCTTTAGACGAAAAGGTTCTGGTAGGCAACTAAAGCCACTTAAGCACCCGTTCTTCATATGGTGAATCTGTGGCATCAGGTATCCCGATAAGCGATCCTGATCCTTAGGCGATCTATTCTGGAGAGGGGTATTCCCCGTCCGAGGCTTCATGAGTGTCGTATAGGCTCTCATGGTCTTCCATTTGGCGAATCTTTGGCACCAGGCATCCTACTGGGGAATCCTGGTCCTTAGGCGATATGTCTTGGAGAGGGGTATTCCCCGTCCAAGGCTTCAGGAGTGCCGTATAAGCTCTCATGGTCTTCCATTTGGTGAATCTTTGGCACCAGGCATCCTACTGGGGGATCCTGGTCCTTAGGTGATATGTCCTAGAGAGGGTTATTCCCCGACCGAGGCTTCAGAATTGCCGTATAGGCTCTCCTAGTTTGGAGGATGACTTCGCATCCTTAGTCTGGCTGGTAACTATACCATTTAAGCACTTGTGCACCAGATCCTTCCTGGAGGAGGGTATTCCCCGACCAAGGCAGCAGGAATGCCATATTGCTTTTCCTGGTCTTAAGGCGATCAATTATGGAGATCCTCCTAGAGGGCTTGACCTAGTCCAGGGCATCAGGAGTGCTATGTGTGGGGTACCGGGTACCGAGTATGGGGTGTGGGGTACCAAGTGCGGGGTACCGGGTACCAGGTGCGGGGTACGGGGTACCAATGTGGCGTGACATCAAGATACTGTGTATCATGGATCATGCAGTAGCGGGGTACCGGGATAGTGTGGTAGCGGGATTCTCAGGATCCTGGGTTCATTCTTTGAACAATCAAATGACATTGACATGGATGGAAAATTCTTCTTTGGACCCCTGCCAAAAAAAGCGGTTAACAGAAATCCCCTCTGACTTGAACACCGGTACCTAGTTGGGGTTGGAGTCAGGATCCGAAATGCATGAAGTATTTTGCTCATCGCTTCTTACTAGTAATCATCACTTGAAATGAAAATCGTTCCTAGCATATTTGGCTTAGGCGATCCAATGTACTAGATATTCCAGTATCAGGAGTCTTGGTCCTTTAGGCGAAAAGGTTCTGGTAGGCAACTAAAGCCACTTAAGCACCTGTTCTTCATATGGTGAATCTGTGGCATCAGGTATCCCGATAAGCGATCCTGATCCTTAGGCGATCTGTCCTAGAGAGGGGTATTCCCCGTCCGAGGGTTTAGAAGTGTCGTATAGGCTCTCATGGTCTTCCATTTGGCGAATTTTTGGCACCAGGCATCCTACTGGGGAATCCTGGTCCTTAGGCGATATGTCTTGGAGAGGGGTATTCCCCGTCCAAGGCTTCAGGAGTGCCGTATAGGCTCTCCTGGTTTGGAGGATGACTTCGCATCCTTAGTCTGGCTGGTAACTATACCATTTAAGCACTTGTGCACCAGATCCTTCATGGAGGAGGGTATTCCCCGACCAAGGCAGCAGGAATGTCATATGGCTTTTCCTGGTCTTGAGGTGATCAATTATGGAGATTCTCCTGGAGGGGTTGACCCAGTCCAGGGCATTAGGAGTGCTATGTAGCCCTCCTGGTCTTGATTCAGTAATGGAGATCCTCCTGGAGGGATTAACCCGGTCCAGGGCATCAAGAGTGCTATGTAACCCTCTTGGTCTTGATTCAGTAATGGAGATCCTCCTGGAGGGGTTAACCCGGTCCAGGGCATCAGGAGTGTTATATAACCCTCCTGGCTCGTTATGGCGATCCTCCTAGAGGGGTTATCTCGGTCCAAGGCATCAGGTATTTCTACACAAGAAATCCCGGTCTTGAGGCACTTTTATCATATATCAGTAACCCAGTCAGATCTCTGAATGTAGGGGTCACCGTCCCTCCCTTGGGGATGGCGAGAGAGAAAGGCGAGCTTCTAGTCCCCAAGTACTACAGCCGGTCTAGGGGCCTGCTCAGGGTAGATGAGAGTTTTCAACAATCATAATAGGGTTCGAGGTTCCTTAAGAATGAAAAACAGGACCTCGGTTGTTTATTGGGGCGTTGAGTGGCCCGGTACAAGAAATCATGAACTGCTGGTCCTTCTTTAATGCTATTGGTCCAGAGGCATGTTTGGGATCCTAGAAGTCCCCATAAGCTGAAATGAGGCTTTGGACTCCACTCGGACGAACCAGAACCGGAACCTAGGAGGCTTACTTGGGCGTTGAGGGGCCTGGTACAAAAGTGAGAAGCCTTGTAAGGTTCCCATTTGTTGATTGGCTCATTTCGTGGACAAACCACATGTTGAGGGTTCTTTATAAGGGTAGCTTAGGTATCGATGCTATTACTCAAACCCTTTGAAGACCTCGTCTTGATAAGCACCAAAGGTAAATTTCTATGTGCTTACTTTTATTTAAAGAGATTAGTTGCACACACACACTTGACATACATTGCATATGTGTGCATTCTATTCACTTGTCACATTTCACACTTGCACTTATGTGTTATATTTTGTTATGTGTAATTGTGTCTTGTTGTCTTGTAATTCGTTTCCCGATAGTTTTCGGAAACATCCGCGCATGCACTAGAATGTGCTTGGTTTAGCGCGAGGACCGCCTACGGAGAATGCCCTTGGCTTCTCCTTGGTTTTCACCTTTGTTGGTGATCGGCAGTTATGATCGGCGGCCTGGCCGCCGAATGAAACCGCCGTTTGCCCCCAGTAGTATATAGAGCAATTCTGCGGTTATGATCAGCGGGCTCGACCGCCGTTCGAAACTGCCGTTCAAGACCTGATTGATTTTATCTCTCGGCCTAATTCGGCGGTTGAAACGGCGGTCCCGAATGAAACCGCCGTTTTCATACCTGATTGATTTTTTAATCTCAGGTTTGATTCGGCGGTTAGATCGGCGGTCACGAAACCGCTGAATGAAACCGCCGTTGGTCCCCTGTTCCTCTCGGGCCAATTCGGCGGTTAAGAACGGCGGCCTGGCCGCCGATTGAAACCACCGATCGGTGCGTTTCAGGGGCAAACTTGTCTTTTCACATGCTCTGTTTTTCATGCCTATAAATACATCACTTTCTCTTGTTCTGAGTGTGACTCTTTGATCATCAAGAACCCTACTTTAAAAAGAGAGATTTTCAAGAGAGAAAGCAATCAAGTTTGCTCATCAAACACTCAAACAAAAATCCATTTGCATCAAAGTTCATCTAGCATTCTCTAGCATATCTAGGATGCTTGCTTGCATGGGTCTTTGATCATCACACTTGCTTTGGTAAGTTTTTCACTATTATCATACATAATTAGTGTTTAATTTATTATGGCATCTCTTTTATTACTTGATTGTTCTTAGATTATAATCTAATATTCAAGATAGAGATTGTTGTGTTGATTTGATTGAGTGTTGTTTTTATGATAGAAATCTAGGTTTCTCTAATCTATGATTATCTATGCTATTTGACATATCATTTAGCTTTAATATCTAGGATTGTTTTTAATTGCATATTCATCATCTTAGATAAGCATATAGGGTTTCCCTTGCTCTATGTTGCATTTGAATATTCATATATTCACTTAGGGTGTTAATCTTTTTTTAGAGAATTAAGTCTTGTGTTGTGATCGGGATTAGGTTGCTTAAATTGCAAGCAATCGGACTAGGTTCACTCATACCGGGATTAGGTAGGTGTGTGATTACTTCCGGGATTAGGTTGTAATCGTTTACACATTTAGTGGATTCGAGATTCGAGGTTCGAGTGTGGCTTACTTACTAGCCCGCGGTTTTTCCCGTGAGAGTTTCCACGTAAAAATCAAGTGTTATTTTATTTCCACATTTTATAATTGATTTATTGCTTTATCTATTTAGGGGTAATTTCGTAATTTGGACTAACACGAAAAATTGGGTAAAAAGCTTAAAATCTATTCACCCCCCTCTAGATAGTTTTATACACATCGTGCTATAATTTGTTTCAAGTCTCTTACATTATACTGGTCCAGAGGCTTGCTAGGTCATTAAGAAGTACCCAGAAACTGAAACGAGGCTCTGGACTCCACTCGGACGAATCTGGATCGTAGGTGGCTCACTTAGGCGTTGTCCGGCCTGGTACAAAAGTGAGAAGCCTCTTACATTATGCTGGTCCAAAGGCTTGCTAGGTCATCAAGAAGTACCCAACAACTGAAACGAGACTCTGGACTCCACTCGGACGAATCGGGATCGTAGGTGGCTCACTTGGGCGTTGTCCAGCCCGGTACTAAAGTGAGGAGCCACCTTCACGATGCTGGTCCAGAGGCGTGTTAGGGCATCAAGAAGTACCTTGCAACTGAGATGAGGCTCTGGACTCTACTCGGACAAATCGGGATCGTAGCTGGCTCACTTGGGCGTTGTCCAGCCTGGTACAAAAGTGAGAAGCCTCCTACATTATGCTGGTCCAAAGGCTTGCTAGGTCATCAAGAAGTACCCAGCAACTGAAACGAGGCTCTGGACTCCACTCGGACGAATCTGGATCGTAGGTGGCTCACTTAGGCGTTATCCGGCCTGGTATAAAAAGTGAGGAACCTCCTATATTATGCTGGTCCAGAGGCTTGCTAGGTCATCAAGAAGTACCCAGCAACTGAAACAAGACTTTGGACTCCACTCGGACGAATTGGGATTATAGGTGGCTCACTTGGGCGTTGTCCGGCCCGGTGCAAAAGTGAGTAGCCTCCTACATTATGCTGGTCCAAAGGCTTGCTAGGTCATCAAGAAGTACCCAGCAACTGAAACGATGTTCTGGACTCCACTCGGATGAATCTGGATCGTAGGTGGCTCACTTAGGCGTTGTCCAGCCTGGTACAAAAAGTGAGGAGCCTCCTACATTATGCTGGTCCAGAGGCTTGCTAGGGAATCAAGAAGTACCCAGAAACTGAAACAAGGCTCTGGACTCCACTCGGACGAATCTGGATCGTAGGTGGCTCACTTAGGTGTTGTCCGGCCTGGTACAAAAAGTGAGGAGCCTCCTACATTATGTTGGTCCAGAGGCTTGCTATGGAATCAAGAAGTACCCAGAAACTGAAACGAGGCTCTGGACTCCACTCGGACGAATCTGGATCATAGGTGGCTCACTTAGGAGTTGTCCGGCCTAGTAAAAATGTGAGAAGCCTCCTACATTATGCTGGTCCAAAGGCTTGCTAGGTCATCAAGAAG
This sequence comes from Acer yangbiense, assembly GCA_008009225.1. Taxonomy (NCBI): domain Eukaryota; kingdom Viridiplantae; phylum Streptophyta; class Magnoliopsida; order Sapindales; family Sapindaceae; genus Acer; species Acer yangbiense. Next base: position 31,564,251 of record CM017763.1, on the reverse strand, counting down.
TACCCAACAACTGAAACGAGGCTCTGGACTCTACTCGGACGAATCTGGATCGTAGGTGGCTCACTTAGGCGTTATCCGGCCTGGTACAAAAAGTGAGGAGCCTCCTACATTATGCTGGTCCAGAGGCTTACTAGGTCATCAAGAAGTACCCAGCAATTGAAACGAGACTTTGGACTCCACTCGGACGAATTGGGATTGTAGGTGGCTCACTTGGGCGTTGTCCGGCCCGATACAAAAGTGAGAAGCCTTCTACATTATGCTGGTCCAAAGGATTGCTAGGTCATCAAGAAGTACCCAGCAACTGAAACGATATTCTGGACTCCACTCGGACGAATCTGGATTGCTGGTGGCTCACTTAGGCGTTGTCCGCCCTGGTATATAATGAGGGGAGCCATCGGCATGGTATTGGTCCAGAAGCATGCTTGGGATCACGAAAATCCCCAACAACTGAAATGAGGCTTTGGACCATGCTAAAAAGAATCAGAAAAATAGCGGCTCACTAGGGCGTTGTCCAGCCCGGTATAAAATGAGGGGAGCCACCGGCAGGGTATTGGTCCAGAAGCATGCTTGGGATCACGGAAGTCCCCAGCAACTGAAATGAGGCTCTGGATCATGCTAAAAAGAATCGGAACCACAACGACTCACTAGGGCATTGTTCGGCCCGGTATAAAAAGTGAAGAGCCACTGGCTTTCTATCGGTCGTGGTGCTCCTACGATTACAGAGTTGAGTTGGCTTTCCGGGTGTACGTGTTGACCTGCTACTGGTGCCGGAGTAAATCTACTGTAAGGAAGCAGGATGAGTGTAACTCTTCTACATAGGAGCTCTTAGAGTACCGGGCGGATCTGCTGGATAGGAGATCTACCGGTGATGGAGCAAATCTTCTGTAAGGAAGCAGGAGAGGTACAGGTCTATTGCATAGGAGCTCTAGGTGTACCGGAACATATGAGATCTACCGGTAGCGGAGTAAATCTTCTGTAAGGAAGCAGGAGAGGTACAACTCTACTGCATAGGAGCTTTAGGTGAACCGGGGTGGATCTGCTAGATATGAGATCTACCGGTAGCGGAGTAAATCTTCTGTAAGGGAGCAGGAGAGGTACAACTCTACTGCATATGAGCTTTAGGTGTACCGGGGTGGATCTGCTAGATAAGAGATCTACCGGTAGCGGAGCGGCTGTAGAGGAGCTCTACAAGTATATGAGCAAACTTGCTGCATCGGGGCAGCATAGGATACCGGCTCCACTAGGAGCCCCATACATCATATTGCTCAACATCAAACAAAAGTCGTCAAATGACAAAGTGAGCACCATTCGTGGTGCACATATAGCATATACAAATATAGATAATGGGTATACCGCATGAATAATATGCCATGAATAATGACTCAATCACTTCAATAATAGAAGTTTGAGCTTGCATGGCAATAAATAAATTAGATCCTATAGATCTACATCATGATGCACTTCATATGTTCAACACATTTAAGGCAAAATATCAACCAATTATAATAGGCGTTCATTTAGTTCACAAGATCCATGCAAACTTTTTATAAAATCACACTAGTAATAAAAGAACTAGTAAGGTGAAATAAAGTATCACGGCAACATGACATCATGGCATAAGCATGTAGTGAACATATTAGTGGAATACGTTAAAACACATGTATAGCGATTATATGTAAGAGATAAAGAAACATACGCTCATGTAGAGACAAGGAAGCCACGTTGGTAAAGTGATCTTCCCACAGACGGCGCCAATGTGTTAACCAAAAATTGTCACCGGGGTGAAATCTTTAATTAACGGTTTATGAGGGACCCGGATTTGGGCTGGCGGGGTACCTAGTAGCCCAATAATTTATGAGGGACCCGGATCTAGATAGATCTGGGCTAGCGGGGTACCTAGTAGCCCGATATCCCGCTAGTTCTTACAAATCGACTAAGCGTGTAGTACGATAGTAGCAAGATAAGAAAGATTCTGATATTTTGTAGAAGGTGGACTGGCCTAGGGGAAAAAAGCATCACGTATGATCATATGCTGAAAAACCCTTAGGTAGTATCCGATGGAGAGAGATTCTTTATATATATGAATAAGGCGTGCTCCGGAGAGCTTACATAAGTAGGAGAATAACACCATATAAGTGTTCTAGAGAGCTTATAATAATAGGCGGGCTAGACCCTTTTCTCTAATCGGTAGAAAATAAGAAGCAGAAGATCCATGTTGGGGAAGAAGCCGTAGGTCTCTTTTGGGAGGAGAAGAGATGATCTCTTTTCTGTCCAATGTCATGTCATATATATAGGTTTTATTTCTTGTTGCCCACTCCATCAATTTAGTCTAATGACCTAGCAATTCACGGGGTGTTCCATGGCAATAGGCGAGAAGATTGTGGGATTGATTCCCTGGAATCAAGTGATTCCTTTTGGAACTGAAAGAGTTGACTCCACTTCATCAATTTAGTCAATCAATCCATAATTATAGGAACACTAATTTGGCATTGATTGAGTTGAATATTCTCTTATTAATGGCGTTGTGAATGGCCATTAAAGAGTTTACTAATCTCTCTTTAATGGCGTTGTGAATGGCCGGAAAGGTCAACCTTCCTTGTATGGCGCATACTGTCTTTCTTGTAGCATGGTTCCGATCTTCCTTGGTAATCTGACAGACAGTGTATTAAGACCTCCCTTGTTGACGCCTTCTATGTTAGGTGGTTGGGAGGTGCTTAGAGGATCGGTCTGGGCAGGAAATGTGATACGGGGTATCGAGTGCGGGATACCAGGTACCAGGTGCGGGGCACTGAGTACTAAGTGTGGGGTACCGGGTACCAAGTACGAGGTACGGGGTACCAAGTTTGGGGTACCGGGTACCAGGTGCAGGGTACGGGGTACCGGGATACCAATGTGGCGCGACATCAAGATATTGTGTATCATGGATCATGTAGTAGCGGGGTACCGGGATAGTGTGGTAGCAGGATACTCAGGATCCTGGGTTCATTCTTTCAACAATCAAATGACATTGACATGGGTGGAAAATTCTTCTTTGGACCCTTGCCAAAAAAAGCGGTTAACACTATCTTTTGCTAGTCCTCGAGCAAAATAATCAACATCAACCCCCAAGGGCAAGCATCAAGACATTTCAAAGGTTTTCAATAAAGCCCTAACTCATCCTAGCAAGGATCTACTATCAATGATTATCATGCGAAACCAAAATGAAGAGATTAACACAATGATGCATACATGAGGATTTATTCATGTAAGAAAGTGTTAAGTAAAGATTAAGAGCATGCCACTCTAGGTATGATTGTACGCAATGCGACCCTACATTCAAAATGCCACAGCTTCAAAGCAATGGTGCTATTCGGTTTAGAATGTAATTCGCTTTGATATCTACTCCTTACCGAAATCTCTCTTTTCTTCTCATTGATTCCTAGGTTCCGCTCAATATACATATGCAATATGAATTCATGTCATGGATATCTAATTGATTGCAGAAGATAACATTTAAAACGCAATTTCTGAAAAATGAGTCTCATGAATGGAATTGCAAGCGATGAATTAGAAAGAACATGCATCAACCAAATTTTACAAAGTAGACACTCCTAAAGATCATGAAGGTCTTTCTTTCAGTTGTAATGGGGCCTTAGGTGATGGTGAAACAAAGAATGGGGCAATGGATAACAAAGAACCCAATAATACACTAAGGCACACATTCTAATTGTGAGTTCCGATGCTTCACACATAATGTTCACACACTAGGCGTCCAGGCTTGCAATTTCAATTTATATGTGCATTCTACTCTAATTTTTTATTTGAGTAGCTCATTTCACTTTCGTTTTCACTCAAGGCCAATTGTGCCTATACATTGGTTCTCTTTTCTTTACTTTGCCACAATTTTTTTTTCTTTTTAAGCTTCTTTTCTCTTTGCTTCACTTTTCTTTTCAAATTTCTTTGCTTTTCTTTTTCTTTCAAGTTTTCTTGCTTTGCAAGATTCCTTTGCACACACTTTCATGCCTAGGTACATGCCTCTACATTTTCAAGTATAAGATCTTACATTAATTTCCTAAGCCTTAGTAAATTATTTGGTCAAGGTAAGTCAATTATGTAGGCTATAAGGTTAATGTAGACGTGGTTAATGAATGAAAGGCTTAAAGCGTGTTTGGCTTCAAAGGGCCTTGGGAGCACACACATTAGAGGATATGAAGTATTTAGGCCAATTTAGTGGTTCACACATGCATTGCCTAAAATCCTTTTTAAAGGCTTGTCCACTAAGCAAAATAAGGCATCCATAAGCAGACCATAATATTCTATGGCAAGCAATATTTATGTGCAAATGAGACCAATACATGCTTGAATGAGTGTTTGATAGTGAGTGTTTAAAGAGTGAATGTTTGAAACTCGAAATCCGCTTTTTAAGGCCGTGTTTGTGTTCCTCACGGGAATCTCCACTATTAATCCCTAGCCTTAAGCAACATTGATAATTCACCCTAACAATTTGAGAAAAAGATTAACGCACTTTGTTCAATGATACCCTAAATGGCATGACGTTAATCTAAACCAAACAATGGCAAAGATGCATAATTCCTCACTAGTCATGTAAAGATCAATCTCCACAAGCAAAGTATCCTCAAACATGGCCTTATCGCAAAAATTTTGAAAAATTCGGCTCTAGTTTTAAACCAAGCAAAATGGTGTTGCGCACATGTACCCTCAAACCTAAATTGGACATTGTCCTCAATGTTCATGGGAGGTAAACATTATACAAATGCACAATTCACAAAGAAATCACATATTATCAAAAATGTTCAATGTTTTCAAAAATATGGCAATTATATCATGCATAACTCATCCACAATAAATTACTCAATCATGACAAGTATATCCTCAATCTTCCATTCAACAAAAGATTATCAAATTAGCACATTCAACCAAAATCCACTACCAAAATCCAAAGCACACTCTTATTCTAAGCAAAAACAAAACAAAAGCTAAAATAATGGAAATGGAAATTAAAGAAATTGAAATGAAGGTAAAACCAATGTAATCAAGAAGTATCAATAACAATAAAGCAAATAAAACTAAAGTGCTCAAAAATATCCAAATCTAAATATGATGCATATGTGATAGTCCAAATGATAACTAAATGATGGTGGTAACTAATTCGACTCCTCCTCGGACTGCTCTAACTTTGCTGTACTCTTCCCTCTCGGGTCCCTAGCTGCAGCCTCTCTCCGGGCCTGCGACTTTGCTAATCTTCTACGGGCAGCTGCCTCATTCACTCGGGGTCCTCCTTTGGTATGAACGCCTTGATATGTGAGAGAACGGGCTAAGACCAGCTCATACTGCTCTGCCTCCTCAATGGCATACCGTGCGGTCTGTAGGATCGGGTCTGCTGTAATCACTGGTGCAAATGAAGAACTGGGTCCTGCTACTAAGGCTGGGATAAGTGGAGTCCCTGTGGCAGTAGTGGTACTGGAGAAGGTGGCTGGGCTAGTAGTCCTCTTTGGTCTCCTCACGTATGGAGTGAGTTTCAAATCCTTGCGAAGATCTGTGAACCCTGTGATCATGGTCTCGCTCAACTCCTGAATCAAACTCTCCAAAGTCGTCTGCCTCTTCTCTAAGGCTTTCTGCCTTTCTTCCACCACCAATCCATCAGCATGCAAAATGTTAAAGTCAGCAGTCTGAGAACCCATAATACGCTTCACACCATCTAAAATCTGAAGACCTATAGGTTGACTAGGATCATTCACAACAGCTGGGGTCTCCACATCCTCATCATCATCATCATCATCATCACGAAAAAGCTCTTCATCTGGAATCACTCTATCAAAATCTGCCTCAGCACTCGTACCGGTCTCTGCTCTGTGTGCTCTCTTCCTTCTCCCAGCAGTCGGTCTCTTCGGATCTCTGGGCAACCTAAATCCATGCATGCTCAACAAACGCCGCCATATAGACAAACCCATGTCGGATGTAGGGGGTCTCAAAATATCCCCAGATAAGTCCACACCAGCCAACCTAAATATCTCAGTGATTGTGCATGGGAAAGGTAGAATGTCTGAATCTAACTCATTTCGACCTATCCTCTAAATCTCCATCTTTATTATCACACCTACATCAACGGGCTGCCCCTCCATAATACAATGCAATATCCGGGCAGCCTCAAATGGTATTGTGGACCTGTGGGAAATCGGCCTAAGCGAATATGCCATGAAAATGTTCCAAAACGCCGGTTCAACCCTCAAGTTGGAATGCCTGAAAGGGTATCCTCTAGCAATCCAGTGCGTCATGGGAGTAATAGTTAAGGTGTTGGCAAAGTCCACTAAACCTTTCTCATACAACGGGTTTGAGGTGATTCCCTCTATCATGCGCTCACGCAACTCCTCATACTCCAAAAGTGTGGTTCCAAAATAAATATTAATGTCCCCCGCATTCATGAAACCGAGAACCCCTCTCACTAAAATTGGACCACCTCTCATGAACTCCCCAGGGTTCATCCCCACATAGAACTCCCTCACCAGTGTCTCACTGTACATGGGTGGCATGGCTACTAATCCTGTTAGGATTTTGCTCAATAGCAAGAGTGTAATATTGTAATTGACAATCTTTTCATATTAATAAAGTGATTTCTGGTTTAACAAATCTTATAGCATTTATAGTTTAATATTATAATTGTCAAAGTAAATAATCATAAGGTCAAAAGACTATGAGAAAAGAAGAATTGTTCATACATCTGGATATGTATGAGGTAGACACAATTATTTAGTTAGTCTTGAATAATGTTCACAACTTAAGTTAAAGTGAAACAAATAATAGCACGGTGTGTATAAAGCTATCTAGAGGGGGGGTGAATAGATTTTACGCTTTTTACCCAATTTTTCGTGTTAGTCAAAATTACGAAAATAACCTCAAGATAATATAAACAAGCAAGTGTAATATGGTGCGGAAATTAAAACAACACTTGGTTTTTACGTGGAAACCCTCACGGGAAAAACCACGGGCTATGTAAGTAAGCCACACTCAAACCTCGAATCCACTAAATGTGCAAACGATTACAACCTAATCCCGAAAGTAATCACACACCTACCTAATCCCGGTATGAGTGAACCTAGTCCAATTTGCTTGCGTTCTAAGCAACCTAATCCCGGATGCTACACACAAGACTTACTTTCTCTATGAAGAGAATACAACCCTAAGTGAATATATGTGAATATTCAAAATGCAACATAGAGCAAGGGAACCCTATATGCTTATCTAGGATGATTAATATGCAATTAAGAACAATCCTAGATATCAAAACTAAATGACATGTCAATTAGTTTAGCTAATCAATATTAAGCACAAAACCTAATATGCAAGCACAATATAACTTCTCAAACATACATCATACTCATCTCAATATTGTATCCAAAGCATACAAAATAACAAACAAGTAATTAATTGAGATTGCTAGATAAGAGAAACACAAAACATGTAAGATATTAGTGAAAAGCTTACCAAGCAAAGTATGATGAAGATTCCATGCTAGATGACATTTAGATGATCTAAGATGATGATTGATGATCATGAAAAAGTGTTTGAGAATCAAGAATTGAGTTCTTGGAATTTTTCTTCTCTTTGAAAAATATTCTAAGTATGAATTCTGAATATCAACTCTCTTAATTGACCTAAAGTCAAAGTGGCATATATATAGGGGGCCAAATCAAAGTGAGGTCGTTTAAGTAAGTTTCAAAGAAACGCGCCGATCGGCAGTTTCATTCGGCGGCCAGGCCGCCGTTCATGACCGCCGAATTGAGCTCGTGAAGAACAGAGCATAAACGGCTGTTTCGTGACCGCCGATTCCAACCGCCGAAACAGAACAGAGAGATCAAAATCAACCAGGTATGAACGGCGGTTTCGAATGGCGGTTTCATTCCCGCCGTTTCAACCGCCGAATTAGACTGAGAGATAAATCAATCAGGTCTTGAAACGGCGGTTTCGAACGGCGGTCGTGACCGCCGATCTTAACAGCAGACATGCTTCAGACTAATCTGGACTGAAACGGTGGTTTCATTCGGCGGCCAGGCCGCCGATCACCTAGATAGGTGAAAACCAAGGAGAAGCCAAGGGCATTCTCCATAGGCGGTCCTCGCGCTAAACCAAGCACATTCTCGTGCATGCGCGGACGTTTCTGAAAGTTATCGGGAAACGAATTACACAACAATATGACACAATTACACACAACAAAACATAATAAATAAGTGCAAGTGTGAAATGTGACAAATGAAGAGAATGCACACATATGCAATGAATGTTAAGTGTGTGTGTGCAACTAATCTCTTCAAAGAAAAGTAAGCACATAGAAATTTACCTTCGGTGCTTATCAACACGAGGTCTTCAAAGGGCTTCGAACAATAAGACCGATACTTAGGCTACCCTTACAAAGAACCCCCACATATGGTTTGATCACGAAATAAGCCAATTAAAAACAACGGGAATCCTTACATAAAGGTTGGGCACCTTTATCTTGTTAAAGCTGTAGAATTCTTTTGCTAGCATTTAAGTGGGATCAAATGAGTTATGATGAGTCTGAAATCATCGGCGGGTCTTTGAGTAAAAGAATCTAGTGCACTGGGTGCATTGAACTGGATCACAATGAAATACTTTATCTAGAACCGTCAATAGATAATAGTCTTTTCATTATCAGGACAATCGGAGAGTCTATCTTAATCCTGAGATAAATGATGGACTTATGGTTGCAAGTGGTATCATTTGAGTTATCAATGAGTATGATTATATAGCATAGTCTATCCTCGATAGTTTGGTGGTATTCATTTGTTAATCGATAAAGGACTTCATTTATAGATATGGACATCGTGGCTCCATTTATTAAATGAGAGTAGAATATCATCGTATGGATGTTTTGAGGTATTGGATATTGAATCTTAACGTTAAGTTTTCGATAGAGTCTATTGAAACATGGCTTCTGGACAAGTCAAAATATCCAAGTTCAAAATGTGGTCATATGAGTAAATATTGTAACTTGGAGAGCTATTGGCGGTCTATGAGCTCTTGGTGATTACTGATATTCTTCACGAGGATACACCATCTCCAATAAGATTGTCTAGGATACGAATGAGAAATATTTACTTATTCTATCTTTATTTAAGAGTTCAATTTTAGCTCTTTAGTGGAATGAGTTAAAATTAATAGATCGGACCTAAGTGAATCATTTGTTGATTGTGATTGGGTTATGTCTATTGGAGCTTAAATTTAGATAGGCCCGCCAAGATCCCCAATCCACACGGACTTGCATGAATCACTTGATATATTCTACCGGAGTAATTATGGGTCCATCTAGAATTGTATTAAGGCATGTTGACTTATTTCTTTTAGTATGTGGGCCTTTTGTTAAGGTCCAATGGATTTAATAAAATAGAAAAACAATATATAGATATATTAATATATATGGCACATGGCCGAGATATATATAATATTATATTGTTTTATTTTTATTAATTGATTAAATGGAAATTAATTAATTGATTGATTAATTATTTAATTAAAAATCAAAATCTTTTTCTGACTAGAAAATATGTTTCTTAGTAGTATACTATTGTGGTAGTATAATAAATATTAAAGACTTTATTTGATAAGTAGATAAATAAAGGAAATTTATTTATCTAGTCAAATTAGGAAGTCTTTGATATAGTCACAATTACACTAAATAGTTGGATTAGGGTTTAAAATTCTAAGGAAATCTACCTAAGGGTTAGGATTTAAGTCAAAAGACACAAATCCTACATGGTAAAGGATTTCGACCTCAATATATATATATGGCAATTAGCCGGAATATATATAGATATATATTTATAAAGCATGCGGAATTGATATAGATATAAATTTATATGTGGCATGCAGTATTGGAAATATATCCATTGACTTATATATTTTATATGTGGCAATTGGCCGCAATATATATTAATTTTATTTAGCATGCAGAATGTGCACAATATATATTTATAAAGCAATCAGAATGCGCAAGAGAGATATATTTTTCAAGAGGCGTGCAGTTTTTATAAAATAGACATATAGATATACTATTTTGGGTAAGGAAGATTTGCGCCCAAGATTTATATATTTTTGTGCAAAGAGAATTCGGAAACCTTGATGCAAGGTTTGAGAGTTATTTTTCTTTTGCTTGAGAAAAATAGAATCCAATTCTTAGACTAGTGTGAGAATTCAGCTAAGTGGAAAAGAGAGAAAAGTTTGTTCTTATTTCGATAGTGCACTAGTAACTTTTATATCAAAAGGTTTTGTGCACAATTTCGAATAAGGTTCACGTGAGTTTCGATCTAACGATTGTGAATTCAAAAGTGACCGGAACATTCTTTGTAGCCTCTTGGAATTTATTATGACTAACGAAAAAGAAAAAGTTTTGTTATCCATCCTCAGGTACACAATTCAAAGAGAAGGGAGACCACGCTCCTAGGTGATTCACGTTCGTGATTGGATTGGAAGATCTTGCGGATTACCATCGACGCAACGTCAATCGGATCACGTGACAAAGGTACGATATCTTTATTATATGTTAATTAATTAAAGGGTTAAGGTTCATCTTTAAAAAGGAAAATTTTTGAAATATACTAAACCTATTTTAGTCTCACTTCCGCTGCGTGCAATCGTTTTTTCCCTACAATTGGTATCAGAGCCTTGGTTGTACCCTTTAATTAATTAACGTATATAAACGTGAATCTATTTCTTTTTATTGTGATTATGCATGTTTTAGAAAGAGATGGCACTCTAGGTATTCTCATATATAATTACATGTTGAATGTATGGATTTATATATATTATTATAAAGTGAATTGTTGTTGCTCGATTTTGGTCCTAGAATTTCAATGTAATTTTTGTTTCGGAATTGTAACAAGAAGGGTGGCCTATTATCGCCATAAGTTCCTTCTTGGTAGTTGCTAGGTTCTCTAATTTTTTTTTATTGTAATAAATACTGCAGTTTTTAATGTATTAAAAATATTACAGATTTTTTTTGTATCAAATAGTGCAGTTTTTTATTGTATTAAAAATGCTGCAGTGATTAAAAAAAAAAAATACTGCAGTAATTTATTTTGTAAAATCTGCTGTAATATATTCAAGATTCAAAGATTCGAAGAGTTGAAGAATTGGAAGCGGAAAAGGGAAGCAATGACACACCCTAGCACCTGTGCGCACCCTTGAGTTGGTATGGGCTGCGCATGGCTTGCCCTTATGGATAAGGGCTGCGCATGCCCATGCCGTGCAGCCAAGGTGTGCATTTGGGACAGCCACGTGTGGCTTCGGCTGCGCAAGTGGACTATGGCCGCTTGAAGACTTGATCGCCAAGTTAGGGTTTATGTATTTCAAACAAATGTAATTTACTTGTTTTTCTAGGATGGACCAAAATTGTGGCTATTTATTTTGTGTAAATATTACAATATTTGTTATTGTTTGATGACATATCATATAGAATAGGAGTGTCACTCATATATCTCTTTTGGTATGAACATGCATTGAATGATTTAGGTATCTAATTGGCATATAGATAACTTGGTAAATCATTCTATGAGATTTAATCACATGCCTTAAATAATTGAGTGGGAGAAGGTGTTTTGCAACACCTATGGCCTCCAAGGTTAGTTGAGCTTTATTATTTATTGGTAATCCCCCCAAGGGGCGTCCATGAATGGAATTTAGCAACATACTTCCTTACAAGAATAGACTAGACAATTGACTCAAACGAGATCTACTCCCCAAGGAGGGATTTTTGTGAGAGAAAATATTGAGGGTCGATATCTTGGTAACACACTCAATGTGATTTTATTGATATCCTCCAAAGAGTTCTTGTCAATAAAATCACAAGGCTAAAATTTAAAACGCTGGTTGTTATGTTAACAATTAGGTGGGACCGAGTCCAACTAGTAAATGGTACGTACTACCAAAGGAGGCGTAACATTTATGGGTGTTGGATCACCGTTGAATTTTTATGATTGAGTTATTTATTTAAATCAAGATAAATATTCAAAAGTGCTTTATCATGATTATTTACTTATATATATAATTTTGTTTTATTAAGAAATCATGACCCCATCCCTAATGATCATCCTAAAAGATAAATATTTTAACTAGTGATAATTATGTCACATGGAAAAAGAAAATTGGGTTGTTGCTGCAAGCTGAAAAACATAAGTTTATTCTGACTACTCCTAAAAATCACCTGCTCCCACTAATGAATCTAATGTGATGCAAAGAGACGAGTATGAGCAGTGGAAGATCTCGAATGAGATGGCCAAATGGCTACCATCTCCGACGTGTTGCAACAGCAGCATGAAGGAATGAGGTCTGCTGCTGATATGATGATGTCTCTAGAAGAGATTCATATGGTTGGTAAAGTTGCTACTGTTAAGACCCATTAGAAGGTCAAGGAATAACAAAAGAAAAAGCAACTCGGGCTTACCAAGAAGGAGACTAAGAAAGTAACCAAGATCAAAAGGAAGTGCTTCTTTTGTGGTGAAAAGAGACATTGGAAAAGTAATTGCCCAAAGTCTCAGAATAAGAAGGAACAAGGTAATGTGAATTATCTTGAAACATGTTTACTGGCAGATTCTACAGATTCTTGGATCGTAGACTCAGTAGCCAATAATCATGTTTGTCATTCCTTATGGGGGTTTCAAGAAAGGAGAAGGCTGAATAAGAATGAAATCAATTTGAGCTTGGGCAACGGAACGTTAGTGTCTGCAAGTGCAGTGGGAGATATTAGAGTTTACTTGGATTCTAGAAGGCATTTAGATTTAATAGACGTTTATTATGTACTTCAATTCAAGAGGAATTTAATTTCAGTTTCTTGTTTAAATAAATTTGGATATTCGGTTACTTTTAATAAAGTTTTTATTATTAGTAAGAATGACAAAATTATTTGCGAAGGTACATTGGAAAATGGTCTATACTTTTTGCATAGAAATATCTCTCACTCGTTAGACACAGAATTAACGGAACCTAATCATAAAAGAGTAAAATTATCAATAGATGAAACCTACCTATGGCATTTACGCCTAGGTCATATTAACCTTAATAGGATTAAAAGATTAGTAAGTGACGGACCTTTAAGTGACTTAAAGGTTGATGATCTACCAACTTGTGAATCTTGTTTGGAAGGTAAGATGACCAAAAGGTCGTTCTCGGCCAAAGGCGCAAGAGCCACTGAATGTTTAGGATTAATACACACTGATGTATGTGGTCCTATGAGCATTCAAGCTAGAGGTGGATATGAGTACTTCATCACTTTCACATATGATTACTCGAGATTTGGCTATGTGTATCTCATGCGACATAAGTCGGATGCTTTTGACATGTTCAAAGCATTCAAAGCTGAAGTAGAAAATCAGCTTGAGAAACACTTAAAAATCTTGAGATCTGATCGTGGTGGAGAATATCTATCTGGTGAGTTTCAGCAATATCTTATTGATAATGGGATAGTTTCTCAGTTTTCTGCACCAGGTACACCTCAATAGAATGGGGTATCAGAAAGGAGAAACATAACTCTTTTGGATATGGTTAGGTCTATGTTGAGTTATTCAACACTTCCTATTTCTTTTTGGGGATATGCTTTACAAACTGCAATATACATTCTAAACGATGTACCATCTAAGTCCATTCCTCAAACACCGCATGAGTTGTGGACTGGGTGCAAGCCTAGTTTACAACACTTAAAGATATTTGGTTGTCCTGCGCATGTGTTAAAAGGAAAGACAGAAAAGATGGAGTCCCGTCGGAAACATGCATATTTGTAGGGTATCCAAAAGAAACTAAAGGATATTATTTCTATAGTCCTTCAGATCTTAAAGTATTTGTTTCGACAAATGCTAAATTTCTGGAAAAAGACTATATGAATGATTTTGTACCTAGAAGTATAATTGTCCTGAATGAGATGTCAGGAGATACAATTCCACGAGAGGTTACACAACCTAACCCAATTGTAAGTTCCAATCCAACACAAAATCAACAACCTACCATTCCTCTTCGTAATGGGAGGGTTAGTACACAACCCGAAAGATACATCGGTCTGAGAGAATCAATGGAGAATCTCCCGGATGACGATAATCCCTACACATATAAGGAAGCAATGGAGCATGTTGATGGTCGCCATTGGCAAAAGGCAATGCAAGTTGCAAAAATCCAAATATGGATTGAAGCAAGCATCCTGATCCTGGAACATAAGGTTCGATCAAGCTGTGACGAACCTTGTGTATGCAAAAGGATTAATGGCGACAAGTTGGTTTTCCTAAATTCTTTATGTTGATGATATACTACTCATCGAAAACGATGTAGGTGTATTGACATCAGTAAAAGAATGGTTAGCAAAACAATTTGATATGAAGGACTTAGGAGAAGCAAGTTATATTCTTGTAATCCAAGTAATAAGGGATAGAAAGAATAGAACGATTGCACTATCCCAAGCTTCATACATAGATAAAATCTTTTGTAGATTTTCCATGCAAGATTCCAAGAAAGGTATGTTACTTTTCAGAAATGGAATCAAACTTTCTAAGGAACAAGTTCCTAAGAATGAGCATGAAGAGCAATTCATGAGTAGGATTCCAAATGCCTCGGCAGTTGGAAGTCTCATGTATGCAATGCTCTGCACTAGACCAGATATTTGTTTTGCTGTGGGCATAGTTAGAATGTTTCAATCGAAACCTGGTCCTGATCACTAGACGGCAGTCAAACATATTTTCAAGTATCTCAGGAGAATGAGAGATAATATGCTTGTATACTCAGGTGGGGATTTAATTCTCGTTAGGTATACAGATTCTGATTTCCAGTCGGATTCTGACTACCAGAAAATCCACATTAGGATATGTGTTTACTATTAGAAGAGGAACAGTCATATGGAGGAGTATCAAGCAATCTTGTATTGTTGATTCCACCATGGAAGCTAAGTATGTTGCTGCATGCGAAGCTGCCAAAGAGGCTGTTTGGCTCTGCCAATTCATGATTGACTTGGAAGTGGTTCCCAGTGCGAATAAGCAGATCACTGTCTACTATGATAACAGTGGAGCAGTGGCTAATTCAAGAGAACCAAGAAGTCATAAGAGAGGAAAACACATTGAAAGGAAGTATCATCTTCTTAGGGAGATTGTGCATAGGGGTGACGTGACGTGACGATTACCAAAATTGCGTCAGTAGAAAATCTAGCGGATCCCTTCACAAAGGCTCTACCACATAAGAGTTTTGATAAGCACCTAGAGAACATGGGAATGAAAGATATGACACATTTGCTATAGCGCAAGTGGGAGATTGTTAAGATTATGCTCAATAGCAAGAGTGTAATATTGTAATTAACAATTTTTTCATATTAATAAAGTGATTTCTGGTTTAATAAATCTTATAGCATTTATAGTTTAATATTATAATTGTCAAAGTAAATAATCATAAGGTCAAAAGACTATGAGAAAAGAAGAATTGTTCGTACATCTGGATATGTGTGTGGTAGACACAATTCTTTAGTTAGTCTTGAATAATGTTCACAACTTAAGTTAAAGGTTGGGCACCTTTATCTTGTTAAAGTTGTAAAATTCTTTTGCTAGCATTTGAGTGGGATCAAATGAGTTATGATGAGTCTGAAATCATCGGAGGGTCTTCGAGTAAAAGAATCTAGTGCACTGGGTGCATTGAACTGGATCACAATGAAATACTTTATCTAGAACCGTCAATAGATAATAGTCTTTTCATTATCATTATCAGGACAATCAGAGAGTCTATCTTAATCCTGAGATAAATGATGGACTTATGGTCACAAGTGGTATCATTTGAGTTATCAATGAGTACGATTATATAGCATAGTCTATCATCGATAGTTTGGTGGTATTCATTTGCTAATCGATAGAGGACTTCATTTATAGATATGGACATCGTGGCTCCATTTATTAAATGAGAGTAGAATATCATCGTATGGATGTTTTGAAGTATTGGATATTGAATCTTAACGTTAAGTTTTCAATAGAGTCTATTGAAACATGGCTTCTGGACAAGTCAAAATATCCAAGTTCAAAATGTGGTCATATGAGTAAATATGGTAACTTGGAGAGCTATAGGCGGTCTATGAGCTCTTGGCGATTACTGATATTCTTCACGAGGATACACCATCTCCAATAAGATTGTCTAGGGTACGAATGAGAAATATTTACTTATTCTATCTTTATTTAAGAGTTCAATTTTAGCTCTTTAGTAGAATGAGTTAAAATTAATAGATCGGACCTAAGTGAATCATTTGTTGATTGTGATTGGGTTATGTCTATTGGAGCTTAAATTTAGATAGGCCCGCCAAGATCCCCAATCTACACGGACTTGCATGAATCACTTGATATATTCTACCGGACTAATCATGGGTCCATCTAGAATTGTATTAAGGCATGTGGACTTATTTCTTTTAGTAAGAATGGGTCTAGTTCACATGTGGGCATTTTGTTAAGGTCCAATGGATTTAATAAAATAGAAAAACAATATATAGATATATTAATATATATGGCACATGACCGAGATATACATAATATTATATTGTTTTATTTTTATTAATTGATTAAATGGAAATTAATTGATTGATTGATTAATTATTTAATTAAAAATCAAAATCAAAATCTTTTTCTGACTAGGAAATATATTTCTTAGTAGTATAATATTGTGGTAGTATAATAAATATTAAAGACTTTATTTGATAAGTAGATAAATAAAGTGAATTTATTTATCTAGTCAAATTAGGAAGTCTTTGATATAGTCACAAATACACTAAAGAATTGGATTAGGGTTTAGAATTCTAAGGAAATCTACCTAGGGTTAGGATTTAAGTCAAAAGACACAAATCCTACATGGTAAAGGATTTCGACCTCAATATATAGATATATATAAAATATATATGGCAATTAGCCGGAATATATATAGATATATATTTATAAAGCATGCGGAATTGATATAGATATAAATTTATATGTGGCATGCAGTATTGGAAATATATCCATTGACTTATATATTTTATATGTGGCAATTGGCCGCAATATATATTAATTTTATTTAGCATGCAGAATGTGCACAATATATATTTATAAAGCAATCAGAATGCGCAAGAGAGATATATTTTTCAAGAGGCGTGCAGTTTTTATAAAATAGACATATAGATATACTATTTTGGGTAAGGAAGATTTGCGACCAAGATTTATATATTTTTGTGCAAAGAGAATTCGGAAACCCTGATGCAAGGTTTGAGAGTTATTTTTCTTTTGCTTGAGAAAAATAGAATCCAACTCTTAGACTGGTGTGAGAATTCGGCTAAGAGGAAAAGAGAGAAAAGTTTGTTCTTATTTCGATAGTGCACTAGTAACTTTTATATCAAAAGGTTTTGTGCACAATTTCGAATAAGGTTCACGCGAGTTTCGATCTAACGATTGTGAATTCAAAAGTAACCGGAACATTCTTTGTAGCCTCTTGGAATTTATTGTGACTAACGAAAAAGAAAAAGTTTTGTTATCCATCCTCAGGTACACAATTCAAAGAGAAGGGAGACCACGCTCCTAGGTGATTCACGTTCGTGATTGGATTGGAAGATCTTGCGGATTACTATCGACGCAACGTCAATCGGATCATGCGACAAAGGTACGATATCTTTATTATATGTTAATTAATTAAAGGGTTAAGGCTCATCTTTGAAAAGGAAAATTTTTGAAATATACTAAACCTATTTTAGTCTCGCTTCCGCTGCGTGCAATCGTTTTTTCCCTACAAATCTTCCCCAGTCTCTATCTCTTACCATTGCCGCCATTGGGGTATTCCTTAATAAATCTAACCTAATCCCTTTTTCTGGCCAAAACTTCTTCTCCCCAAATATTTCCATTCGGTCGTCAAAGTCTCTATTTAGGGTGCATTCTGGCCCTTTTTTCTTTTGAGTTGTGGAGGCCTTACTATCCTTGCCTCCCTTGTTTGGCAATTTCATCTTTGGTGCCATTTTTCACACAAATTATGATTGTAAAATTCAGACGAAAATCCGGCAGCACAACGACTCTTCACTAGTAATACCACCAAAAGAAAACACTCATCTATCACCTACAATTACTTCACCACAATTCCAACACTCCAATATACACAATATATCCACAAAATCTAATCCTAGGCACTAATCTTATTCAAATCAAACTCAAAACCACCCTTAGGATATCTAGATGCAATGTAGAGAAAAGGTGAATGGTAAAATTGAAGAACTAGAGTGTTTACTTACCACTTTCAACGGTTTCGTGCGTGCAACGGCTTAAGAAATTGAGAGAATTTGGAGAAAAGGTGTTTTTGATGTTGTGCGGCTGTTGTGAGTTGAAGCGAGAGGTTATATTTTGTCTGCTCTAGGTCGCCACTTCATTGTCGTCACTTGAAAGTGGCGACACTTATGGCAACAGCCCAAAATTGCTGCAATTTGCATGTTGTCGCTACTTCTGTTCTGGCGACACTTATGGCGACCACGAGTGATTTATGGTGACTGAAACTAATACTCGGTGTGAAATATATTATCTGGGGGGGGGGGGGGGTGAATAGATTTTAAACAATTTTTCCCAATTTTCGCATACAAGTCAATATTACGAAAATGTCTCAAACTAGACAATATAAAATATCAAGTGTAAAAGTGCGGAAATATAAATGACACAAGATATTTACATGGAAACCCTCACGGGAAAAACCACGGGCTAGTAAGTAAGCCACACTCGAACCTCGAATCCACTAAATGTGTAAACCAATTACAACCTAATCCCGGAAGTAATCACACACCTACCTAATCCCGGTATAAGCGAACCTAGTCCAATTGCTTGTGATTTATGCAACCTAATCCCGGAAGCTACACAAGACTTACTTCTCAATGAAGAGAGTTACAACCTATGTGAATATATGAAATACTCAAAAATGCAACAAGAGCAAGGCAACTCTATATGCTTACCTAGGATGATGATATGTCAAGAAAAACAATCCTAGATATCAAAAACTAAGTGACATGTCAAAAAGCTTAGCAACACAAGATTTATAAAAAACCTAGAAGCTATCACAATACAACTCTCAAACATTCAACATACTAATCTCTAACTTGCATTTAAAAGATAAATCCATGATATACAAGTAATAAAAGAGATAGCTTGGAAAGAAAGACACAAAATATGTAAGATACAAGTGAAAACCTTACCAAGCAAAGTATGTTGAAGAATCCATGAAATAAGCTATCTAGATGCTCAAGAAGGATGCTAGATGAAGATTGATGCTCATGGAATGATGTTTGAGTGAATAAAAATGAGTTCTTGGTGGAATTTCTCTTGAAGAAAAATATGCTTAGTAAAAATGGCTTTTGAACTCATGAAAAACGACCTAAGGAAGAAAGCCACATATATATAGGAGATCAGCACAAGGTGGCGTCGTTTTGAAAAAAAAAACGCTTCAGATTCCCGTCAGCTGCGCTGGTTCAGCGCTGGACGACCAGCACAACTCACCAGCGCACGCCCTTTAACTGGCAAGGGCGCTCGACGAGTGGTGCGCCTCAAGGGCGCAAGACCAGCGGCAACATTCTGGACGAGATGCGCTGGTGGTGCTTGCGCTGGTGACGACCAGCGCACCAACAGCGACAACCTACTGGAGGAGTTGCGCTGGAGGAGTGCGTGGGTGCAGACCAGCGCACGACCAGCGGTAGTCCACTGGACTAGTTGCGCTGGTGACGACCAGCGCATGACCAGCGCACACACTCCCTTAAGCACACAAACAAAAGTGCAAGGGTCAAAAGAAATGCATCCTAAGCCTAACTAGATATGCCATTATAATCACAAGATGTAAGAAGAGAGATTTAAATACCCAATGATGCACAAAAACTGCAAACACAACATACAAGTAAGAGTTATGCAAGTGTTGTGTGTGTGTGCAACTACATCTCTTCAAAGTAGAGCAAGCACAAGAAATATACCTTTGGTGCTTCTTCTCTTGAGGTCTTGAGAGCCTAATCTACCCTTACAAAAACCCCAATTGTGGTTTGTCTACGAAATAAGCCAATCAAGGAATGGGAATCCTTACAATCTCCCCCTTTGGCTATTTCGTGACAAAACCACCACTCACATTAATCCTCACAACAAAACTAGAAACCAAGGGGATTTTCTACATTACAAAGAGATAATAAAAAATCTTCAAGTCTTCAATCTCTTGTAGAATAATCAATCCTTCAAAACAGAGTTTCTATACTTTCCGAAACAAGCATGTGAGATTAACCATGTGAGATAAAACAAGCATTTGCATTCAAAATTAAGTACAACATCATGCTATGAATGTGAATGCAATGCTCCCCCTCAATGGGTTACTCCCCCTCAATATGTTTTCTCCCCAACATGCACAATTGCCACTACAATTTGCAACTCCCCTTACCATATCTACTCCCCCTTTTTGTCATGATATAGGCAAAGGAGTAGTCCCCAACCGGGTCACTCTAAGCAAAGAGAGATAGTAGCATACACGATATTTGCATAATCAATATAAGTCACTTTATGCATCTCAATTAAATGGAGAGAAACAAGGAGATTTATTTAGAGAAAATGTGTGAATCAAACATGCTTTGCATACAAGACATGTAGCATTCAAGCCCAAGAAACAATGGTATTTGGCAAAGCAAATGACAAAGGTTTCAAATAAGAATTCAAACCAATTTCACCAATGTCATGAGAAAAGCAAGGATATAGAGATTTCATTGATTTCAATTTAAGAGCAACTATATCCAACTTTATAGGCGAAACATGGCATGAGCGACTTTGCACCCTATTTGATTTTTCCGGATAAGATATCCGTATGATAGTAGCCATATTCAACAAATAAAGAAAGAGAGACATTATGATTTTCATTTGAGTCTCGTAAGCTTTTTCACACAAGTTTTGCATTTTAAAAATATGCAATCATCAATTCATGCTTTTCATGTGAGCATGTTATATGAATTTCATGCTTTTTCATGTGACATTAGCATGTTATTAAAGAATCATCATGTCATGGAGATAACTATAGGTCATTCACATCATACTTCCTAAGTAGATCTCCTAGTCCAAAAATGCATGTTTGAACATAAATATGACATGGATTGTTAACAAGCAAGGTTCACACTTATGAATTGAAAACATATAAACATATGTACAACCAAGCTTACTCAAGCAATTAAGAAAGAGGCATAAGATTTTTCAAAATTTTGCAAACAACAAATATGCAAAATAGCTCTCTTTGCTTGAGTTCCCCATATGGGGTCAAGTACAAAACACATCACTCCACAAGACATATCCCAATAGATCTACTAAGTGTTTTAAATCGAGTAGCATCTAAGGGTTTAGTGAATAAGTCCGCAAGTTGATCATTAGTACTACATGTTCAAGTGCTATGCATTTATTTTCAACAAGCTCTCTAATGAAATGATGGCGGATGTCAATATGCTTAGTCCTAGAGTGTTGTACCGGATTCTTGGAAATATTAATAGCACTCATGTTATCACAAAAGAGGGTTAGAGTACCTTGGTTGAATCCGTAGTCGACTAGCATTTGCTTCATCCAAAGGAGTTGTGTGCATCCACTCCCCGCGGCTATGTACTCGGCCTCGGCCGTGGACAAGGAAATCGAGTTTTGCTTCTTGCAAAACCAAGACACCAAGTTGTTGCCTAGGAAGAAGCAACCGCCCGATGTGCTTTTCCTATCATCACAATTTCCTGCCCAATCCGCATCACTAAAGCCTACAAGACTAGCATTAGTGTCAAAAGAGTACCAAATCCCATAGTTGGAAGTCCCATTCACATAGCGAATGATTCTCTTAACGGAAGAGAGATGGGACTCCTTGGGATACGCATGGTACCTAGCACACACACCCACACTAAAAGATATATCGGGCCTACTTGCGGTCAAGTAAAGCAAGCTACCTATCATGCCACGATATAGAGTTTGATCCACACTTTTTCCACTAGCATCCTTGCTTAGCTTCAAAGTGGTACTCATGGGTGTATCACAATGTTTGGAATTTTCTAGACCAAACTTCTTCACTAGGTTCTTGGCATATTTGGCTTGGGTTATGAAAATCCCATCATTCATTTGCCTAATTTGCAAACCTAGGAAGTAACTAAGCTCACCAACAAGACTCATCTCAAATTCAAGAGACATTGCATCAACAAATTGTTGGACCTTGATGTTGTTGGTGGAGCCAAACACTATATCATCAACATAGATTTGAGCTATAAAGAGCTCATCATGTTCTTTCTTGATGAATAGAGTCTTGTCAACACTACCCCTTGTGTAGTTATTGTCAACAAGAAATTGAGTGAGGCGCTCATACCAAGCCCTCGGTGCTTGTTTCAACCCATATAGCGCCTTTTTGAGGCGATAGACATGGTTGGGGTGGTGAGCATCCACAAACCCCTTGGGTTGTTCAACAAACACTTCCTCATGCAAGAAGCCATTGAGGAAGGCACTCTTGACGTCCATTTGGTGCAATTTGAACTTGTGCACACAAGAGATGGACAAGAGAAGCCTAATAGACTCTAAACGGGCAACGGGAGCAAATGTCTCCTCAAAGTCAATACCCTCAATTTGAGAGTACCCTTGTGCTACAAGTCTAGCCTTGTTCCGCACAATGTTGCCATCCTCATCGGATTTGTTCCTATATATCCACTTAGTGCCTATAACATGTGTGTTTTTAGGCCTAGGAACTAGAGTCCAAACCTCATTTCTTTCGAATTGGTTTAGCTCTTCTTGCATGGCAAGAACCCAAAATTCATCATTCAAGGCTTCATCAACCTTTTTGGGTTCAATTTGAGAGGTATAGCAAGTGAAGCTAATAAGATTAGCAATTTGACGCCTAGTTCTAACACCCTCATTAACTTCTCCAATGATGTCATCTTTATCATAGAGTTTCCTAACCCATGGAGCGGGTTCATTAGAGTTCAAGAGAGGAACTCTATCAAGAGGTTGTGTGTCCTTTTCATCAAGGTCGGACTTCCCAACACTAGGAGTCTCCACAACTTTCTCCAAGGGAGAGTCATCATCTACACTAACCTCCTCCTCATGGTCATTAGACTTGAGCTTTGTATCATCAATGATAACATTAGATGATTCCATGACAGTTCGAGTCTTCAAGTTGAAAACTCTATAGGCTCTACTATTCAAGGCATAGCCAATAAAAATACCCACATCACTCTTAGCATCAAATTTGCCAAGTTGATCACGGTCATTTAAAATGTAGCATTTGCTTCCAAATGTGTGGAAGTAGCTAACATTTGGCCTTTTACCTTTCCATAACTCATAGGAGGTTTGCCTAGTACCGGGCCTTAGGAACACTCTATTTCCTATGTAGCAAGCCGTATTAACGGCTTCGGCCCATAGGTTCCTAGGGACATTGTTGCTAAGCAACATCACACGGGCCATTTCTTGTAAGACCCTATTCTTCCTCTCAACAACTCCATTTTGTTGAGGTGTCCTAGGAGCCGAAAACTCATGGGAGATGCCTACACTATTGCAATAGGTCTCAAAAGAAGCATTCTCAAATTCCCTCCCATGGTCACTCCTAATCCGTTTTATGCTTTTAATGTTTGAGTTCATCTCATTTTGAATTTTATTACAAAGCATTTTAAACTTGTCAAAAGTCTCGGATTTTTCTCTAAGAAAATAAGTCCATGTAAATCTAGAGAAATCATCAACACAAACAAAAATGTATCTCTTTCCACCTAAACTCTCGGTTTGCATAGGACCCATAAGATCCATGTGGAGAAGCTCTAGGGGCTTCTTGGTGGAGAGATACTTGCCCTTTTTGTGCATGGTTTTGGTTTGTTTTCCTCGTTGGCAAGGTCCACAAACACCATTTGCTTTCTTCCCAAGCTTGGGAAGGCCACGAACACAATCGAACTTGCCTAGGATTCGTAGATCCCGAAAGTTCATGTGGCCAAGTCTTTCATGCCACAACTCAATTTGCTCATCCAAGGACACATTGTTTGAGACTATACTAGCTTCAAGACAATAGCAATTGTCGCTAGATCTCATACCTTTCAACAAGGTTTGTCCATTGGGCAATAGGATAGAGCAATCATTTTTAGAAAATAAGACGGAAAGTCCTTCATCACTTAGATGTGAAATGCTTATCAAATTGGCTTTTAGGCCATCAACAAATAGAGCATTGGACAAGGAAGGTAATCCGGGAATGGAAATGGTTCCTTTCCCTCTTACTCTTTTCTTGGATCCATCACCAAAGGTGACACTTCCACCTTCCTCCATGACAAGAGTCTCGAAGAAACTCTTGTTTCCCGTCATGTGCCTAGAGCACCCACTATCTAAATACCAAAAATTAGAAGAATTAGCCTTCAAGGCTATTTGAGCAACATGGCAAACATTTTCATTCTTTCTAATCCACCTAGAAACAATCTTAGCTTTCTTAGTGGTCTTTGGTACATGGGCTCTAGATGTTCTAGGATCATGCATAACACTATCATCATTCCTAGGAACATGCATCATGGCTCTTTTCTTTTTCTTCTCAATCATGCTTCTAGTTTTGCACATTTTAATATATCGAAAGCAATGTGGTCTAATATGACCTTCAAATCCACAAAAGTGACATATAGGAGTAAAATAAGGAATCATACCTTGTCATTGTCTTTGTGGATGAGTGGGTTCAATCCATCTTCGTTGTTGAATCGGCCTAGATTGCTTCCTAGCTTGAGGTTGCATGATTGGTCTCTTTCCTTTGTGAGCCACTTGTGGAGGGATGTTAGCTTGAGGGACCCTAGGGGGTTGAGCTTGAGGTTGCCTTCTTGGCCCCATCTTCACTTGTGCATTTGAACATTGTCCTACTTCTAACTTCTTCCTAGGAATTTGCACAAATGAAGTTTCTTCGTTCCTCAAACTCTTGACAAACACGGTCTTGTTAGAGGTTGAGATCTTCGTGCCATCTTCATACCCAAGACCCCTCTTGTCACATG
Source organism: Acer yangbiense (assembly GCA_008009225.1). Lineage (NCBI taxonomy): Eukaryota > Viridiplantae > Streptophyta > Magnoliopsida > Sapindales > Sapindaceae > Acer > Acer yangbiense. The sequence goes on along the minus strand of CM017763.1, from coordinate 31,539,266 downwards.
GACTCTTTCCAACACCAAGCATATGGTCAAGCTTCTTGGTGCTAGAATCCATCCTAGTCATAGATTTTCTTGCTTCTTCAAGCTCCCTCTTTAGACTTTCTTCATTCCTCATAGATAAGACTAACTCCTCTTTAAGCTTATCTTCATTCTTTGTTGTTCTCACTACTTCTTCACTTAATTGGTCTATTTAAGTTGAGAGCTCTAGATTTTCTTCTTTTAATCTCCTAATCTCTCTCTTGTTCTTTAGCCTTGAACTCTCAAATTTCTCCATGTAGTCTTTGAGATCCATCCTATCCACATTTCCATTTGTGGAGTGTGATGAAGAGCAATCATCACTTGAGTCAATTTCCACTTGACTCTCATTCTCATCTTCACTAGCACTTTTACTCTTATGAGAAGAGGTAAAGGCTATGAAGTTAGCCATGAGTTCTTCATCATCCGAAGACTCATCTCCTACATTGGAGTCATCACTCCCACTCCATGTGGTGGCCATCACTTTCCCTTTCTTCTTGTTAACATGATTGGCACAATCGGGGGCAAAGTGTCCTATGCCACCACACTCAAAGCATCGGACCCCTTTCTTCTCGGTCTTCTCTTGCCTAGGCTCAAACTTCTTGAATGGAGTCTTTTTCTTGAAGTCTTGACCCTTGGATCCGAAACCCTTCTTCTCGGACTTGTAGAATTTCTTGAACCTTCTCATCAAAAGAGCCATTTCTTCGTCCGAGTCATCATCATCCTCCTTCTCAACTTTGGAGGCCTTCAAAGCAATTCCCTTTTGCTTTTTAGAAGGTGTGGAGGTAGGACCTTTCCTAGACTCATAAGCTAGAAGTCTCCCAATCACCTCACTTGGCTTCATATCCTTGTAATCACTATTTTCTTCTAAAGCCGTCACCTTGGATTCAAACCTCTGGGTAGAGATCTCATAATCTTTTGCTTAATTCTCCTATCCGAGTATGGATCACCAAGTTGATGACTTTGATTGACTATGTCCATCAACTTGATCTCAAAATCATTGAAGCACTCATGCTCCTCCATCTTAAGCATCTCGAATTGAGTTTGGAGGACTTGAAGCTTGGAATCCTTCACAACTTCGGTTCCCTCATGTGCAATCTCTAGGATGTCCCATGCCTCCTTGGCTATCCTAGTATTTTGAATCAATTTGTATTGATTCTCGTCCATGGCACATAAAATGGCATGCATCGCCTTCCTATTCCATTTTGAGGCCTCAAACTCTTGCGCGTTCCATTGCGCCTTAGGCTTCAGAACATCCTCTCCTCCACCCGCCGGAGTCATCATAGGAGATGTGTAGCCATCTTCAACCGCCATCCAAGCTCGGTCATGGATTTGACATATGTAGGACTCCATCTTGCCTTTCCATGAGGCATAATTCAATCCGGTAAGAAGCGGAGGCCTTGTGCTAGAAGCACCTTCGTTGCCACCACCATTTCCACCGTTTCCACTCATAGTGTTTATGAATGAATGAAATGAATGCAAATGTATGAATGAACACAAATCACACAAAATGTAAAACACACCAAAGAGAGCAAAGGATCACCTAAGTATGTCTAGGAACCCGCTCTGATACCAATTGAAACTAATCCTCGGTGTGAAATATATTATCTAGAGGGGGGGTGAATAGATTTTAAACAATTTTTCCCAATTTTCGCATACAAGTCAATATTACGAAAATGTCTCAAACTAGACAATATAAAATATCAAGTGTAAAAGTGCGGAAATATAAATGACACAAGATATTTACGTGGAAACCCTTACGGGAAAAACCACGGGCTAGTAAGTAAGCCACACTCGAACCTCGAATCCACTAAATGTGTAAACCAATTACAACCTAATCCCGGAAGTAATCACACACCTACCTAATCCCGGTATAAGCGAACCTAGTCCAATTGCTTGTGATTTATGCAACCTAATCCCGGAAGCTACACAAGACTTACTTCTCAATGAAGAGAGTTACAACCTATGTGAATATATGAAATACTCAAAAATGCAACAAGAGCAAGGCAACTCTATATGCTTACCTAGGATGATGATATGTCAAGAAAAACAATCCTAGATATCAAAAACTAAGTGACATGTCAAAAAGCTTAGCAACACAAGATTTATAAAAAACCTAGAAGCTATCACAATACAACTCTCAAACATTCAACATACTAATCTCTAACTTGCATTTAAAAGATAAATCCATGATATACAAGTAATAAAAGAGATAGCTTGGAAAGAAAGACACAAAATATGTAAGATACAAGTGAAAACCTTACCAAGCAAAGTATGTTGAAGAATCCATGAAATAAGCTATCTAGATGCTCAAGAAGGATGCTAGATGAAGATTGATGCTCATGGAATGATGTTTGAGTGAATAAAAATGAGTTCTTGGTGGAATTTCTCTTGAAGAAAAATATGCTTAGTAAAAATGGCTTTTGAACTCATGAAAAACGACCTAAGGAAGAAAGCCACATATATATAGGAGATCAGCACAAGGTGGCGTCGTTTTGAAAAAAAAACGCTTCAGATTCCCGTCAGCTGCGCTGGTTCAGCGCTGGACGACCAGCGCAACTCACCAGCGCACGCCCTTTAACTGGCAAGGGCGCTCGACGAGTGGTGCGCCTCAAGGGCGCAAGACCAGCGGCAACATTCTGGACGAGATGCGCTGGTGGTGCTTGCGCTGGTGACGACCAGCGCACCAACAGCGACAACCTACTGGAGGAGTTGCGCTGGAGGAGTACGCCGGTGCAGACCAGCGCACGACCAGCGGTAGTCCACTGGACTAGTTGCGCTGGTCAGCTTGCGCTGGTGACGACCAGCGCATGACCAGCGCACACACTCCCTTAAGCACACAAACAAAAGTGCAAGGGTCAAAAGAAATGCATCCTAAGCCTAACTAGATATGCCATTATAATCACAAGATGTAAGAAGAGAGATTTAAATACCCAATGATGCACAAAAACTGCAAACACAACATACAAGTAAGAGTTATGCAAGTGTTGTGTGTGTGTGCAACTACATCTCTTCAAAGTAGAGCAAGCACAAGAAATATACCTTTGGTGCTTCTTCTCTTGAGGTCTTGAGAGCCTAATCTACCCTTACAAAAACCCCAATTGTGGTTTGTCTAATAAATAAGCCAATCAAGGAATGGGAATCCTTACAGTGACAACTATCAGGTGCTGGTGTCGCCACTTCTGTCGCCACATGATATGGCGACAATTAAAACTTGAAATTGGATGTCGCCATATGATGTCTCCATTTGGCCCAAATGACTCAAGTGGTGACATTCACTTGTTTGAACAAACTTGACCACTTTTTCACATGAGTTTGGTCCTACAAAAATGTTAGGATTATGTTCAATAGCAAGAGTGTAATATTGTGATTGACAATCTTTTTCATATTAATATAGTGATTTCTGGTTTAACAAATCTTATAGCATTTATAGTTTAATATTATAATTGTCAAAGTAAATAATCATAAGGTCTAAAGATTATGAGAAAAGAAGAATTGTTCGTACATCTGGATATGTATGAGGAAGACACAATTCTTTAGTTAATCTTGAATAATGTTCACAACTTAAGTTAAAGGTTGGGCACCTTTACGTTGTTAAAGTTGTAGAATTCTTTTGCTAGCATTTGAGTGAGATCAAATGAGTTATGATGAGTATGAAATCATCGGAGGGTCTTCGAGTAAAAGAATCTAGTGCACTGGGTGCATTGAATTGGATCACAATGAAAAGCTTTATCTAGAACCGTCAATAGATAATAGTTTTTTCATTATCAGGACAATCGGAGAGTTTATCTTAATCCTGAGATAAATGATGGACTTATGGTTACGAGTGATATCATTTGAGTTATCAATGAGTACGATTATATAGCATAGTCTATCCTCGATAGTTTGGTGATATTCATTTGTTAATCGATAGAGGACTTCATTTATAAATATGGACATCGTGGCTCCATTTATTAAATGAGAGTATAATATCATCATATGGATGTTTTGAGGTAATTGGATATTAAATCTCAACGTTGAGTTTTCGATAGCGACTATTGAAAACATTGCTTCTGGACAAGTCAAAATATACAAGTTCAAAACGTGGTCATATGAGTAAATATAGTAACTTGGAGAGTTATAGGTGGTCTATGAACTCTTGGCGATTACTGATATTAATCACGAGGATACACTATCTCCAATATGATTGTCTAGGGTATGAATGAGGAACATCTTCTTATTCTATCTTTATTTAAGAGTTCAATTTTAGCTCTTTAGTTGAATGAGTTAAAATTAATGGATCGGACCTAAGTGAATCATTTGTTGATTGTGATTAGGTTATGTCTATTGAAGCTTAAATTTAGATAGCCCACCAAGATCCCCAATCCACACGGACTTGCATGGATCACTTGATATATTCTACCGGACCAATTTATGGGTCCATCTAGAATTGTATTTAATATATTAAGAATATAATTTGCACATTATTTATTTAATGGGCTGATCAATTATATTAATATATTAATGAAAGACATGTGAGCTTGTTTCTTTTAGTAAGAATGGGTCTGGTTCATATATGGGCTTTTTAATTAAAGTCTAATGGATTAAATAAATAAATAAAATATTAAGCCCATATATATATGATGTGGGCGGCAAGACTAGTCTTATAGTCTAAAATATTATTTTATTTTATTATTTGATTAAATGGAGATTAATTAATTTATTAGTTAATCATTTAATTGAGAATCAAAATCTTTTTCTGATCAGGAAATATGTTTACTAGATCAAATACTATTGGTAGTAGTATACTAAAGTAAAAGACTTATTTGGTAAGAAGATAAATAATAAGTTTTATTTATCTAATCAAATTAAGAAGTCTTTTATTTAGTCAATAAAGAATTAAACACTTATGAGTTGAATTAGGGTTAGGATTCTAAAGTTGATAGTAATTAGGGTAAAGCACAAATCCTCTTTTATAGAGAATTCGGCCAACCCTAATCAAAATCAAGAGGAGAATTCGGCCAACCCTAGTAGAAAGAGAAGAAGAATTCGGCCACCCTATATAATACACATTATAGGGTTCGGCCACCAAAAGCTCTCTCAATTGATTCACTTGATCATCTTCTTCTTCTTCTAGCTTGAATGATTCTCATACAAAAAAGGTGTTTGATTTTTTCGGCCAAGACACAAGAGAGAAGAGATTATTCTATTTCGATAGTACACTGATTGCTTATACATCAACATGCTTTTGTGTACAACTTCGAATAAGGTTCACGCGAGTTTCGATCATTAGATTGAGAACTCAAAAGTGACCGGAATAATCTTTGTAGTCTTTTGGATGTTTTGTGACTAACGATAAGAAAAAGAGATTTTGTTTATCCATCCTCAGGTACGCAATTCAAAGAAATGGGAGGCCACGCTCCTAGGTGATTCACGTTCATGCTAGGATTGAAGATCTTGCGGATTACCATCGACGCAAGTCACTCGGATCACGCGACAAAAGGTATTATACTTTTATTAGTTTATATATATGTTTAATTAATTTAAAGGGTTAAGGTTCATCAAAGGAAAAATTTTAAAATATACTAAACTTGTTTTTAGTCTCGCTTCCGCTGCGTTGACCGTATTTTTCCCTACAAAAAATCCACCATACACACGTAAGAATGAAATGCACTAAACAAGGACATAGCAGTACTTATTAGGAAGCAAAACTTAGCAAGAAAACACACAACACAAAAACTTTAAAACAAAACACACAATCTTTATTTAAAGCATAAAAATATAAAAGTGCAAATCCACACTAATGCATCTTAACATGCAAATTGGGACCATGATGCTCATCACAAGGATCAACCAAGCATTCATTTAATCTTCTCTTAACTACCCAAATTGGTCCCCTAGAATCAATCCGGACTTGGTCCACTAAATCCTTCCTAACCCAAACTTTCTTAACATGGTTAGATGACACCCTAGGTCTATTTGCTCATGATTAACATGCTTCAAAAATTCGAAACATCTAGATTTAATATGACCTTTCTTATGACAAAAATAACAAGATATAGAAGAGAAAGGAATCCTCCCTTTTTGTGTTGGGTCTTAAGGTTTGGGGTGACCATTCTTGGTGAGCTCCTTGATGGCTTGTTCCATCCGATCTATCTCCACCAAATAATCACACTCCTTCACTTTTGCAATTTTTAGTGACACCTCTTTCTTGCTCATCTCTTCTTTTATCTCCTCTAATGCCTTGTTCTTGGTGTCAATGCTTATGAGGGTTTTCCTCATCTTTCTTGAAGTTTCTTCCTCAAATTCTTCGGTGAGCTTGGCTAAATCCTCAAGCTCTTACACCGTTGACTCATTCTCTTTGGAAAGAGAGGCATTGAGCTTCTTGAGCTTGTGATTCCTCCTAGATAGGTCTCCAACCTTATTCTCAATAGCATATTTTTCTACCTTGAGCACCTCCACTTCAAGCATAAGCTCTTGATTTGCATTTTTGAGCTCTTCAATCTCCTAGTCACCTACACTCTCTTCATCTTCTTGGCTACTCTTCTCATATAATTGAACTAAGTTGCTAACAATTCCACCCTTATTCCTTGGTGGTTGCACATCCACCACATTGCAACTCCCAATGCTCTTTAGATCATTGTTACACGCGATGGAATCAAGCTCAAGCTCTTTCTTAGATGAGTGTATCACAACTATCCTCTTGCACACATCAATCTTCATCTGAGCAGTAGCCATAAAAGATCTACCTAGAAAAACTTACCATCTTGCTACATCATTTGATTTTTCTTCAATGTTCAACACCATGAAATCTGTCGAGACCATTATTCCATCCACTAGAATAGATACATCTTTTATCTCTCTATGTGGTGCTCGAGAAGTTCGATCCGCCAACATAAGCTTTTTCCTAGTTGGTTCTAGACCTACCAATCCTAACTTCTCATATAATGCCAAAGGCATCATATTGATGCTTGCTCCCAAGTCAAGCATTCCCTTAAGTAGTTCACTTCTTCCAACCGATATAGGGATCACAAACTTCTCGGATCCTCAACCTTTTCTTAGAAAGTTTCTTCAAACATCATTGCTTCATCTCTAGCTCCATCTTTGTTGATGAAATTTCCCTCCTTAGCTTGCTCGGTGTGACATGGAAACTTCCCCTTTTCTTGCTTTTGGAGAGCCTCGGTAATTTACCCCATTTGAGCTTCCAACTTCCCGAATGAAGCTTCCAAGTTGCCAAATCTTTGGCCACTAGCTTGCATGAAGTTCGTCAATGTGCTCTCGGCTCTTTGGAAACCTTGCATCATTCCTCTCATTTCTTCATCAACATTACGGCGAGGTTGATAGTTACTAGATTGAGCATTATTGTTGTTGTTCCATTGATTTCCTCCTTGGGGGTATCCTCCTTGTTGATATCCACCTTATTGCTCTCTCTAATGGTATCCACATTGATTGTTTCCACCTTGTTGGTTGCTAGGTTATGGATTTAATATGTTGTTGTTGTTAGACCAAGAGAGATTTGGGTGGTTTCTCAATCATGGGTTGTAAGTGTTTGAGTAGGGGTTGTTCCCTTGACCTTGGAAACCCATAGCTTGGACTTCCTCTTGCCCTTGCCCTTGCCCTTGATTCATGTCATTGAATCCTTCACCATTACCAAATTGATCACTATAATTACCTTCATGTCTTCCTAGCATCTTCACCCCGGTCTTAGGAAATCCCATGCTCTCAATGTAAGATGTCAAAGACTCCATCTTCTTATTCATCCTAGAGATCTCAATAGCGGTTTCTGTGTTTGCATTCACATTAAATTTTCCTCCTTGAACACTGTTTGCATTCCTTTGTTAAGAGTTTTGTGCTAACATCTCATATATCTCATATGTCTCAGTGGCGGTATTTGTGTCATAAGAGCCCCCACAAGCATTATCCACCAATACTTAAGAGAAACGAGTGAGACCACCTTGGAAACAAGATACCTTGTACTCTTCTGTAAACATGTGAGGATGGCATTGGGCCAAAAGAAGTTGGTACCTCTCCCATGATTCGTGAAAAAGCTCCCATTTACTCTCATTCAAGTCCGCAATATGCACCTTAAGCTCCTTAGCCTTCCTAGCTGGGAAAAACCTATTGAAAAACACACCACAAATTTGCCCCCAACTTGTCAAAGATCCCGGCCTAAGTCCTATCAACCACTTCATTGCCAAGTCCTTTAGGCAATACTGGAAACACCTCATGTGAAGTTGCTCCCTAGTTAGGCGCATGATTGGGAATGTCTCAATGATGGCACTGAACTCCTTCATGAATTGCAAACAGTCCTCATTCAACTTCCCATAGAAGGAATGTAGGAGGTTGACATGCATTGTCCTTAGCTCATATCCCCTTGCAATCGGATCTAAGACAATTGGTGAAGGTTGATTCCCAATTGCGGGCAATGAGTACTCCCCTATGGTCATCCTTTGGCCTTGGTTAGTAGGAGTCTCATGAGTCACTTCTTCCCTAGGAGGTGCTTCATCCTCCCTCCTTGGTTCTTGTCCCATTGTACTCATAGTTTGCCTAGGAATCTCTTCAACTTCTCTAACAATTCTCCCAACACGGCTAGATTCTCCCAATGGTGGGTGTACTCCTCTTCCTAAAGATCTCCTACCGTGCATACACCTAAATTCCTGAAAATGAAAATGATAAAGAAAACACAAGAAAAAGGTAAAAAGAACTACGAAAATCTAAAAACAACTGAAATCAACAATAATTATGAAAAAGGTTAGTAAGCTAACTAGCGAAATTATATAATACAAAGATAAGTCAATCAATTCAATAATCGCTACCACTCCCCGGCAGCGGCGCCAATTTTGATGAGATCGTTTTGGTACTCAACAAAATACAATATTGATGTTCTTTTGAAAACCATATTTTAACCACTTTGAAAATCCTTAAATATAATATTTCTTAGCAAGTGGTAAGCAAAGTTCGTTCCACAAGAAGATGGAGGATGTATTGGATCAATTGACTAATCTAAAGCAATAAAATAAATCATTGAAAAGGGATAGTTGTTTGGGTCTTACAAACCATGAAAATGCAATTAAAATAAACATACAAAAATGATATGAAAAATAGAATACACAACAATCCTGATAAGAGAGATGGAAAAATCAATTAATGGAAGATAGGGAATAGATTGAGTTACTTATGAATCTAGGTAATGTAGGGAAAAAAAACATTTGCACGCAGCGGAAGCGAGACTAAAATAGAGTTTAGTATAGTTTAAAATTTTTCCATAATTTGAACCTTAACCCTTTAATTAATTAACATATAATAAAGATATCGTACCTTTGTCGCGTGATCCGATTGACGTTGCATCGATGGTAATCCGCAAGATCTTCCAATCCAATCACGAACGTGAATCACCTAGGAGCGTGGTCTCCCTCTCTTTGAATTGTGTACCTGAGGATAGATAACAAAACCTTTTCTTTTTCTTTAGTCACAATAAATTCCAAGAGGCTACAAAGAATGTTCCGGTCACTTTTGAATTCACAATCGTTAGATCGAAACACGCGTGAACCTTATTCAAAATTGTGCACAAAACCTTTTTGTAAGGTTCCCATTTGTTGATTGGCTCATTTCGTGGACAAACCACATGTTGGGGTTCTTTGTAAGGGTAGCTTAGGTGTTGTTGTTATTGCTCAAGCCCTTTGAAGACCTCGTCTTGATAAGCACCGAAGGTAAATTTCTATGTGCTTACTTTTCTTTAAAGAGATTAGTTGCACACACACACTTAACATACATTGCATATGTGTGCATTCTCTTCACTTGTCACATTTCACACTTGCACTTATTTGTTATATTTTGTTGTGTGTAATTGTGTTTTGTTGTCTTGTAATTCGTTTCCCAATAGTTTTTGGAAACGTCCGCGCATGCACTAGAATGTGCTTGGTTTAGCGCGAAGACCGTCTACGGAGAATGCCCTTGGCTTTTCATTGGTTTTCACCTTTGTTGGTGATCGGCGGTTATGATCGGCGGCCTGGCCGCCGAATGAAACCGCTATTTGCTTCCAGAAGTGTCTGGAGCAATTCTACGGTTACGATCGGCTGTCACGACCGCCGTTCGAAACCGCATTGATTTTATCACTCGGTCTAATTCAGCGGTTGAATCGGCGGTCACGAAACCGCCGTTCATACCTGATTGATTTTTTTATCTCGGGTTTGATTCGGCGGTTAGATCGGCGGTCACGAAACCGCCAAATGAAACCGCCGTTGGTCCCTTGTTCTTCTAGAGTCCAATTCTGCGGTTATGATTGGCGGCCTGGCCGCTGATTGAAACCGCCGATCAGTGCGTTTCAGGGGGAAACTTGTCTTTTCACATGCTCTGTTTTTCATGCCTATAAATACATCACTTTCTCTTGTTCTGAATGTGACTTTTTAATCATCAAGAACCCTACTTTCAAAAGAGAGAATTTTAAGAGAGAAAGCAACCAAGTTTGCTCATTAAACAGTCAAACCAAAAATCCATTTGCATCAAAGTTCATCTAGCATTCTTTAGCATATCTAGGATGCTTGGTTGCATGGGTCTTTCATCATCACACTTGCTTTGGTAAGTTTTTCACTATTATCATATATAATTAGTGAAAGTTCTTAATTAATGCTAGGTGTGTTTTATCAATATAAAGCTAGATGGGGGTGAATAGATTTTATCTAATTATTACCCAATTTTCGCATGCATGTCAATTTTACGAAAATACCCCTAGCAAGTCAACAATACATACAAGTGTAATAAGATGCGGAAATAATAAATGACACTTGATGTTTACGTGGAAACCCTCAACAGGGAAAAACCACTGGCTGGTAAGTGCGCCACACTCGAACCTCGAAATCCACTATATGAAAAGACGGTTACATCCTCAAGTGATTCTCGGACCCTCACCCTAGATAACCTCAGGCTATGGACACTACCAATCGCCACTCTTGATTCAATCCCTAGTGATATCCCCTGATACACTACTCTTGGCGTGAGCACCCTCTAATCTACCACGCGGGCCTTTTATAGCGGCTCTAGTCCAATTTGCTTGATCCTCGAAGTCACTACTTGTAATGATGTTTACAGCCTAATCCCGGTTTGTAGCCCACCACTACTACCCAGCGGGCTTGTAATAGCAACCCTAGACCAAGACTTCAATCTCTCAAAAGAGATGCATAACCGTATATGAATATGTATGAATATTCAATTAATGCAATAAGAGCTAGGGTACTCTAAATGCTTACCTAGGATTATAAGATGACAATATAATCAATCCTAGATATCACATATAGCTATATGACATGGCATATAACTTTAGCTAAGTAAAGGATAGCCAATCCTAGATACAAAGCTATCATATAAAACCCACAAACATTCAAAGGATTAACTAGTTGATTAAAAAACAATCTATCAACCTAGTTATCAATACATCACATAAGAATGTTCATGGCATAGCTTTTAGGCAATAATGACCTAATCAAATAAGCTATGAAAAATAATCTCAATCAACAAATGAGATCAATTAGCTAGATGGCATATGAACATTAAAGTCTAGCTAACAAATAATAACCCAATCAACACATAATCTCAATCTTATATGTAGAAATTAATCTAAACACATATAAGTAAAATATGAGATAAAATTGATAAGTAGAAACACTAATTATGTAAGATAAAAGTGTTCAACAAATCATACCATGTGTGTTGAAGAAGACCCATGCATTAGCATATGCTAGATGAACCTAGATGATGCCTAGATGATGATTTGTGCATGTGGGAATGGGTTTAGAGAATTAAAAATGTGATCTTTAAGCTTTTTCTCTCAAGTCTCTCTAAATATCTCTCTAGGGTTCTTGGGATGCAAGACTTGTATTCTGAACCAGAGATAAAGATGTATTTATAGAGACCAAAAACAGGGCAGGTGAAAATACAATTTTGCCCTTGAAACGCACCGATCGGCGGTTTCAATCGGCCTCCAAGCCGCCGAATTGAACCGCCGAATGGCTCCCGAGTGGAACAGGGGAACTTCGGCCACTTCGTTCGGCGTTTTGGAAACCGCCGATCCCAACCGCCGTTTTGGACCCGAGAGATATATTTCAATCAGGTCTCATTCGACGGTTTCGAACGGCGGCCAGGCCGCCGAACGTAACCGCTGTTTCACCAAAAATGGTGAAACCAAGGAGAAGCCAAAGGCATCTCCACCGGCGATCATCGCGCAAAACGAAGCACATCAACGTGCACGCGCGAACGTTTCCGAACATCCTTCGGGAAACGAATTACACCACACTAAAAGTTAACATACATGAAGTGCAAGTGTGGGTATTGAATGCATCCTAATGCCTATCATGTCATGGCATTTCATATAAAAATATGCAATCAATCTAATGCAAGAAGAGACATTGAATAAACAATAAAGCACAATGCACACAAAATATAAACACAACATTCAAGAATAAGAGTTATGCATGTTGTGTGTGTGTGCAACAATATCTCTTCAAGCCAAAGTAAGCACAAGATATACCTTTGGTGCTTGTCCTCTTGAGGTCTTGGAAAGGGTCTTTGATCTTCAACCTTAATGACCTAGACTACCCTTACATTCAAAACCCCAACATGTGGTTTGACCACGAAATAAGCCAATCAACAAAACGGGAATCCTTACAATTAGTGTTCTATTTATTATGGTATCTCTTTTATTACTTGATTGTTCTTAGATTATATTCTAATATTCAAGATAGAGATTGTTGTGTTGATTTGATTGAGTGTTGCCTTGTGATAGATATCTAGGTTTCTATAATCTATGATTATCTAAGCTAATTGACATGTCATTTAGCTTTAATATCTATGATTGTTTTTAATTGCAAATTCATCATCTTAGATAAGCATATAGGGTTTCCCTTGCTCTATGTTGCATTTGAATATTCATATATTCACTTAGGGTGTTAATCTCTTTTTAGAGAATTAAGTCTTGTGTTGTGACTGGGATTAGGTTGCTTAATTCGTAAGCAATCGGACTAGGTTCGCTTATACCGGGATTAGGTAGGTGTGTGATTACTTCCGGGATTAGGTTGTAATTTCATCACATTTAGTGGATTCGAGGTTCGGGTGTAGCTCACTAAACAGCCCGTGGTTTTTCCCGTGAGGGTTTCCACGTAAATATCAAGTGTTGTTTTAATTTCCGCACAATATTACACTTGCTATATTTTATTGACTATTAGGGGTATTTTCGTAATCTTGTCATTAAACGAAAATTGGGTAAAATTAGTTAAAATCTATTCACCCCTCCTCTAGATTAATAGTTTACACACCGTGAGTACTTTCACTTTTGATATAAAAGTTACTAGTGCACTATCGAAATAAGAACAAACTTTTCTCTATTTTCCTCTTGGCCGAATTCTCACACTAGTCTAAGAGTTGGATTCTATTTTTCTCAAGAAAAAAATAACTCTCAATTAAGCATTAGGGTTTGCTGAATTCTATTCACATAATATAATGTGTTTTTGCAGAATTCTCTTTACCCATACACGAATCCAACTTGGCTATTAAAATATATGTTGTGCTCTAATTCTGCACCCTTTATATATATATATCGCGGCCAATTATGCATCAATATATTATATCTATATATGACAAATTACTGTTGCCATATAAATAATATATATATATATCCAAATTCTTCAAGCCATGTATATCATATATATCCGAATTCCTTTTGTCATATATATGTTATATATATCCCAATTCCTTTTGATACATATATATATTATATATAAGAATTCTTCTTGTCATACATATTTTAGGGTGACTGAATCCTATGATAGGAAATCTAGAAGGTGGCTGAAATCCTCACTATAAGAGGATTTGTGTTTCACCCATACTTGTATCAATCTTTAGAATCCAAACCCTAATCCAACTCTTTAGTGTTTTTGTGACTATATTAAAGACTTCCTCATTTGACTAGATAAATAAATCCCTTATTTATCTACTTACCAAATAAAGTCTTTTATATTTATTATACTACCACAATAGTATACTACTACGAAACATATTTCCTAGTCAGAAAAAGATTTTGATTTTTAATTAAATAATTAATTAATCAATTAATTAATTTTCATTTAATCAAATAATAAAAATAAAACAATATAATATCATATATATATCTCGGCCATGTGCCATATATATTAATATATCTATAGATTGTTTTTCTATTTTATTAAATTCATTGGACCTTAATAAAAGGCCCACATGTGAACTAGGCCCATTCTTACTAAAAGAAACAAGTCCACATGCCTTAATACAATTCTAGATGGACCCATAAAATAGTCTGGTAGAATATATCAAGTGATTCATGCAAGTTCGTGTGGATTGGGGATCTTGGCGGGCCATCTAAATTTAAGCTTCAATAGACATAACCTAATCACAATCAACAAATGATTCACTTAGATCCGATCTATTAATTTTAACTCATTCCACTAAAAAGCTAAAATTGAACTCTTAAATAAAGATAGAATAAGTAAATATTTCTCATTCGTACCCTAGACAATCTTATTGGAGATGGTGTATCCTTGTGAAGAATATCAGTAATCGCTAAGAGCTCATAGACCGCCTATAGCTCTCCAAGTTACCATATTTACTCATATGACCACATTTTGAACTTGGATATTTTGACTTGTCCAGAAGCCATGTTTCAATAGACTCTATCGAAAACTTAACGTTAAAATTCAATATCCAATACCTCAAAACATCCATATGATGATATTCTACTCTCATTTAATAAATGGAGCCACGATGTCCATATCTATAAATGAAGTCCTCTATTGATTAACAAATGAATACCACCAAACTATCGAGGATAGACTATACTATATAATCGTACTCATTGATAACTCAAATGATAACACTTGCAACCAGAAGTCCATCATTTATCTCAGGATTAAGATAGACTCTCCGATTGTCCTGATAATGAAAAAACTTTTATCTACTGACGGTTCTAGATAAAGTATTTCATTTTGATCCTATTCAATACACCCAGTGCACTAGATTCTTTTACTCGAAGACCTTTTGATGATTTCAGACTCATCATAACTCATTTGATCCCACTCAAATGCTAGCAAAAGAATTCTACAACTTTAACAAGATAAAGGTGCCCAACCTTTAACTTAAGTTATGAACATTATTCAAGACTAACTAAAGAATTGTGTCTACCTCATACATATCCAGATGTACGAACAATTCTTCTTTTCTCATAGTCTTTTGACGTTATGATTATTTACTTTTGACAATTATAACATTCAATCTATAAATGCTATAAGATTTGTTTAAATCAGAAATCACTTTATTAATATGAAAAGATTGTCAAAAGCAATATTACACTCTTGCTATTGAGCATAATCTTAACAGGTAATGCTTTCAAAACGCAATAATGACCAATCTCATACATGCTACTCATTTGTTTTCTAAAGTGTGTTGAGGTCATCACTATGAACACTCAACATTTTCTCACCTCAATGCCTAACCGATTAAGGAAAAGGTGTCAATGTGAGATTAGTTAGGTACAAATCAAGGGTTGGATTGATGGGGTTGATATACCCACCACTAATCCATCCTAATCACTAAGTTCTTCAACCAATCAAAGGTGTCAATCTAAGATTGGTTTCACAACAAATTATCCCACACAATATTACGATTCACTAGTGATATACAATGCAAATCACAATAAGCATAGAATCTAAATATAAAGTGAAAAGGAAACAAATAGAGATTCAATTACAAATAGTTAGCATATACCCATATCCATAAGTTCCTCAAATCTATCCCTTAAATTAGGGGTTTAGCTACACATAGTTACAAACAAAAGAATAGGAAGTAATAGTTGAGGAAATCACCCTTAGGCCACCTTCTTTAGAGCTTGCTCCTTCCTTTCCCTTGATGCTCCTAGTGTAGAAAGTGGTAGAAGATGAAGTGTCTAGATAGGTGGGTGTCTAATGGTAAGTGACAAAGGTATGGAAATGGAGAGAATGGAAAGAGAGGAATGATTTGGGTGAAGGAATCAAGACATTGTGTCGAGGTTTTGGATGGTTGAGATAATTCAAGATTAGAGAATGGAAGAGGATGAAAGGTGAGTAATGGATGAGAAATTAGGGTTAGATTTGTAGAAATTTCGTGCTCTCTAAGTATGGTGTGTGGCTCAAGTTTGGAAGAAAAGGTATATATATAGTGGCCATGGAAATGTATTGATAACCCCTGGAAAATCTGATGTGGCACTGTGTCGCCACTTCCATTGTCGCCACTTGCATGGCGACATAAGTGGCGACAAACGGTTATAACTCCTGAGATTCAAGTGTCGCCATAATTCTCATCTTTTTCGCCATATCACAAGTGGCGACATCAAGTGAGCTTCCAAAAACCTTCTGTCGCCATGGCGACGCTTGTGGCGATTGAAGTGGCGACAATTTCATTTCTTCTGTGTCGCCATATGTAGAAGTGGCGACATCTTGTGGTGGCGAGACCTGATTGATTTGTCTTGAAATATGACTTCCTGTCGCCATGACGACACAAGTGGCGATGCTTGTGGCGACAATGCCCTGTTTTGCTCATTTGTGCACCTTTTTGAACCAAACATCACATCTTCTTCATAAAAGCCCTTGATACCTAAATAAACCTGAAATGCTCATTTTAACACTATTAAATATGGGGACATGCCCAAGAATCAAGCATAAAGAGACGGGAATGAGGTACAAAATCATACCAAATTTGGTTTGATCAACACACATATGCTTCCATTTTGCCCTTCCATGATGTGTAATTGACCCCGGTGAGCAAGGGGGGTCTTGTGCTAGAGGCACCCTCGCCTCCAATTCCATTTCCACTCTTTGTGTTTGGGTGAGAATGATATGAATGTACACAAAAAAGCTAAACACACAAGACACAAAAGAAATCAAGCAAATGCAAGAGACACTATCAAGAGCAATGGATCTCCTAATTATGTTAAGGAACCCGCTTTGATACCAATTGAAAATATATATTATGTGTCTAAAATAATCTAGAGGGGGGTTGAATAGATTTTAATCGGACTATTACCAACTTTTCACGATTAATCAATGTAAAGAAAAATCCCTAACTAGTCATAAAATAAAATCAAGTGTAATAAAGCGGAAAATAAACGACACTCGATTTTTACGTGGAAACCCGAAATTTCCCTTAAGTAGTAGCGAAATATACCTAGAGGGGCGGTGAATAGGTATAGGCTCCAAATTCTCCCAATTTAAAATTAATGCGGAATATAACAAAGAAAATGCACACTTGATTAGATTTAGCAAATGAATTGATTTCACTAATACAAGAGTTAATCAATTTACAAGATATGCAATCAATGTAAGATATGGAAGATAAAGAAAAGTAAAAACAAAAATGAACACAAGTGTTTTTACGTGGTAAAATCTCAAAGAGGAAACATCCACGGGTTGATACCACAACCACCGGCAAAGCAATCCACTATGTGAAAAAAGGACTTACACACTCAAGCTATCAACTCATGATATCCGCTCAAGCTATCAACTCCTAATCTACCATCGGGCAAGTGAACTACCAAGCCTACTTCCTATCCGAGATGTGTCCTACACCTCTAGAAAGCAACTTCCTATCCAAGACGCTCACGTCTCTAGGAAGATTTCTTGCTTGTCTATCCGGATCCTCCCGACCCTAGACAAGTCTCCTTGCTTGACTATCCGAGTCCTCCCGACTCTAATCAAGACTTCTTATCTCTATCCACAAAGCTTCACTCACTTTGCTAGAGACTTCAACCTTATGCAAGGCAATGATCTAAGTGATGCAAATGATGCAAATCACAATCAAATAAAGTATGATGATCAATCAAACTCTATGAACATGCTTAGAGAAATCCTAGGACATGCTTTCAACACACAATCACAAAAAGCCTAGAAATCAAAGCATGTAAATCAATAAGAACAAGATATGAATATTCAATATATCACACAAAAAACCTAGTTCTTAGATCATGAAATTAAACCTAGAAAATAACATGAAGCACATCATATATATATTTTCTAGAATCAATTTCAAACAAAATCAAGTTTAGAACATATATGTTCAAGAGAAATCACAAAGCTAAAACTCAATTGACAAATGATCAAACACCCCTAGCATATGATCTAACATCTTTATTAACATATTTCATCAATCAAATAGTAAGAATCAAAGAGATGATCAAAGATGAAATGAAAAAGAAGAAGTTGAACAATCAACCTTGACCTCGTACTGAAAATCAAGCCACTGGGAAAAATTACGAAGTCAGCTGCCTCTGGAAATACTTGGACTTGGTAGCTCTCCCCAAGACCAACAATTTTGGATTTTGAATCGATTGATTTCGAGTTCGTATGAGAAAGATATGATCAAAATACTAAAACTAAAAATTGAAGAAAAACTGCAGAATTTCGTGAAATGTTCTTCAAGTTCTTTCAACAAGTGTGGAGGGAAGGAGAGGAGTTTAAAAGGAGGAGAGAGAGAGAATTTTTAGGCAAATCAGCACATGCCATGTCACCCTCCCGTGGGGGGCACGTGGGCCTCACAGGGGCAGAGAGCCCCTCTGGACGTGAGGCTCACGGCCTCCCTCACGGGGTGGCTCACGTGGCCTCTTGGCCACTCTCACCTCTCTCGCGCGCTCCCTCGGTTCTTCAGCCGTATCTTGGGCATCCGATCTCCGGTTTTAAATCCGTTTTCGGATTACAAACCATGACTCTCTTACGCACGATGAAGACTACACAACTTTGAAAAATGGTTGAGAAATCATCTTGGAAAACGATGATGAAGTCAACTCAACAAATGAGAACGAAAAGTAGCGTAGCTACATCGTTTGGACTCGAAACTACATGAATGAGTAACCGAAACAACCGGAACTCAATAAGACATCAAATAAGAACATGTTCAAGTCCATGACACAAAATACACAAACAAATAAATACGTATTCACACAAGCATGCCATATCAAAGAGATAGTTTAAAAGCATGCAATTCCAAAATGTTTGTCTATACAAGATCAATGCATGAGCATACGATGAGATGTGTGAATGTGTTATTCCAAATGTTTGAACCATGATGCAGGGACACACATGTATGAATTGTGTGTGTGTGCGCTAATGCCTTGCAAGAGGATAGAAGTCAAGATATACCTTTGACGCTTTTCACCTCTTGAAGACGACTTTTGCACTAGACGTTGCTCTTCACTTTTTAAGCTTCCTTTCTTCAAAGAATATCCTAAGCAACAACTAATACAAATATAGAGTGCTTTGCAATGGAATCAAGCCAATACAAATCATGAACCTTACAATCTCCCCCTTTGGCTATTCCATGGCAAAACCTCAACCTCACCATACAATGTTTCACTCAAATAAACTCAAGTTGATAGCATACTCTCAACCTCACATTACAAAGAGATTCCTAGACTAAAAGTCTTCAAGAATTCCTCTTTTGGTCTTCAAAGTACCTATGAGAGAAAATAGCAATCCAAAACAAGAGATCTTCTCTAAAGAAGAATGGTGAGTTATCAACCAAAAACAAATATAGAAGACATCCCTTATCTCATACAAAATGATTATCTCAAGTGACCAAAATATTTTCATATTAAAGCACTCCCTTAGTCTCCCAATTCCCAGGACCAACCAACCTTAACACTATCAAGAAAGAATTCTTTCTCCCCCTAAGACAAGAATTCTCCCCTTAAGACAAAGTCACAATTAACACAAAGAGGGAATATGTTTCACACAATTGGAACATGTTTTCCACAATAGGTATGAAGTATACAAAATCTCCCCAATATCAAACATGGTGAGGTATACATTTCTCCCCTTTTTGTCAAGGAATAGACAAGAGACACAAGAGATAAAGAACGAGATACAAAGCAAACAAATCGTATAGAGAGCAAAGTTGATAAACTAAAGCTCCCCTTAACATATGCTCACATATTATCACCAAGTAGATTTGTTCACAAGGGACATCACACAATCACAAAATAAGGAATAAGAGAAAATATTTTCAAACTGTCAAAGTCAAGAGAGAATCATAGATTTTCATTAATCTCTCAAAATAGTCTCACATTGATAATGAATCAAGCACATAAAACAAATGTGTGTGTGTGAATGCTTCTCACATATAATAGTAGGAGTAATTGTGATATCAACATGCAAACTCTATCCACACCTATCCATCTAAAGCATTTCCAAAATAGGTCAAATCGATATTCATCCAGATTTTGCTTTTAAAAAGAATGATATCAACATATAAGCGTGTGTGTACATGTGGCTCATTTTCCCGTTTCTATTGTCAACCCGAGCTTTCATATTCTCAACTATACACAATAAGCCTTTTATTTGTCATTTCTTTTAGGCTTAGAATCAAAGATATATATTTGATCATTTCAACACTTCCTGATTTTACTAACTAACAAAAAAATATACTCCTCTTGGCGGTTTTCACTCATCACAATGGCGTAGCCTTTCCTACATTTTCTACCCCCTTAAGACAAGACTTCTCCCCCTTAAGACACGTCACATTCAGCACAAATAGGAATATGTTTCACAACCATTGGAACTGTTTTTCCCAGCACTAAAGTTCTGATATATACACAATCTCCCCCATATACAACATGGTGAGGTCATAACATTATATCTCCCCCTTTTTGTCAGAATACCGAGACACAAGAGATAAGAACGACAAATCAAACAATCTTATAGGACAAAGTTTAATCAACCTAAAGCTCCCACTTAACAATCTCCACATATTATCACCAAGTAGATTTGTTCACAAGGGACATCAACACAATCACACAAATAAGGAATAAGAGAAAATATTTCATAACTTGTCAAAGTCCAAGAGAGAATCATAGATTTTCATTAATCTCTCAAAAATAGTCTCACATTGCTAATGAATCAAGCACATAAACAAAATGTGTGTGTGTGAATGCTTCTCACATATATAGTAGGAGTAATTGTGATATCAACATGCAAACTCTATCCACACCTATCCATCTAAAGCATTTCCAAAAATAGGTCAAATCGATATTCATCCAGATTTTTGCTTTTAAAAAGAATAGATATCAACATATAAGCGTGTGTGTACATGTGGCTCATTTTCCCGTTTCTATTTGTCAACCCGAGCTTTTCATAATTCTCAACTATACACCAATAAGCCTTTTATTTTTCATTTCTTTTAGGCTTAGAATCAAAGATATATATTTGATTCATTTCAACACTTCCTTGATTTTACTAACAAAAACATATACTCCTCTTGGCGGTTTTCACTCATCACAATGGCGTAGCCCTTTCCTACATTGAGTGGCTTCACAACCAAGGTGTGTAGCCCTTTCCATGAGGGTGCTCGTTGATTACTATGTAGTGCCGAAGCAAAATGGATACATACCATAGGTCATCTATCATGTACTAAGCAATAAACTTTTAAATGCATCCATTATCTACACATATTCAACCACATATACTCAAAACCAAAAACATATAAGAGAAGCATTAGTGCACTTTTTCAAAAATAAGATTTTCAAACTCAAGTGCATGATCTAGAAACAATAAGAGATATTCGTTTAAGATCACTACTTCTCAAGTGAGTAGCTCTCAAGGATAATGATATTCAATTAAAGTTTTGCTTATCAAGCCACTCACAATCACACAAAGACATCAATCAACACAAATCATGCTAATGGACATTCTAAGAGTTTTAAACCTCTTTTTGTCCAAGGGCTTTGTGAACAAGTCCGCAAGTTGATTTTTAGTAGGCATATGCTCTAGAGTAACAATAGAATCTTCAACTAGGTCTCTAATGAAATGATGCCTAATGTCTATGTGCTTTGTGCGGGAGTGTTGAACCGGATTTTTAGAGATGTTAATGGCACTTAAGTTATCACAATAAAGTGTCATTTTTCCTTGTTCTATCTCATAATCCTTAAGGATTTGTTTCATCCAAAGTAATTGTGTGCATGCACTTCCGGCCGCAATGTATTCGGCTTCGGAAGAGGAAAGGGAAACCGAATTTTGTTTCTTACTTGACCAAGAAACCAAGTTATTACCAACATAAAATCAACCGCCCGATGTGCTTTTACGGTCATCAATATTTCCCGCCCAATCGGCATCACAATAGCCTACTAGGATATCATTGGTGTCAAATGAATAAAATAGACCAAGACTATGAGTCCCTTTGACATACCTAATGATCCTCTTGACGGCTTTCAAGTGAGATTCCTTGGGATTGGCTTGGAATCTAGCACACAAGCCTACACTAAAGCAAATGTCGGGTCTACTAGCCGTTAGGTAAAGTAGATTACCTATCATGCTTCTATAAAGGCTTTGGTCAACACTTTTCCCTTTTTCATCTTTGTCAAGTTTTAAAGTGGTGCTCATGGGAGTTTCAAAATCTTTTCCATTTTCTAGGCCAAATCTCTTAAATAGATTTTTAGCAAATTTAGATTGGTTCAACATTATGCCCATGCTAGTTTGCTTTACTTGCATTCCTAGAAAATAATTCAACTCACCCACCATGCTCATTTCAAATTCACTTGACATAACACTTACAAATTCATCAACCTTGGTTTTATTAGTAGACCCTGAAAGTTCTCAAAGTGTGTTCTATATATAAAGCTAGAGGGGGGGTGAATAGATTTTATCTAATTATTACCCAATTTTCGCATGCAAGTCAATTTTACGAAAATACCCCTAGCAAGTCAATAATACATACAAGTGTAATAAGATGCGGAAATAATAAATTGTAAGGATTCCCGTTGTTTTTAACTGGCTTATTTCGTGATCAAACCACATATGTGGGGGTTCTTTGTAAAGGTAGCCTAAGTATTGGTCTTATTGTTCAATGCCCTTTGAAGACCTCGTGTTGATAAGCACCGAAGGTAAATTTCTATGTGCTTACTTTTCTTTGAAGAGATTAGTTGCACACACACACTTAACATTCATTGCATATGTGTGCATTCTCTTCATTTGTCACATTTCACACTTGCACTTATTTATTATATTTTGTTGTGTGTAATTGTGTCATGGTTGTGTAATTCGTTTCCCGATAACTTTCGGAAACGTCCGCGCATGCACGAGAATGTGCTTGGTTTAGCGCGAGGACCGCCTATGGAGAATGCCCTTGGCTTCTCCTTGGTTTTCACCTATCTAGGTGATCGGCGGTTATGATCGGCGGCCTGGCCGCCGAATGAAACCGCCGTTTCAGTCCAGATTGGTCTGAAGCATTTCTGCGGTTAAGATCGGCGGTCACGACCGCCGTTCGAAACCGCCGTTTCAAGACCTGATTGATTTATCTCTCAGTCTAATTCGGCGGTTGAAACGGCGGGCATGAAACCGCCGTTCGAAACCGCCGTTCATACCTGGTTGATTTTGATCTCTCTGTTCTGTTTCGGCGGTTGGGATCGGCGGTCACGAAACCGCCGAATGAACCGCCGTTTATGCTCTGTTCTTCACGAGCTCAATTCGGCGGTCATTAACGGCGGCCTGGCCGCCGATTGAAACCGCCGATTGGCGCGTTTCTTTGAAACTTACTTAAACGACCTCACTTTGATTTGGCCCCCTATATATATGCCACTTTGACTTTAGGTCAATTAAGAGAGTTCATATTCAGAATTCATACTTAGGATATTTTTCAAAGAGAAGAAAAATTCCAAGAACTCCATTCTTGATTCTCAAACACTTTTTCATGATCATCAATCATCATCTAGCATCATCTTAGATCATCTAGATGTCATCTAGCATGGAATCTTCATCATACTTTGCTTGGTAAGCTTTTCACTAATATCTTACATGTTTTGTGTTTCTCTTATCTAGCAATCTCAATTAATTACTTGTTTGTTATTTTGTATGCTTTAGATACAATATTGAGATGAGTATGATGTATGTTTGAGATTTTATATTGTGCTTGCATATTAGGTTTTGTGCTTAATATTGATTAGCTAAACTAATTGACATGTCATTTAGTTTTGATATCTAGGATTGCTCTTAATTGAATATTAATCATCTTAGATAAGCATATAGGGTTTCCCTTGCTCTATGTTGCATTTTGGATATTCACATATATTCACTTAGGGTTGTATTCTCTTCATAGAGAAAGTAAGTCTTGTGTGTAGCATCTGGGATTAGGTTGCTTAGAACGCAAGCAAATTGGACTAGGTTCACTCATACCGGGATTAGGTAGGTGTGTGATTACTTCCGGGATTAGGTTGTAATCGTTTGCACATTTAGTGGATTCGAGGTTCGAGTGTGGCTTACTTACATAGCCCGTGGTTTTTCCCGTGAGGGTTTCCACGTAAAAACCAAGTGTTGTTTTAATTTCCGCACCATATTACACTTGCTTGTTTATATTATCTTGAGGGCATTTTCGTAATTTTGACTAACACGAAATATTGGGTAAAAAGCGTAAAATCTATTCACCCCCCCTCTAGATAGCTTTATACACACCGTGCTATAATTTGTTTCAATTGGTATCAGAGCGGGTTCCTAGACATACATAGGTGATCCTTGCTTATTTTGGTGTGTTTTGCATTTTGTGTGATTTTTGATCATTCATACATTTGCATTCATTTCATTCATTCATAAACACTATGAGTGGTAAACGGTGGAAATGGTGGTGGCCACGAAGGAGCTTCTAGCACAAGGCCTCCACTTCTTACCGGATTGAACTATTCCCAATGGAAAGGGAAGATGGAATCCTACATATGCCAAATTCATGACCGTGCATGGATGGCGGTGGAAGACGGATATGATCTCCCTATGATGACTCCCGATGGTGGAGGACAAGATGTTTTGAAGCCTAAGGCGCAATGGAACGCGCAAGAGTTTGAGGCTTCTAAGTGGAATAGGAAGGCTATGCATGCCATTATGTGTGCTATGGATGAGAATCAGTACAAGCTTATTCAGAATACTCAGATTGCCAAAGTGGCATGGGACATCCTTCTAGTTGCACATGAGGGAACCGAGGTGGTGAAGGAGTCCAAGCTTCAAGTCCTCCAAACTCAGTTTGAGCTACTTAGGATGGGAGAGGATGAATGCTTCAATGACTTCGAAATCAAATTGATGGATATTGTAAATCAAAGCCATCAACTCGGAGACCCGTATTCGGATAGGAGAGTCAAGCAAAAAATTATGAGATCTCTCCCCGATAGGTTTGAATCCAAGGTGACGGCCATAGAAGAAAATAGTGGCTACATGGATATGAAGCCAAGTGAGGTGATTGGGCGTCTCCTTGCATATGAGTCTAGGAAGGCTCCTAGCACCACTACTCCTCCTAAGAAGTCTAAAGGAATAGCTTTGAAAGCATCTAAGGATGCAAAGGAGGCAAAGCATGAATCGGATGAAGACCTTGCCTTATTTATGAAAAGGTTCAACAAGGTTATGGGATTCAAGAAGAAGAAGGGATTTGGGTCAAGAGGACAAGATTTGAAGAAAAAGAGTTCCTTCAAGAAGTTTGAGCCTAAACAAGAGAGGACCGAAAGGAAAAGGGTCCGATGCTTTGAATGTGGTGGGATTGGTCACTTTGCCCCCGAATGTGCTAATCACAATGAAAAGAAGAAGAGCAAAGTGATGGCCGCCACTTGGAGTGGGAGTAGTGATGACTCCAATGAGGAAGATGAGTCTTCAAGTGAAGAAGAGCTCATGGCTAATCTCCTAGCTTTTGCCTCCTCCCATAAAGCAAAAGTGCTAGTGAGAAAGAGGAAATGAGTCAAGAGGAAAATGACTCAAGTGAAGAAGAAAGTGATTCCTCATCTAACTCCATAAGTAGTTTTGTGGAGAAAAAGGTGCTTGCTAAATGCCATGCCGAGTTTAATGATTTAGCAATCAAGAGCACAAGAAAGATCAAGATGTTGAGAGAAGAAAATCTTGAGCTTGCATCTCATAATGACCACTTAGGTGAACAAGTGGAAAAATTCAAGAAGATAGAAGATAAGCTAAGAGAGGAGTTAGCTTTATCTAGGAGGAATGAAGAAAGTCTAAAGAGTGAGCTTGAAGAAGTTAGAAATTCTATGACTAGGATGGATTCTAGCACCAAGAAGCTTGACCATATGCTTGGTGTTGGAAAGAGTCCATGTGACAAGAGGGGTCTTGGGTATGAAGATGACAAGAAGATCTCTACCTCTAACAAGACCGTGTTTGTCAAGAGCTTGAAGAAAGAAGAAACTTCATTTGTGCAAGCTCCTAGAAAGAAATTAGAAGTAGGACAATGCTCTAATGCACAAGTGAAGATGGGGCCAAGAAGGAAACCTCAAGCTCAACCCCCTAGGGTCCCTCAAGCCAACATTCCTCCTCAAATGGCTCACAAAGAAAATAGACCTATCATGCAACCTCAAGCTAGGAAGCAACCAAGACCGGTTCAACAACGAAGAAGGATTGAACCCTTTCATCCACAAAGACAAGGACAAGGTATGATTCCTTATTTTACTCCTATATGTCACTTTTATGGATTTGATGGTCATATTAGACCACATTGCTTTCGATATATAAAAATGTGCAAAACTAGAAGCATGATAGAGAAGAAAAAGAAAAGAGCCATGATGCATGTTCCTAGGAATAATAATAGTATTATGCATGATCCTAGGACATCTAGAGCCCATGTACCAAAGACCACTAAGAAAGCTAAGATTGTTTCTAGGTGGATTAGAAAGAATGAAATTGTTTGCCATGTTGCTCAAATAGCCTTGAAGGCAAATTCTTCTAATTTTGGTATTTAGATAGTGGGTGCTCTAGGCACATGACGGGAAACAAGAGTTTCTTCGAGACTCTTGTTATGGAGGAAGGTGGATATGTCACTTTTGGTGATGGATCCAAAAAGAAAGTTGTAGGGAAAGGAACCATTTCCGTTCCCGGATTACCCTCCTTATCCGATGCTTTATTTGTTGATGGCTTGAAAGCCAATTTAATAAGCATTTCACATCTAAGTGATGAAGGATATTCCGTCTTGTTTTGTAAAGATGATTGCTCGATCCTAAAGCCCGATGGACAAACCTTATTGAAAGGTATGAGATCTAGCGACAATTGCTATTGTCTTGAAGCTAGAATAGTCTCAAACAATGTGTCCATG
Source organism: Acer yangbiense (assembly GCA_008009225.1). Classification (NCBI taxonomy): domain Eukaryota; kingdom Viridiplantae; phylum Streptophyta; class Magnoliopsida; order Sapindales; family Sapindaceae; genus Acer; species Acer yangbiense. Next base: position 31,512,173 of record CM017763.1, on the reverse strand, counting down.
GATGAGCAAATTGAGTTGTGGCATGAAAGACTTGGCCACATGAACTTTAGGGATCTACGGACCCTTGGAAAGTTCGAGTGTGTGCGTGGCCTCCCTAAGCTTGGGAAGAAAGCCAATGGTGTTTGTGGACCTTGCCAACAAGGAAAGCAAACTAAAAGCATGCACAAAAGGGTAAGTATCTCACCACCAAGGAGCCTCTTGAGCTTCTCCACATGGACCTCATGGGTCCCATGCAAACCGAAAGTTTGGGTGGAAAGAGATACATTTTTGTATGTGTTGATGATTTCTCTAGATTTACATGGACATACTTTCTTAGAGAAAAATCCGAAACTTTTGATAAGTTTAAAATGCTTTGTACTAAATTACAAAATGAAATGAAATCTAACATTAGAAGCATTAAACGGATTAGAAGTGACCATGGGAGAGAGTTTGAGAATGCCTCTTTTGAAAGCTTTTGTGATAGCTTAGGCATCTCCCATGAGTTTTCGGCTCCTAGGACACCTCAACAAAATGGAGTTGTTGAGAGGAAGAATAGGGTCCTCCAAGAGATGGCCCGAGTGATGTTGCTTAGCAACAATGTCCCTAGGAACCTATGGGCCGAAGCCATCAATACGGCTTGCTATATAGGAAATCGTGTGTTCCTAAGGCCCGGTTCTAGAAACACCTCCTATGAGCTATGGAAGGGTAGGAAGCCAAATGTTAGCTACTTCCACACATTTGGAAGCAAATGCTACATTTTAAATGACCGTGATCAACTTGGCAAGTTTGATGCTAAGAGTGATGAGGGTATCTTTATTGGCTACGCCTTGAATAGTAAAGCCTATAGAGTTTTCAACTTGAAGACTCGAACCGTCATGGAATCATCAAATGTGGTCATTGATGATACTAGGCTTAAGTCTAATAACCATGAGGAGGAGGATGTTCTAGAGGATGACTCTCCTTTGGAGAGGGTTGTGGTGACTCCCAATGTTGGGACATCTAATGAAGTCACACATTACTAGAGTTCCTAACTTGGACTCTAATGAACCCGCTCCATGGGTTAGAAGACTCCATAACAAAGAGGATGTTATTGGAGATGTTAATGAGGGTGTTAGGACTAGGCGTCAAATAGCTAATCTAATTAGCTTTACATGCTACACCTCTCAAATAGAACCCAAAAAGGTTGATGAAGCCTTGAATGATGAATTTTAGGTTCTTGCCATGCAAGAAGAGCTAAACCAATTCGAAAGGAATGAGGTTTGGACTCTAGTTCCTAGGCCTAAGACCACTAATGTCATAGGCACTAAATGGATTTTTAGGAACAAATCCGATGAGGATGGCAACATAGTGCGGAACAAGGCTAGACTTGTAGCACAAGGGTACTCTCAAATTGAGGGTATCGACTTTGAGGAGACATTTGCTCCCGTTGCCCGCTTAGAGTCCATTAGGCTTCTCTTGTCCATCTCTTGTGTGCACAAGTTCAAATTGCACCAAATGGATGTCAAGAGTGCCTTCCTCAATGGCTTCTTGCAAGAGGAAGTGTTTGTTGAACAACCCAAGGGGTTTGTGGATGCACACCACCCCAACCATGTCTATCGCCTCAAGAAGGCACTATATGGGTTGAAACAAGCACCGAGGGCTTGGTATGAGCGCCTCACTCAATTTCTTGTTGACAATGACTACACAAGAGGTAGTGTTGACAAGACACTATTCATCAAGAGAGATAATGATGAGCTTTTCATAGCTCAAATATATGTTGATGACATAGTGTTTGGCTCCACCAACAACACCAAGGTCCAACAATTTGTTGATGTCATGTCTCATGAATTTGAGATGAGCCTTGTTGGTGAGCTTAGTTACTTCCTAGGTTTGCAAATTCGGCAACTAGACAATGGGATTTTCATAACCCAAGCCAAATATGCCAAAAACCTAGTGAAGAAGTTTGGTTTAGAAAATGCCAAACATTGTGATACACCCATGAGTACCACTTTGAAGCTAAGCAAAGATGCTAGTGGTAAAAGTGTGGAACAAACGTTATATCGTGGCATGATAGGTAGCTTGCTTTATTTGACCGCAAGTAGGCCCGATATCTCCTTTAGTGTGGGTGTGTGTGCTAGGTACCAAGCGGATCCTAAGGAGTCCCATCTCTCTTCCGTTAAGAGAATCATTCGCTATGTGAATGGGACATCCAACTATGGGATTTGGTACTCTTTTGACACTAATGCTAGTCTTGTAGGCTTTAGTGATGCGGATTGGGCAGGAAATTATGATGATAGGAAGAGCACATCGGGCGGTTGCTTCTTTCTAGGCAACAACTTGGTGTCTTGGTTTTGCAAGAAGCAAAACTCGATTTCCTTGTCCACGGCCGAGGCCGAGTACATAGCCGCAGGGAGTGGATGCACACAACTCCTATGGATGAAGCAAATGCTAGTAGACTACGGATTCAACCAAGGTACTCTCACTCTCTTTTGTGATAACATGAGTGCTATTAATATTTCCAAGAATCCGGTGCAACATTCTAGGACTAAGCATATTGACATCCGCCATCACTTCATTAGGGAGCTTGTTGAAAATAAATGCATAGTACTTGAACATGTAGGTACTAATGATCAACTTGCGGACCTATTTACTAAACCCTTAGATGCTACTCGATTTAAAACTCTTAGTAGATCTATTGGGGTATGTCTTGTGGAGTGATGTTCTATGATTGACCCCATATGGGGAACTCAAGCAAAGAGAGCTATTTTGCATTCTTGTATCTTGCAAAAAATTTGAAATATCTTATGCCTCTTCTTTTGATTGCTTGAGTAAGCTTGGTTGTACATATGTATATATGTTTTCAAATTCTATAAGTGTGAACCTTGCCTGTCTACAATCCATGTCATATTTATGTTCAAACATGCATTTTTGGACTAGGAGATTTACATAGGAAGTATGATGTGAATGACCTATAGTTATCTCCATGACATGATGATTCTTTAATAACATGCTAATGTCAAATGAAAAAGCATGAAATTCATATAACATGCTCACATGAAAAGCATGAATTGATGATTGCATATTCTTAAAAATGCAAAACTTGTGTGAAAGCTTATGAGACTCAAAATGAATAAAGGATCTTGTATCCGTTCAAAGGAATTTCTATTCCGAATGTCTCTCTTTCTTTATTGGTTGAACATGGCTACTATCATACGGATATCTTATCCGGAAAAATCAAAAGGGTGCAAAGTTGCTCATGCCATGTTTCGCTTATAAAGTTGGATATAGTTGCTCTTATATTGAAATCAATAATCTCTATATCCTTGCTTTTCCCATGACATTGGTGAAATTGGTTTGAATTCTTATTAGAAACCTTTGTCATTTGCTTTGCCAAATACCATTGTATTTTGGACTTGAATGCTATATGTCTTGTATGCAAAGCATGTTGAATTCACACATTTTCTCAAAATAAATCTCCTTGTTTCTCTCAAATTGATTGAAGTGCATAAAGTGACTTATATGTATATGCAAATCTTGCATGCTTCTATCTCTCGTTGCTATAAGTGACCCGGTTGGGGACTACTCCTTTGCCTATATCATGACAAAAAGGGGGAGTAGGATATGGTAAGGGGAGGTGCAAAATATAGAAGTTATTGTACACTTTGGGGAGAACATACATTGAGGGGGAGTAACCCGTTGAGGGGGAGCATTGCATTTATCATACATTGCATACATTTGGTAATGTTGTGCCTAAATTCTAAAAATGCAAATGCTTGGTATTGTTCTCACATGATTAATCTCACACTTTTCTTGTATTAGAAATGTTAGAAACTCTTTTCAGGGATTGATTATTCTACAAGAGGATTGAAGACTTCAAGTTGCTTTCTCTTATCTCTTTGTAATGTAGAATATCATTATAGTCCCGTAGTTTCTATTTTTTTTGTGAGGAATCAATGTGAGTGATGGTTTTGTCACGAAATAGCCAAAGGGGGAGATTGTAAGGATTCCCGTTGTTTTTAATTGGCTTATTTCGTGATCAAACCACATATGTGGGGGTTCTTTGTAAGGGTAGCCTAAGTATCGGTCTTATTGTTCGATGCCCTTTGAAGACCTCGTGTTGATAAGCACCGAAGGTAAATTTCTATGTGCTTACTTTTCTTTGAAGAGATTAGTTGCACACACACACTTAACATTCATTGCATATGTGTGCATTCTCTTCATTTGTCACATTTCACACTTGCACTTATTTATTATATTTTGTTGTGTGTAATTGTGTCATGGTTGTGTAATTCGTTTCCCGATAACTTTCGGAAACGTCCGCGCATGCACGAGAATGTGCTTGGTTTAGCGCGAGGACCGCCTATGGAGAATGCCCTTGGCTTCTCCTTGGTTTTCACCTATCTAGGTGATCGGCGGTTATGAACGGCGGCCTGGCCGCCGAATGAAACCGCCGTTTCAGTCCAGATTGGTCTGAAGCATTTCTGCGGTTCAGATCGGCGGTCACGACCGCCGTTCGAAACCGCCGTTTCAAGACCTGATTGATTTATCTCTCAGTCTAATTCGGCGGTTGAAACGGCGGGCATGAAACCGCCGTTCGAAACCGCCGTTCATACCTGGTTGATTTTGATCTCTCTGTTCTGTTTCGGCGGTTGGGATCGGCGGTCACGAAACCGCCGAATGAACCACCGTTTATGCTCTGTTCTTCACGAGCTCAATTCGGCGGTCATTAACGGCGGCCTGGCCGCCGATTGAAACCGCCGATTGGCGCGTTTCTTTGAAACTTACTTAAACGACCTCACTTTGATTTGGCCCCCTATATATATGCCACTTTGACTTTAGGTCAATTAAGAGAGTTCATATTCAGAATTCATACTTAGGATATTTTTCAAAGAGAAGAAAAATTCCAAGAACTCCATTCTTGATTCTCAAATACTTTTTCATGATCATCAATCATCATCTAGCATCATCTTAGATCATCTAGATGTCATCTAGCATGGAATCTTCATCATACTTTGCTTGGTAAGCTTTTCACTAATATCTTACATGTTTTGTGTTTCTCTTATCTAGCAATCTCAATTAATTACTTGTTTGTTATTTGTATGCTTTAGATACAATATTGAGATGAGTATGATGTATGTTTGAGATTTTATATTGTGCTTGCATATTAGGTTTTGTGCTTAATATTGATTAGCTAAACTAATTGACATGTCATTTAGTTTTGATATCTAGGATTGCTCTTAATTGAATATTAATCATCTTAGATAAGCATATAGGGTTTCCCTTGCTCTATGTTGCATTTTGGATATTCACATATATTCACTTAGGGTTGTATTCTCTTCATAGAGAAAGTAAGTCTTGTGTGTAGCATCCGGGATTAGGTTGCTTAGAACGCAAGCAAATTGGACTAGGTTCACTCATACCGGGATTAGGTAGGTGTGTGATTACTTCCGGGATTAGGTTGTAATCGTTTGCACATTTAATGGATTCGAGGTTCGAGTGTGGCTTACTTACATAGCCCGTGGTTTTTCCCGTGAGGGTTTCCACGTAAAAACCAAGTGTTGTTTTAATTTCCGCACCATATTACACTTGCTTGTTTATATTATCTTGAGGGCATTTTCGTAATTTTGACTAACATGAAATATTGGGTAAAAAGCGTAAAATCTATTCACCCCCCCCCCCCCCCCCCCCCCCCCCCCCCTCTAGATAGCTTTATACACACCGTGCTATAATTTGTTTCATAAATGACACTTGATGTTTACGTGGAAACCCTCAACAGGGAAAAACAACGGGATGGTAAGTGCGCCACACTCGAACCTCGAAATCCACTATATGAAAATACGGTTACACCCTCAAGTGATTCTCGGATCCTCACCCTAGATAACCTCAGGCTATGGACACTACCAATCGCCACTCTTGGTTCAATCCCTAGTGATATCCCCTGATACACTACTCTTGGCGTGAGCACCCTCTAATCTACCACGTGGGCCTTTTATAGCGGCTCTAGTCCAATTTGGTTGAGGCCTAAGCACACTTAGCCCCAAGACTTCAATCTCTCAAAAGAGATGCACAACCTTATGCGAATATGTATGAATATTCAATTAATGCAATAAGAGCTAGGGTACTCTAAATGCTTACCTAGGATTATAAGATGACAATATAATCAATCCTAGATATCACATATAGCTATATGTCATGGCATATAACTTTAGCTAAGTAAAGGATAACCAATCCTAGATACAAAGCTATCATATAAAACCCACAAACATTCAAAGGATTAACTAGTTGATTAAAAAACAATCTATCAACCTAGTTATACAAGAATGTTCATGGCATAGCTTTTAGGCAATAATGACCTAATCAAATAAGCTATGAAAAATAATCTCAATCAACAAATGAGATCAATAAGCTAGATGGCATATGAACATTAGAGCCTAGCTAACAAATAATAACCCAATCAACACATAATCTCAATCTTATATGTAGAAATTAATCTAAACACATATAAGTAAAATATGAGATAAAATTGATAAGTAGAAACACTAATTATGTAAGATAAAAGTGTTCAACAAATCATACCATGTGTGTTGAAGAAGACCCATGCATTAGCATATGCTAGATGAACCTAGATGATGCCTAGATGATGATTTGTGCATATGGGAATGGGTTTAGAGAATTAAAGATGTGATCTTTAAGCTTTTTCTCTCAAGTCTCTCTAAATATCTCTCTAGGGTTCTTGGGATGCAAGACTTGTATTCTGAACCAGAGATAAGGATGTATTTATAGAGACCAAAAACAGGGCAGGTGAAAATACAATATTGCCCTTGAATCGCACCGATCGGCGGTTTCAATCGGCAGCCAGGCCGCCGAATTGAACCGCCGAATGGCTCCCGAGTGGAACAGGGGAACTTCGGCGACTTCGTTCGGCGGTTTGGAAACCGCCGATCCCAACCGCCGTTTTGGACCCGAGAGATATATTTCAATCAGGTCTCATTCGGCGGTTTCGAACGGCGGCCAGGCCGCCGAACGTAACCGCCTTTTCACCAAAAATGGTGAAACCAAGGAGAAGCCAAAGGCATCTCCACCAGCGATCATCGCGCAAAACAAAGCACATCAACGTGCACGCGCGGACGTTTCCGAACATCCTTCGGGAAACGAATTACACCACACTAAAAGCTAACATACATGAAATGCAAGTGTGGGTATTGAATGCATCTTAATGCCTATCATGTCATGGCATTTCATATAACAAGATGCAATCAATTAAATGCAATAAGAGACATTGAATAAACAATAAAGCACAATGCACACAAAATATAAACACAACATTCAAGAATAGGAGTTATGTATGTTGTGTGTGTGTGCAACTATATCGCTTCAAGCCAAAGTAAGCACAAGATATACCTTTGGTGCTTGTCCTCTTGAGGTCTTGGAAAGGGTCTTTGATCTTCAACCTTAATGACCTAGACTACCCTTACAACCAAACCCCAACATGTGGTTTGACCACGAAATAAGCCAATCAACAAAAGGGAATCCTTACAGACCCAAAAACAATGTCATCAACATATATTTGTGCAACAAAAATATCATGATCATGATGTTTGATAAACAAAGTTCTATCAATGCCACCTCTCCTATATTGGTTGTCAATAAGGTATTGAGTCAACCTATCATACCAAGCTCTTGGAGCTTGTTTAAGGTCATAGAGAGCCTTTTTCAATTTAAACACATGATTAGGAGAGTGTGGGTCTACAAAACCCTTAGGTTGTTCAACATACACTTCTTCTTGAAGGTATCCATTGAGGAAAGCACTTTTGACATCCATTTGAAATAGTTTGAACTTTTTAATGCATGCAATGGACAATAAAAGTCTAATGGACTCGAGACGAGCAATCGGGGCAAACGTCTCATCAAAGTCTACACCTTCCACTTGAGTGTAACCTTGAGCCACTAGTCTAGTTTTATTCCTCATAATCTTGCCACTTTCATCGGTCTTATTCCTATAAATCCATTTAGTGCCAATTACATTTACATTTATATCATCGGTCTAGGAACCAAGGACCACACTTCATTCCTCTCAAATTGATTAAGTTCATCTTGCATAGCCCCAACCCAATATTCATCAACTATTGCTTCATTAATATTTTTGGGTTCAATTTGAGAAGTGTAGCAAGCATAAGAAATTTGGTTAGCAATTTGATTTCTTGTTCTAACCCCTTCATTTAAATCACCTATGATGTCTTCTCGATAGTGTAAGTTTCTAAGTCTTGGGTGAGAATGTTCAACAACTTGGTCATTTTGTTGATTATCATTTAAAGCATTTTCCAACCCTTGACTTTCAACTTCAACATGACTATCATTTTCATCATCTTGACTAGAAACACTACTAGCCACATCAATAGGTGTTTTAGTGTCATTCAACATGTTTTCTTTAGGTTCATTGACACCATTATCATCACACAAATTAAGCATGCTAAGATCATCTATCTTCACATTGATAGACTCCATGATAGTTTTAGTAGTTGATCGAATTATTTTATACCTATTTGAGGTCCCCCATTTCCGATCGTTTGTCTTGTTTTCGAGCGTATTTTTGTATATAATGTTTTGTTTTAGCCTTGTGTAGGTACATATTCCTTATAATAAGGTTTTGAGCTTAAAGATTAGTTTGGGAGGCAAAATAGAGCAAAAAGAGCTGAAATTGTATATACGTGTGCAGAACGTACAACCTGTGGAGATCATATCTTCCTTCTCCGATCGAACCACATGGATATCTTTATATATTCCGAAAGCCTCGGAAGTCTAGTTTCCAGAACATGTTACGGATTGTGATTCTGAGCTTTTTGCAGGAAGTTATGCCCATTTTCGTAACGGTGCGCGATGCTGAAAACGCTAAAAGGCTGTCAGGTCTAAACGGCTACTTAAAACGGCGTCAGGCCGCCGAATGAAACCGCCGAATCACTCCAGAAAGTCTTTTTTTGTGTGAATTTCAGGGACAGTTTCGTCCTTTCATCCTCAATTCGTGCCCTAACCTCTCAACACTATATAAACACCTTATTCTCTTCTCAACCATGAGAATCCACTCCCCACACACTTCCTCTTCTTTTTCTTCTTCATTTTCTTTCACCTAATAAGAGAGAGAGAAGCTTCCAAGAGCATCCATGGATGTTTTTCCTCTATGGATGCTCCCCACTTCATCTTCTACCCATCATCCACCCATTTAGGAGTAGATTGCAAGGAGAAAGGAGGGTCTTTGGACCAATTTCGAGCTAGGGTTTCATGGAGGACTTGAAGGAGGTTTTCTTCAAAGGTTATCTCTTTTAACTCATCTCTTTGTATTTCTTGTTTTCTTAAATGTGTAATCCTTACTTGGGAATATTTGTAAACTTATATTTGTGCTCAATATATATGATGGTTGTTTTTATATCCAATTTGTGTTTTGATTCATTCTTGATTGTTGTTGAATATATCTCTTATCTTGAAATGCATGTTTATTGATGATTGGAAATTGATATGTGTTCATGGATGGGATTAGGAGTAGATTAACTTAATTGTAGGATTAGTTGTAATCAAATATCTCATTTGTGTGTGTATGTCTTTGGAAGGTCTAAATTGCATGTCATGAATAGGTTTGGGTGACTTAGAGTTAGGATTGTGCCTTTGGAGGGGCTCTCCGGGCATAGTTTTGGCTAATTAGCTAAGAAGAATGGGTGAACCTATTAATTGCCATATTAGAAGGGTTTGGTTCATTATTCTTGTTAACAATTGGACTTTAGCTATTTCTCACTCTAGGGGCTCTAGGTGAGTCATGGTTAGAGTTACAATTTTTGGTCTTTGGCTATCTCTCACACTAGGGGCTCTAGGTGAGTTATGGTCGGAGATACAATCACTCTTTCCACATTCATTAGACTATCACATTGCCATTTTACATTATGAAGCTATTATTGGGGCTCAATGTAGTTTTGTTTGTATAATCGGTTCACATATGTTACTTGCGGTTTCGTCTTTGAGAGGTTCTCGGCACACTCTTCAACCGTTAGCTCTATGAATGGGTATAAATCGGATTGAGGCAAGAATGAACCCTTAACTAAAATTGGATGTACTTAATGTCTAACAACCAACTATTTGTGCACTTATGTATAGTGAACTTGTTAAACCTTGTGTGACCATTTTCTTGCATCTCTCTTATCTACCATTTTATTTATCACTTTAAACACCATTCACACCCTTCCATATTCTCTTTGTTTTTATTTATTTTCATTTTTATTCTCTACACACACACACACACACACCGCATTGTACATACATTTCACACACATCATTCTTACCTTTCCGCATTCTATTTACATGCTTACAATAAACTCTAGAACTTGATATGGTTGACGAATCACACCTCCCTGCGGAACGATACCCTCGCTTGCCGCTTTACTAGTATTTTGCTAGTTTAGAGCACATTGCGTAGGAAACCCCTTTTTAAATGAAATAATCTTTTGATCCTTGCGATTTCTTAACGACGGAAAAAGTGAGTATCAGTAGTCAAGTTAAAGACTCTATATGCACGACTATTAATAGCATACCCAAGAAAGAGACCAACATCACTTTTAGCATCAAACTTTCCTAAGTGATCTCTATCATTCAAAATATAACATTTACTCCCAAAAGTGTGGAAGTAACTCACATTGGGCTTCTTGCCCTTCCATAGCTCATAGGACGTTTGTTTTGTGCCGGGCCTCTTAAAAACAAACTTAGACACATAACAAGCAGCATGACCGCCTCGGCCCATAGGTTTCTAGGGACTTTCTTGCTATTGAGCATGACCCTAGCCATCTCTTGCAAGACACGATTTTTCCTCTCAATAACACCATTTTGTTGAGGAGTTTTAGGTGCGGAGAACTCATGAGAAATCCCTAAACCATCACAAAACTCACTAAATTTTGCATTTTCAAATTCCATCCCATGATCACTCCTAATGCGACATATTTTCTTGATATCAAGACCTTTTTCATTTTGAACTTGATTACAAAATTTTTTAAAGTAATCAAAAGCCTCGGTCTTGTTTCTAAGAAAATAAACCCAAGTAAACCTAGAGAAGTCATCAACACATACAAAAATGTACTTTTTGCCATTAATGCTCTCAGTTTGAATTGGCCCCATTAGGTCCATATGCACAAGTTCTAATGGTCTCTTGGTAGCTATGTAAGAATTTTTCTTATGAGACACTTTTGTTTGCTTACCTAATTGGCAAGGTTAACAAACCGCCTCAAGCTTTTTACCAAGATTAGGAAGACCTCTAACAATGCCATGTTTTTCAAGTTTTTTCAAATCTTTAAAATTCACGTGACCCAAACGTTGATGCCACAAATCAAGCTTGTTGCACTCATGTGCCATGTTGCAAGTTAGAGGATCTATCTCAAGACAATAGCAATTGTCTATAGACCTTTTGACTCTTAGGACAACATTACCCTTTTTATCAATTATAGTGCACACACCTTTGTTAAAGCTAACTTCTTAAAAAATTTCACACAAGTGAGTAATGCTTATCAAGTTAGCTTGTAACCCATCAACATACAAAGTATTGCGAAGTTTAGGCAATCCGGGGATACAAATTGTTCCCTTGCCAAGAACTTGCTTTTTGGTACCATCACCAAAAGTAACCCAACCACCATCCTTTAAAACAAGATTCTTAAAGAACTCTTTGTTACCAGTCATGTTCCTAGAGCAACCGCTATCTAGGTACCAAGAATATGAGGAGTTGGCACGTAAAGCATATTGTGCAACATGACATTTAGATGTATATTTTCTAATCCACACATTTTTCACAACATGCCTCTCACTCTTACTTCTAACATGCTTTGACTCAATGTTAGGCTTTTTATCATGCACCTTGACCTCATTGGTCACATTTTCAAAAATATCAAACAAAGCATTATCAACTTTCTTATGCATAGCAGAGTGAGACACAACACAAGATTTAGCAAGCAAGTCAACAACAACTTTTTCAACAACATGCTTTTCCAAGGTCTTCCTAGGTCTATTTCTATATCCATACATGGATGATTGCCTAGGTCCATTCAAAGACATATCATGAAAAGCATTATCAAGTTTGCATTTCCGAATATACTCAAAGCATCTAGGTTGAATATGTCCTATCATATTACAATGATGACAAATAGGAATAAATTTGAGAAATTTACCATTTGCATTTGCTTCCAACTCCTTTGGACTTCTTATAATTTTTCCTCTTTGATGTGCAACCCTTGATGCTCCACCTCTTGCATTTGAGGTTGATGCTCCTTGATGTTTATGTTGTTGTGTTCTTCCATTGAACATCCTTGTTGATGAAGAGGCACCTTCGGTAGCTTTCATAGCTTTACCTTGAGAAAGTGTACCTACATTTGATTCAATGCTTGCTTTGACAAAAGTAGATTTGTTAGATGAAGGAGTATCCTTCTCATTGATATAACCCAAACCTCTTTTGTCACATGGATGCTTTCCACTTTTAATGAGGGTTTCAACTTTGTTAGAACTAGATGATATCTTGCTAATCACCCTATTAGCCTCATCAAGTTTCTCACGAAGCATCCTAATTTCAATGGCATATTTTTCCGCTATGTCATTGCTAAACATAACATCTTTACGTGATTTATCAAGCCATTGTTTATACTTTTTCTCTTGATTTAAATGCTCATTAAGTTTAGATTTAAGAACATTTTCAAGTTTCTTAGCATTTACAAGAGAACAATCTCTTTGCTCAATTTCTTGCTTCAAGATACCAAGTCTATCATTGCTATCTTTTAGATTCAATTCTAGACTTAGGATCTTGTCTTTAAGTTCATTGAACTCCTTTGAGCCAAGATCATGATTCTCTAACTTCTTGTTGAGGGACATATTGACTTTGGATAAACGTTCATTTTCAAAAATAAGATCATCGATCTTTTTCTCATCTAAGTCAATATTGAAAGTTCTTAAAATACTCGAGGCGTGTTCAATATAAAGCTAGAGGGGGGGGTGAATAGATTTTAGCTATTATTACCCAATTTTCGCATGCAAGTCAATTTTACGAAAATGCCCCTACTAGTCAAAAATACATACAAGTGTAATATAGTGCGGAATTTAAATAACACTTGATGTATACGTGGAAACCCAACCACTGGGAAAAACCACGGGCTGTATAGTGCGCCACACTCGGAATTCGAAATCACTAATTGAAATGAAGTTTACAACCTATGTAGACCTCGTCTAACATTCCGGTCTGTAACCCCTCACTTCTACCCAGCGGGCCTTTATTAGCAACCCTATTCCAATTTGCTTGAGGCCTAAGCACTCTTAGCCTCAAGACTTACTTCTCTAAGAAGAGAAACAACCTATGTGAATATATATATATGAATATTCAAATAACAAACAAGGCTAGGTAACCTTAGATGCTTATCTAGGATGATGATATAATCAATTTAATCAACCCTAGATATCAATTGCTAAATGACATGTCAAATAGCTTAGCTAATCAAGATTAATTAAAAACCTAATTAGCTATCACAAACAACACTCAATTAATTTTCATCACAAATAATCTCTAACTTGTATCTAGCATATAATCAAAAGCATACAAGTAATTAAAGAGATGTATTAATATGAAAAACACTAAAGTAATATGAAATTAGTGAAGAACATACCAAATAAGATGTGATGATTCAAAACCATGCATGGATCAATTCTATGAAGGCATAGAAGATCAAATATGAAATTTGATGCAAAAGGGAATTGATTTGAGTGTTTAAAGATAGGTTCTTGATTTGATTTTTTCTCAAAAATCTCTCTTGAAAGATTAGGGTTCTAATTGCTCAAGAAACTTATTCAGAGATTGAGAAAACAAGATATTTATAGACATCAAGAATTGGGCATGTGAAAAGACACTTTTGCCCCTGAAACGCACCGTTCGGCGGTTTCAATCGGCGGCCAGGCCGCCGATGACGACCGCCGAATTGAGCTCGTGAAGAACAGAGCATTAACGGCGGTTTCATTCGGCGGTTTTGCGACCGCCGATCCAACCGCCGAATCAAACCCGAGAGATTAAAATCGATCAGGTATGAACGGCGGTTTCGAACGGCGGTCGTGACCGCCGATCTTGACCGCATAATTGCTTCAGACCAATCTGGACTGAAACGGCGGTTTCATTCGGCGGCCAGGCCGCCGATAATAACCGCCGATCACCAACAATGGTGAAAACCAAGGAGAAGCCAAGGGCATTCTCCATAGGCGGTCTTCGCGCGAAACCAAGCACTCATTAGTGCAAGCGCGGACGTTTCCGAACAATGTCGGGAAACGAATTATAAGGCACATATACACACAACAAGATATATCAACCAAAGTGCTAGTGTGTAAAGTGACATGTGAAGAGATGCACATAAAAATAAGCAAGTATGCAATCATAGCAAGAATGCTAAGTGAGTGTGTGCTACTAAATCTCTTCAAAGAAAAACAAGCACAAGAGATTATACCTTTGGCGTGCTTGTATCTTAAGGTCATGGAAGGGCCTTTGATCTTCAACACTAAACACTTAGACTACCCTTACATTCAAAACCCCAACATGTGGTTTGACCACGAAATAAGCCAATCAATAAAACGGGAATCCTTACAATCTCCCCCTTTGGCTATTTCGTGACAAAACCACCACTCACATTGATTCCTCACAACAAAAATAAACCTATGGGTCAATGAAGATTTTCTACAATACAAAGAGATATATAAAAATAAAACTTGAAGTCTTCAATCTCTTGTAGAACAATCATTCCCTGAAACAAGGTTTCTATACTTTCCAATTCAAGTAAAAGTGAGATGAATCAAGTGAGGACATAAACAAGCATTTGCATTTCTAAGAAATTAAACACAACATCATGGAATGTATGATGAATGCAATGCTCCCCCTCAAAGGGTTACTCCCCCTCAATGTATATTCTCCCCAATGTGCACCAATTGCTACAACAATTTGCACCTCCCCTTACCACATTCTACTCCCCCTTTTTGTCATGATGTAGACAAAGGAGTAGTCCCCAACCGGGTCACTTAAGGCAAAGAGAGATAGTAGCATTCTAGTATATGCATAATCAATATTAGTCACTTTATGCAATCTCAATTAATCGAAGAGAAACGAGGAGTTTTATTAGATAAAATGTGTGAAACAAAATGCTTTGCATACAAGACATATTGCATTCAAGTCCAAAATACCATGGTATTTGGCAAAGCAAATGACAAAGGTTTCTAATAGGAATTCAAACCAATTTCACCATTGTCATGAGAAAAGCAAGGATATAGAAATTTCATTGATTTCAATTTAAGAACAACTATATCCAACTTTATAAGCTAAACATGTCATGAGCAACTTTGCACCCTATTTGATTTTTCCGGGAATGAAACCCGTATGATAGTAGACATGTTCAACCAATAAAGAAAGAGAGACATTTGGATTGTAAAATCCTTGAATGGATACAAGATCCTTTTTCATTTGAGTCTCATTAGCTTTTTCACACAAGTTTTTGCATTTAAGAACGCAATTATCAATTCATGCTTTTTCATTTGAGCATGTACATGAATTTCATGCTTTACATAAGACATTAGCATGTTATTTAAGAATCATCATGTCATGGAGATAATCATAGGTCATTCAAATCATACTTCCTACATACATCTCCTAGTCCAAAATGCATGTTTGAACATAAATATGACATGGATTGTAAACAAGCAAGGTTCACACTTATTGAATTGAAAACATATATACATATGTGCAACCAAGCTTACTCAAGCAATCAACCAAGAAGCATAAGTTTTTCAAATTTTTTGCAAGTGACAAGAATGCAAAAATAGCTCTCTTTGCTTGAGTTCCCCATATGGGGTTAGTATCATCCTTCATTAATGAAGGGCATGAGGTCCTATGGACCTACCAAGTCCATTGGACTTAGTTGAACCTATTTGAGACTTGTTAGTCTCGTAGCAAGCGGGTTCATTTTTCCTTATCCACATAGATATAACATTTTTCTTCCTAGTGGACAAAGGTTGCATGTCATTCACTAACCTAGGATTATTGACAAAAGATTTCCTAGGCTCATGCAAATGGGCTCTTCTTAGCCTCTTTTTCTTTATCATGCTATCAATCCTACAATGGTTAATGTACTTAAAGCACTTAGGCCTAATATGCCCATAAACACCACAATAATGACAAGTTGGTACAAAGTAAGAATTCATACCATGTTCTTGTGAAGTCATTGGAGACTCATCATGCATTTGATGTCTCTTTTGGTGTTGAGTCGGTTCATGTCTTCTATTTGGTTGAACCAGAATGGGTTGCCTCCTTGGATTAGGTAGCATGTTTTGCCTCTTTTCATAGTGAGTCATTTGTTGAGGAGAGATGACTCGAGAGGCTCTAATCCGTTGAGCTTGGGGTTGTCTCGTTTTCACCACCTTCACTTGTGCATTTTTCGAACATTGTCCTAGTTCTAACTTCTTCCTAGGAGTTTGCACCGGTGACGCTTCTATCTTACCCAAACTCTTCACAAAGATGGTCTTCTTAGGAATAGAGCAATCCTTGCTCACTTCGAATCCAAGACCTCTTTTGTCACAAGGGCTTTTTCCTACACCAAGTATGTTGTCAAGTTTCTTGGTGCTTGTGGTCATTCTAGTCAATGACTCTTTGGCTTCAACAAGCTCTCTCTTCAAACCCTCTTCATTCCTCTTAGACAAAGCTAGCTCATCTTTTAGCTTGTCTTCTTCCACCATGGATCTTATCACTTCATCATTCAAGTGATCAACTTGTGTTGAAAGCCTAAGTAGTTCTTCCTTTAACCTTTGAATCTCTTTTTCATTCTTTAACTTAGAGCTTTCAAAACTTTCAAAGTTGTCCTTAAGATCCATTTTCTCCACTTGCTTCTTTAGGAGGTCATTGTATGTTGTAAGCTCTAGATTTTCTTCCTCTAAAATCCTTAGAAATCTATCTTTCTTCTTCATGGAGCTTTCAACATTGACTATAAAGTTATGCATATCCATATTCTCTACATTTCCATTTGTAGAGTTAGATAAGGAGTCATCTCCACTAGTGTCATCTTCTAGGCTCTCCTCCTCTCTTATGGATCCAATTTCCTCATCAAGACCTTCACCTTGATCTCTTGAGTCAATAAGTGCCATATCCCAATGCGAAGCAACAACTATCTCCTCTAGAGCTACTTCTTCGACTTTCTCTTCTATGGGATCACTAGCAACGGAATTCTTACCAACAACTTCATTTTCTTCACAATTGGCACCCAATGCCTTGAAGTTATTGATAAGCTCATCATCACTTGATGACTTATCTCCTTCTTCGGAGTCATCACTTTCACTCCAAATGGCGGCCATCATTTTTTCTCTCTTGTTCTTCAAATTCCCACAATCTAGTGAGATATGACCTATGCCACCACACTCATAGCATTGGATCCCTTTCCTTTCACTATTCTCTTGCCTATGCTCAACCTTCTTGAAAGGAACCCTTTTCTTCAATTCTTGCCCTTTGGATGCATGACCCTTCTTCTCGAATTTTACAAACTTCTTGAATTTTCTCATTAAAAGTGTCATGTCTTCATCCGAGTCATCCTTGTCCTCCTTCTCAACCTTGGAAGCTCTCAAAGTAATCCCTTTTTGCTGCTTTGAAGGAGTGGAGCTAGGACCCTTCCTAGACTCGTAGGCGAGAAGTCTACCTATTACCTCGCTCGGCTTCATGTCCTTAAAATCACTATTTTCTTCTAAAGCCGTCACCTTAGACTCAAACCTCTCGGGAAGCGATCTCATTATCTTTTGCTTGATCCTTCTATCCGAGTAAGGGTCACCAAGTTGATGACTTTGGTTGACAATGTCCATCAACCTAATCTCGAAGTCGTTGAAGCACTCATTCTCCTCCATCCTAAGTGTCTCAAATTGAGTTTGGAGGACTTGAAGTTTGGAGTCCTTCACTACTTCGGTTCCCTCGTGTGCAACCTCTAAGATGTCCCATGCCTCCTTGGCTATCTTAGTGTTCTGAATCAGTTTGTACTGATTTTCATCCACTGCACATATGAGGGCGTGCCACGCCTTTTGATTCCACTTGGACAACTCAAACTCAGGTTGTGTCCACTGTGCCTTAGGCTTGAGCACTTCTTCTCCTCCACCCGTGGGAGTCATCATAGGAGGCGAATATCCATCTTCAATGGCCATCCATGCCCTATCATGGATTTGACACACATATGCCTCCATCTTCCCTTTCCATTGGGAGTAATTTATGCCGGTGAGGAGGGGTGGCCGTGTGCTTGAAGCACCCTCATGGTTGCCACCGAATCCACTCATTGTATCAAATGAATGAATGAAATGTATGCAAAATGTATGAATGAGCAAAAATCACACAAATGCACAACACACCTAAAATGAGCTAGGATCACCTAAGTATATCTAGGAACCCGCTCTGATACCAATTGAAAGTTCTTAAAATACTCGAGGCGTGTTCAATATAAAGCTAGAGGGGGGGTGAATAGATTTTAGCTATTATTACCCAATTTTCGCATGCAAGTCAATTTTACGAAAATGCCCCTACTAGTCAAAAATACATACAAGTGTAATATAGTGCGGAATTTAAATAACACTTGATGTATACGTGGAAACCCAACCACTGGGAAAAACCACGGGCTGTATAGTGCGCCACACTCGGAACTCGAAATCACTAATTGAAATGAAGTTTACAACCTATGTAGACCTCGTCTAACATTCCGGTCTGTAACCCCTCACTTCTACCCAGCGGGCCTTTATTAGCAACCCTATTCCAATTTGCTTGAGGCCTAAGCACTCTTAGCCTCAAGACTTACTTCTCTAAGAAGAGAAACAACCTATGTGAATATATATATGAATATTCAAATAACAAACAAGGCTAGGTAACCTTAGATGCTTATCTAGGATGATGATATAATCAATTTAATCAACCCTAGATATCAATTGCTAAATGACATGTCAAATAGCTTAGCTAATCAAGATTAATTAAAAACCTAATTAGCTATCACAAACAACACTCAATTAATTTTCATCACAAATAATCTCTAACTTGTATCTAGCATATAATCAAAAGCATACAAGTAATTAAAGAGATGTATTAATATGAAAAACACTAAAGTAATATGAAATTAGTGAAGAACATACCAAATAAGATGTGATGATTCAAAACCATGCATGGATCAATTCTATGAAGGCATAGAAGATCAAATATGAAATTTGATGCAAAAGGGAATTGATTTGAGTGTTTAAAGATAGGTTCTTGATTTGATTTTTTCTCAAAAATCTCTCTTGAAAGATTAGGGTTCTAATTGCTCAAGAAACTTATTCAGAGATTGAGAAAACAAGATATTTATAGACATCAAGAATTGGGCATGTGAAAAGACACTTTTGCCCCTGAAACGCACCGTTCGGCGGTTTCAATCGGCGGCCAGGCCGCCGATGACGACCGCCGAATTGAGCTCGTGAAGAACAGAGCATTAACGGCGGTTTCATTCGGCGGTTTTGCGACCGCCGATCCAACCGCCGAATCAAACCCGAGAGATTAAAATCGATCAGGTATGAACGGCGGTTTCGAACGGCGGTCGTGACCGCCGATCTTGACCGCATAATTGCTTCAGACCAATCTGGACTGAAACGGCGGTTTCATTCGGCGGCCAGGCCGCCGATAATAACCGCCGATCACCAACAATGGTGAAAACCAAGGAGAAGCCAAGGGCATTCTCCATAGGCGGTCTTCGCGCGAAACCAAGCACTCATTAGTGCAAGCGCGGACGTTTCCGAACAATGTCGGGAAACGAATTATAAGGCACATATACACACAACAAGATATATCAACCAAAGTGCTAGTGTGTAAAGTGACATGTGAAGAGATGCACATAAAAATAAGCAAGTATGCAATCATAGCAAGAATGCTAAGTGAGTGTGTGCTACTAAATCTCTTCAAAGAAAAACAAGCACAAGAGATTATACCTTTGGCGTGCTTGTATCTTAAGGTCATGGAAGGGCCTTTGATCTTCAACACTAAACACTTAGACTACCCTTACATTCAAAACCCCAACATGTGGTTTGACCACGAAATAAGCCAATCAACAAAACGGGAATCCTTACAATCTCCCCCTTTGGCTATTTCGTGACAAAACCACCACTCACATTGATTCCTCACAACAAAAATAAACCTATGGGTCAATGAAGATTTTCTACAATACAAAGAGATATATAAAAATAAAACTTGAAGTCTTCAATCTCTTGTAGAACAATCATTCCCTGAAACAAGGTTTCTATACTTTCCAATTCAAGTAAAAGTGAGATGAATCAAGTGAGGACATAAACAAGCATTTGCATTTCTAAGAAATTAAACACAACATCATGAATGTATGATGAATGCAATGCTCCCCCTCAAAGGGTTACTCCCCCTCAATGTATATTCTCCCCAATGTGCACCAATTGCTACAACAATTTGCACCTCCCCTTACCACATTCTACTCCCCCTTTTTGTCATGATGTAGACAAAGGAGTAGTCCCCAACCGGGTCACTTAAGGCAAAGAGAGATAGTAGCATTCTAGTATATGCATAATCAATATTAGTCACTTTATGCAATCTCAATTAATCGAAGAGAAACGAGGAGTTTTATTAGAATAAAATGTGTGAATCAAAAATGCTTTGCATACAAGACATATTGCATTCAAGTCCAAAATACCATGGTATTTGGCAAAGCAAATGACAAAGGTTTCTAATAGGAATTCAAACCAATTTCACCATTGTCATGAGAGAAGCAAGGATATAGAAATTTCATTGATTTCAATTTAAGAACAACTATATCCAACTTTATAAGCTAAACATGTCATGAGCAACTTTGCACCCTATTTGATTTTTCCGGGAATGAAACCCGTATGATAGTAGACATGTTCAACCAATAAAGAAAGAGAGACATTTGGATTGTAAAATCCTTGAATGGATACAAGATCCTTTTTCATTTGAGTCTCATTAGCTTTTTCACACAAGTTTTTGCATTTAAGAACGCAATTATCAATTCATGCTTTTTCATTTGAGCATGTACATGAATTTCATGCTTTACATAAGACATTAGCATGTTATTTAAGAATCATCATGTCATGGAGATAATCATAGGTCATTCAAATCATACTTCCTACATACATCTCCTAGTCCAAAATGCATGTTTGAACATAAATATGACATGGATTGTAAACAAGCAAGGTTCACACTTATTGAATTGAAAACATATATACATATGTGCAACCAAGCTTACTCAAGCAATCAACCAAGAAGCATAAGGTTTTTCAAATTTTTTGCAAGTGACAAGAATGCAAAAATAGCTCTCTTTGCTTGAGTTCCCCATATGGGGTTAGTATCATCCTTCATTAATGAAGGGCATGAGGTCCTATGGACCTACCAAGTCCATTGGACTTAGTTGAACCTATTTGAGACTTGTTAGTCTCGTAGCAAGCGGGTTCATTTTTCCTTATCCACATAGATATAACATTTTTCTTCCTAGTGGACAAAGGTTGCATGTCATTCACTAACCTAGGATTATTGACAAAAGATTTCCTAGGCTCATGCAAATGGGCTCTTCTTAGCCTCTTTTTCTTTATCATGCTATCAATCCTACAATGGTTAATGTACTTAAAGCACTTAGGCCTAATATGCCCATAAACACCACAATAATGACAAGTTGGTACAAAGTAAGAATTCATACCATGTTCTTGTGAAGTCATTGGAGACTCATCATGCATTTGATGTCTCTTTTGGTGTTGAGTCGGTTCATGTCTTCTATTTGGTTGAACCAGAATGGGTTGCCTCCTTGGATTAGGTAGCATGTTTTGCCTCTTTTCATAGTGAGTCATTTGTTGAGGAGAGATGACTCGAGAGGCTCTAATCCGTTGAGCTTGGGGTTGTCTCGTTTTCACCACCTTCACTTGTGCATTTTTCGAACATTGTCCTAGTTCTAACTTCTTCCTAGGAGTTTGCACCGGTGACGCTTCTATCTTACCCAAACTCTTCACAAAGATGGTCTTCTTAGGAATAGAGCAATCCTTGCTCACTTCGAATCCAAGACCTCTTTTGTCACAAGGGCTTTTTCCTACACCAAGTATGTTGTCAAGTTTCTTGGTGCTTGTGGTCATTCTAGTCAATGACTCTTTGGCTTCAACAAGCTCTCTCTTCAAACCCTCTTCATTCCTCTTAGACAAAGCTAGCTCATCTTTTAGCTTGTCTTCTTCCACCATGGATCTTATCACTTCATCATTCAAGTGATCAACTTGTGTTGAAAGCCTAAGTAGTTCTTCCTTTAACCTTTGAATCTCTTTTTCATTCTTTAACTTAGAGCTTTCAAAACTTTCAAAGTTGTCCTTAAGATCCATTTTCTCCACTTGCTTCTTTAGGAGGTCATTGTATGTTGTAAGCTCTAGATTTTCTTCCTCTAAAATCCTTAGAAATCTATCTTTCTTCTTCATGGAGCTTTCAACATTGACTATAAAGTTATGCATATCCATATTCTCTACATTTCCATTTGTAGAGTTAGATAAGGAGTCATCTCCACTAGTGTCATCTTCTAGGCTCTCCTCCTCTCTTATGGATCCAATTTCCTCATCAAGACCTTCACCTTGATCTCTTGAGTCAATAAGTGCCATATCCCAATGCGAAGCAACAACTATCTCCTCTAGAGCTACTTCTTCGACTTTCTCTTCTATGGGATCACTAGCAACGGAATTCTTACCAACAACTTCATTTTCTTCACAATTGGCACCCAATGCCTTGAAGTTATTGATAAGCTCATCATCACTTGATGACTTATCTCCTTCTTCGGAGTCATCACTTTCACTCCAAATGGCGGCCATCATTTTTTCTCTCTTGTTCTTCAAATTCCCACAATCTAGTGAGATATGACCTATGCCACCACACTCATAGCATTGGATCCCTTTCCTTTCACTATTCTCTTGCCTATGCTCAACCTTCTTGAAAGGAACCCTTTTCTTCAATTCTTGCCCTTTGGATGCATGACCCTTCTTCTCGAATTTTACAAACTTCTTGAATTTTCTCATTAAAAGTGTCATGTCTTCATCCGAGTCATCCTTGTCCTCCTTCTCAACCTTGGAAGCTCTCAAAGTAATCCCTTTTTGCTTGCTTTGAAGGAGTGGAGCTAGGACCCTTCCTAGACTCGTAGGCGAGAAGTCTACCTATTACCTCGCTCGGCTTCATGTCCTTAAAATCACTATTTTCTTCTAAAGCCGTCACCTTAGACTCAAACCTCTCGGGAAGCGATCTCATTATCTTTTGCTTGATCCTTCTATCCGAGTAAGGGTCACCAAGTTGATGACTTTGGTTGACAATGTCCATCAACCTAATCTCGAAGTCGTTGAAGCACTCATTCTCCTCCATCCTAAGTGTCTCAAATTGAGTTTGGAGGACTTGAAGTTTGGAGTCCTTCACTACTTCGGTTCCCTCGTGTGCAACCTCTAAGATGTCCCATGCCTCCTTGGCTATCTTAGTGTTCTGAATCAGTTTGTACTGATTTTCATCCACTGCACATATGAGGGCGTGCCACGCCTTTTGATTCCACTTGGACAACTCAAACTCAGGTTGTGTCCACTGTGCCTTAGGCTTGAGCACTTCTTCTCCTCCACCCGTGGGAGTCATCATAGGAGGCGAATATCCATCTTCAATGGCCATCCATGCCCTATCATGGATTTGACACACATATGCCTCCATCTTCCCTTTCCATTGGGAGTAATTTATGCCGGTGAGGAGGGGTGGCCGTGTGCTTGAAGCACCCTCATGGTTGCCACCGAATCCACTCATTGTATCAAATGAATGAATGAAATGTATGCAAAATGTATGAATGAGCAAAAATCACACAAATGCACAACACACCTAAAATGAGCTAGGATCACCTAAGTATATCTAGGAACCCGCTCTGATACCAATTGAAAGTTCTTAAAATACTCGAGGCGTGTTCAATATAAAGCTAGAGGGGGGGTGAATAGATTTTAGCTATTATTACCCAATTTTCGCATGCAAGTCAATTTTACGAAAATGCCCCTACTAGTCAAAAATACATACAAGTGTAATATAGTGCGGAATTTAAATAACACTTGATGTATACGTGGAAACCCAACCACTGGGAAAAACCACGGGCTGTATAGTGCGCCACACTCGGAACTCGAAATCACTAATTGAAATGAAGTTTACAACCTATGTAGACCTCGTCTAACATTCCGGTCTGTAACCCCTCACTTCTACCCAGCGGGCCTTTATTAGCAACCCTATTCCAATTTGCTTGAGGCCTAAGCACTCTTAGCCTCAAGACTTACTTCTCTAAGAAGAGAAACAACCTATGTGAATATATATATGAATATTCAAATAACAAACAAGGCTAGGTAACCTTAGATGCTTATCTAGGATGATGATATAATCAATTTAATCAACCCTAGATATCAATTGCTAAATGACATGTCAAATAGCTTAGCTAATCAAGATTAATTAAAAACCTAATTAGCTATCACAAACAACACTCAATTAATTTTCATCACAAATAATCTCTAACTTGTATCTAGCATATAATCAAAAGCATACAAGTAATTAAAGAGATGTATTAATATGAAAAACACTAAAGTAATATGAAATTAGTGAAGAACATACCAAATAAGATGTGATGATTCAAAACCATGCATGGATCAATTCTATGAAGGCATAGAAGATCAAATATGAAATTTGATGCAAAAGGGAATTGATTTGAGTGTTTAAAGATAGGTTCTTGATTTGATTTTTTCTCAAAAATCTCTCTTGAAAGATTAGGGTTCTAATTGCTCAAGAAACTTATTCAGAGATTGAGAAAACAAGATATTTATAGACATCAAGAATTGGGCATGTGAAAAGACACTTTTGCCCCTGAAACGCACCGTTCGGCGGTTTCAATCGGCGGCCAGGCCGCCGATGACGACCGCCGAATTGAGCTCGTGAAGAACAGAGCATTAACGGCGGTTTCATTCGGCGGTTTTGCGACCGCCGATCCAACCGCCGAATCAAACCCGAGAGATTAAAATCGATCAGGTATGAACGGCGGTTTCGAACGGCGGTCGTGACCGCCGATCTTGACCGCATAATTGCTTCAGACCAATCTGGACTGAAACGGCGGTTTCATTCGGCGGCCAGGCCGCCGATAATAACCGCCGATCACCAACAATGGTGAAAACCAAGGAGAAGCCAAGGGCATTCTCCATAGGCGGTCTTCGCGCGAAACCAAGCACTCATTAGTGCAAGCGCGGACGTTTCCGAACAATGTCGGGAAACGAATTATAAGGCACATATACACACAACAAGATATATCAACCAAAGTGCTAGTGTGTAAAGTGACATGTGAAGAGATGCACATAAAAATAAGCAAGTATGCAATCATAGCAAGAATGCTAAGTGAGTGTGTGCTACTAAATCTCTTCAAAGAAAAACAAGCACAAGAGATTATACCTTTGGCGTGCTTGTATCTTGAGGTCATGGAAGGGCCTTTGATCTTCAACACTAAACACTTAGACTACCCTTACATTCAAAACCCCAACATGTGGTTTGACCACGAAATAAGCCAATCAATAAAACGGGAATCCTTACAAATATGTTCAACAAAAGAAGTCACATAGGAATACACTTCCTTAATCATGATTATCAAAAACAAAAAACACTAAACACTACAAAGAAAGGATCTATCTAAGTACGTCTAGACACCTGCTCTGATACCAAATGAAATTTCCCTTAAGCAGTAGCGAAATATACCTAGAGGGGGGTGAATAGGTATAGGCTCCAAATTCTCCCAATTTAAAATTAATGCGGAATATAACAAAGAAAATGCACACTTGATTAGATTTAGCAAATGAATTGATTTCACTAATACAAGAGTTAATCAATTTACAAGATATGCAATCAATGTAAGATATGGAAGATAAAGAAAAGTAAAAACAAAAATGAACACAAGTGTTTTTACGTGGTAAAACCTCAAAGAGGAAACATCCACGGGTTGATACCACAACCACCGGCGAAGCAATCCACTATTTGAAAAAAAGGACTTAAACACTCAAGCTATCAACTCATGATATCCGCTCAAGCTATCAACTCCTAATCTACCATCGGGCAAGTGAACTACCAAGCCTACTTCCTATCCGAGATGTGTTCTACACCTCTAGAAAGCAACTTCCTATCCAAGACGCTCACGTCTCTAGGAAGATTTCTTGCTTGTCTATCCGGATCCTCCCGACCCTAGACAAGTCTCCTTGCTTGACTATCCGAGTCCTCCCGACTCTAATCAAGACTTCTTATCTCTATCCATAAAGCTTCACTCACTTTGCTAGAGACTTCAACCTTATGCAAGGCAATGATCTAAGTGATGCAAATAATGCAAATCACAATCAAATAAAGTATGATGATCAATCAAACTCTATGAACATGCTTAGAGAAATCCTAGGACATGCTTTCAACACACAATCACAAAAAGCCTAGAAATCAAAGCATGTAAATCAATAAGAACAAGATATGAATATTCAATATATCACACAAAAAACCTAGTTCTTAGATCATGAAATTAAACCTAGAAAATAACATGAAGCACATCATATATACATTTTCTAGAATCAATTTCAAACAAAATCAAGTTTAGCACATATATGTTCAAGAGAAATCACAAAGCTAAAACTTAATTGACAAATGATCAAATACCCTTAGCATATGATCTAACATCTTTATTAACATACTTCATCAATCAAATAGTAAGAATCAAAGAGATGATCAAAGATGAAATGAAAAAGAAGAAGTTGAATCAACCTTGACCTCGTACTGAAAATCAAGCCACTGGGACAAATGACGAAGTCAGCTGCCTCTGGAAATGCTTGGGGTTTGTACCTCTCCTCAAGACCAACAATTTCGGATTTTGAATCGATTGATTTCGAGTTCGTATGAGAAAGATATGATCAAAATACTAAAACTAAAAATTGAAGAAAAACTGCAGAATTTCGTGAAATGTTCTTCAAGTTCTTTCAACAAGTGTGGAGGGAAGGAGAGGAGTTTAAAAGGAGGAGAGAGAGAGAATTTTTGGGTAAATCAGCACATGCCATGTCACCCTCCCGTGGGGGGCGCGTGGGCCTCATGGGGGCAGAGAGCCCTGATACTCACTTTTTCCGTCGTTAAGAAATCGCAAGGATCAAAAGATTATTTCATTTAAAAAGGGGTTTCCTACGCAATGTGCTCTAAACTAGCAAAAGACTAGTAAAGCGGCAAGCGAGGGTATCGTTCCGCAGGGAGGTATGATTCGTCAACCGTATCAAGTTCTAGAGTTTATTGTAAGCATGTAAATAGAATGTGGAAATGTAAGAATGATGTGTGTGAAATGTATGTACAATGCGATGTGTGTGTGTGTGTAGAGAATAAAAATGAAAATAAATAAAAACAAAGAGAATATGGAAGGGTGAGAATGGTGATTAAAGTGATAAATAAAATGATGGATAGGAGAGATGCAAGAAAATGGTCACACAAGGTTCAACAAGTTCACCATACATAAGTGCACAAATAGTTGGTTGTTAGACATTAAGTACATCCAATTTTAGTTAAGGGTTCGTTCTTGCCTCAATCCGATTTATACCCACTCATAGAGCTAACGGTTGAAGAGTGTGTCGAGAGCCCCTCGTACACGAAACCGCAACCAACATTTGTGAACCGATTCTACAAACAAAACTACATTGAGCCCCAATGATTGCTTCGTAATGTAAAATGGCAACGTGAAAGTCTAATGAGTGTGGAAAGAGTGATTGTATCTCCGACCATAACTCACCTAGAGCCCCTAGCATGAGAAATAGCTAAAGTCCAATTGTTTACAAGAACAATGAACCAAACCCTTCTAATATGACAATTTATAGGTTCACCCACTCTTCCTAGCTAATTAGCCAAAACTATGCCCGGAGAGCCCCTCCTAAAGCACAATCCTAACTCTAATTCACTCAAACCAATTCATGACATGCAATTTCGACCTTCCAAAGACATACATACACAAATGGGATGTTTGATTACAACTACTCCTACAATTAAGTTAATCTACTCCTAATCCCATCCATGAACACATATCAATTTCCAATCATCCACAAACATGCATTTCAAGATAAGAGATATACTCAATAACAATCAAGAATGAATCAAAACACAAATTGGATATAAAAACAACCATATATATATTGAGCACAAAATAGGTTTACAAATATTCCCAAGTGGGGATTACACATTCAAGAAAACAAGAAATACATAGAGAGTGAGAAATAGATACAACCCTTGAAGAAAACCTCCTCCAATAGCTCCTTCCTTTGCTAGCTCGAAATTGACCAAAGCCCACTCCTATCTCTATGCAATCTACTCCTAAATGTGGTGGAAGATGTGTAGAAGGTGAGATGGGGAGCATCCATGGAGGAAAAACCTCCATGGATGCTCTTGGAAGCTTCTCTCTCTCTTATTTGGTGAAGAAAATGAAGAAGAAGAAGAAGAGGAAGTTTGTGGGGAGTGTGTATTCTGAAAGAATGAGGCAAAAAGGGTGTTTATATAGTGTTGGGAGTTTTAGGGCTGAAATGGGGATGAATTGACGAGTTTGCCCCTCTCATTTCGCCCAAAATCGACCTCTCGCTGGGCGATCGGCGGTTTAAACGGCGGCCTGGCCGCAGATCCCAAACCGCAGAATGGAAAAGTGACATTCTGGAATTGATCGGCGGTTGAATCGGCGGTTGAATCATGGCCGCCGATTTGCTTCTGGACTCACTGATGTTGATCGGCGGTTTCAATTCTGCGGCCTGGCCGCAGATTGTGACCGCCGAATTCGGATTTTCTACACTTCATCCGTAAGCTGCTGGAATGCCGAGGGGATTCTGCCGCAGTCTCGTTGTCGCATTCTATCTCGACGACGGATCAACCGTGGGTACGGCTAGGCTTAGATCACGTCGTTGTCTGTGTCGACGGAGAGGCGCGACACTCAACATATACTCCATTTGATCCGTTTTTGGCTCATTTTGCTTCCCAAACGTTCCTTTATGCTCAAACACCTATTGTAGGGAATATGTACCTACACATAGCTCAAACAAAACATTATATACAAAATTACGCTCGAAAACGAGACAAACGATCGGAAATGGGGGACCTCAAATAGGTATAAAATAGTCCGATCAAATACCCCCAAACCTATCATTTGCTCGTCCTCGAGCAAAGCAAAGAGAATAAAAATATATACAACAAATAAAACTAATAATAAAAACTAAAAATTAAGCTAGTCCACTTCCGTAGGAAACACGGTGGCACTTAGCATGTGCCACAAGCCTTTAAACCACTAGGCGATCCCTAGAGGAGGAGTTATAGTCTCCTGAGGGTTTACAGCTACGACACCCACAAACGTATACTCTGCAATAAAAGTTGAGAAGCAAATCCGCACATACCAAGCAAAGACTACACATGCATGCTAGAATCTCAAATATACCAATTAATAACAATGCATCACACAATGCAAGTATGCCAATACTTAGGATGTTTTCGGTTTACAAAACAACTACGCCCGTATGCCCAAGATAAAATTCGCCTCGACTCTAATCCTCACCGGATTTCAGTCATATTTTCACTCAGAACTTAGGCGCACTCTCTAGCAAACATATGTGATTTGGAGTTTAGGTATATGGAATCAAATATAATCACATATGAGTATTTTCCAATGACGCACATTTCTGAAAATGGATCTCATGGAAGGAATTGAAATGCCACGAACGTGGAAAGACATGCATTGACTCGCATTCCCAAGATAGACTTCCTAAGAGATCAAATGAACTTTTCCTCACTTTTATTAGGGCCAAGGTGATTTGTGGTAGTGTTTGGGATGTAAGAGATGGTGGGAGCGGGAAGGATAAAGTTATTAACAATGCTAAGGTGTGTTTACACATTACACTTTACAACAAAATTAGCTCTATTACATATTTACAATACAAGCGTCTTGGCTTTGTGCTACAATTGTACCCTTATTAGTGAGTAACTTTACCATTGGAGAATTAGAAGGCTTAAGTGTTTTATATTTCAACACTTATTCAATTTCTTTTTCTTTTTCTTTTTCTTTTTTTTTTTTTTTTTTTTTTTTTTTTTAAGCCTTTTCCTAGCACAATTTACATATATTCGCCCAAGTGCACGCTTTTACAAAATTTAGAGCTAGCTTCTCCTAAGCTATACACCTCAACATGATCAATAACTAGGGAATGGATATGTGTTTGGCTTCAATTTGCAATGAATATAGGGGTATGGGAGTGTTTAGGCTATTTTAGTAGTTTATGCACACACTCAAGCTCAAAATCATTTCTAAAAGTCCATCTACCAAGGGAATACAAGTTTTAACAAGCAGTCCACAAGATAAAGTTCTATGGCAATCAATGCAAAATTGATGTACAATGAGATCACAATTAACAAAACCAAAAAAATCGAAGAGTGTTTAAAGAGTAGAAACATAATATACCCTCAAATTTTCGCAATTTAGGCACAATGTAGCTCACGGGTAGTCTCCACTATTTTCCTAGGCTAAACAAACATAGAAGTCTCATCCACCTCAACATCAAAAGATTGGCACTGTACAAGCAAATTTAAGCGACGCACGGAGCTAAAAGCATACATGTGTCTCTACCGGCACACGAAGAAAAACAACTCAACAAAATGGACTCATTTCCATAAAAATTTAAAATTGATCGTTTTGTGCAGAGATTTGAAAATTTTCTAAACGTAACAAAAATAAAAACAAACAACGAAGGTGTCCACACCCCCAAACCTAAACTCAACATTGTCCTCAATGTTGTTCAAATCATAAAATATGGACAATGTTTAGCATGATTCGGTGATGAGAACAAAAATAAAAAGCTAACAACAATACACAACAAATCCTAAGATCTAAGCACAATACAAATCCACTCTTAGATCTAAACAAAAATAAAAGTTACAAACACTACAAGCATAGCATTTTAACATTAAGCTCATGGGCAATTTCCGCCTAAATCAACAACTAATCCACAAGTGCTCCATTTAAACTCAAAATTCAGAGGATACCTCTTATGGCTACAACCAACTAGGCCATTGTGGCGTTGCCGTTTCACTTGGAGTTGTTGCGGTGCAATAAGCGCAAACTTACGGTTCTCTTGAGTTGTGTGGTCCATTCGACCTGAAAATATCATTTCCTTGCACAAGCACAACTCAAACAACATTAAACGCATATGCTGTAAAGAAAAATAGAAAAAACAAGTGTTTATTTTCAACATATCTAAACATAATCCGCAAAGCAATTAAATCTAAACATTTACAGAACCTAAGCTAAAACAAGAAACAATCAACGAATACGCCTCCCCGGCAACGGCGCCATTTTGATACTCACTTTTTCCGTCGTTAAGAAATCGCAAGGATCAAAAGATTATTTCATTTAAAAAGGGGTTTCCTACGCAATGTGCTCTAAACTAGCAAAAGACTAGTAAAGCGGCAAGCGAGGGTATCGTTCCGCAGGGAGGTATGATTCGTCAACCGTATCAAGTTCTAGAGTTTATTGTAAGCATGTAAATAGAATGTGGAAATGTAAGAATGATGTGTGTGAAATGTATGTACAATGCGATGTGTGTGTGTGTGTAGAGAATAAAAATGAAAATAAATAAAAACAAAGAGAATATGGAAGGGTGAGAATGGTGATTAAAGTGATAAATAAAATGATGGATAGGAGAGATGCAAGAAAATGGTCACACAAGGTTCAACAAGTTCACCATACATAAGTGCACAAATAGTTGGTTGTTAGACATTAAGTACATCCAATTTTAGTTAAGGGTTCGTTCTTGCCTCAATCCGATTTATACCCACTCATAGAGCTAACGGTTGAAGAGTGTGTCGAGAGCCCCTCGTACACGAAACCGCAACCAACATTTGTGAACCGATTCTACAAACAAAACTACATTGAGCCCCAATGATTGCTTCGTAATGTAAAATGGCAACGTGAAAGTCTAATGAGTGTGGAAAGAGTGATTGTATCTCCGACCATAACTCACCTAGAGCCCCTAGCATGAGAATAGCTAAAGTCCAATTGTTTACAAGAACAATGAACCAAACCCTTCTAATATGACAATTTATAGGTTCACCCACTCTTCCTAGCTAATTAGCCAAAACTATGCCCGGAGAGCCCCTCCTAAAGCACAATCCTAACTCTAATTCACTCAAACCAATTCATGACATGCAATTTCGACCTTCCAAAGACATACATACACAAATGGGATGTTTGATTACAACTACTCCTACAATTAAGTTAATCTACTCCTAATCCCATCCATGAACACATATCAATTTCCAATCATCCACAAACATGCATTTCAAGATAAGAGATATACTCAATAACAATCAAGAATGAATCAAAACACAAATTGGATATAAAAACAACCATATATATATTGAGCACAAAATAGGTTTACAAATATTCCCAAGTGGGGATTACACATTCAAGAAAACAAGAAATACATAGAGAGTGAGAAATAGATACAACCCTTGAAGAAAACCTCCTCCAATAGCTCCTTCCTTTGCTAGCTCGAAATTGACCAAAGCCCACTCCTATCTCTATGCAATCTACTCCTAAATGTGGTGGAAGATGTGTAGAAGGTGAGATGGGGAGCATCCATGGAGGAAAAACCTCCATGGATGCTCTTGGAAGCTTCTCTCTCTCTTATTTGGTGAAGAAAATGAAGAAGAAGAAGAAGAGGAAGTTTGTGGGGAGTGTGTATTCTGAAAGAATGAGGCAAAAAGGGTGTTTATATAGTGTTGGGAGTTTTAGGGCTGAAATGGGGATGAATTGACGAGTTTGCCCCTCTCATTTCGCCCAAAATCGACCTCTCGCTGGGCGATCGGCGGTTTAAACGGCGGCCTGGCCGCAGATCCCAAACCGCAGAATGGAAAAGTGACATTCTGGAATTGATCGGCGGTTGAATCGGCGGTTGAATCATGGCCGCCGATTTGCTTCTGGACTCACTGATGTTGATCGGCGGTTTCAATTCTGCGGCCTGGCCGCAGATTGTGACCGCCGAATTCGGATTTTCTACACTTCATCCGTAAGCTGCTGGAATGCCGAGGGGATTCTGCCGCAGTCTCGTTGTCGCATTCTATCTCGACGACGGATCAACCGTGGGTACGGCTAGGCTTAGATCACGTCGTTGTCTGTGTCGACGGAGAGGCGCGACACTCAACATATACTCCATTTGATCCGTTTTTGGCTCATTTTGCTTCCCAAACGTTCCTTTATGCTCAAACACCTATTGTAGGGAATATGTACCTACACATAGCTCAAACAAAACATTATATACAAAATTACGCTCGAAAACGAGACAAACGATCGGAAATGGGGGACCTCAAATAGGTATAAAATAGTCCGATCAAGCCCCTCTGGCCATGAGGCTCACGGCCTCCCCCACGGGGTGGCTCACGTGGCCTCTTGGCCACTCTCACCTCTCTCGCGCGCTCCCTCGGTTCTTCAGCCGTATCTTGGGAATCCGAACTCCGATTTCGGATCCGTTTTTGGATTACCAACCGTGACTCTCTTATGCACGACGATGACTATACAACTTTGAAAAATGGTTGATAAATCATCTCGGAAAACGATGATGAAGTCAACTCAACAAATGAGAACGAAAAGTAGCGTAGCTACATCGTTTGGACTCGAAACTACGTGAATGAATAACCGAAACGACCGGAACTCAATAAGACATCAAATAAGAACATCTTCAAGTCCACGACACAAAATACACAAACAAATAAACACATATTCACACAAGCATGCCATATCAAAGAGATAGTCACAAAGCATGCAATTCCACAATGTTTGTCTATACAAGATCAATGCATGAGCATACTATGAGATGTGTGAATGTGTTATACCAAATGTTTGAACCACGATGTAGGGACATACATGTATGAATTGTGTGTGTGTGCGCTAACGCCTTGCAAGAGGATAGAAGTCAAGATATACCTTTAACGCTTTTCACCTCTTGAAGACGACTTTTGCACTAGACGTTGCTCTTCACTTTTTAAGCTTCCTTTCTTTAAAGAATATCCTAAGCAACAACTAATACAAATATAGAGTGTTTTGCAATGGAATCAAGCCAATACAAATCATGAACCTTACAAAACCCTCACGGGAAAAACCATGGGTTGTTATGTGCGCCACACACGAACCTCAATCCACTAATTGTAATGGCAATTACAACCTAGGTTGACCACTTCAAACCTCACACGGTTACTAATCTACCACTACTACCTGCAGGCCTTCAAGAGTGAATCTAGTCCATTGCTTGCAAACTACTACTTGGTAAATACAAGTCTTAATTCTTTAAGAGAAGAGATAAAACAACCTAAGTGAATATATCCAATATTCAAGATGCTAAAATGCAAGGTTAGACATTTAAGCTTATCTAGGCATGGATGTACATGTTAGACATTCTTAGATATCATTTTGCTAGATGACATGCATATAACATAGCTAAATAAACAAACAAAGTCCTATATGCAATATCTACCACAACCAACTCATAAAACACAATAAAGAAACAATCTTGAAACCATTCAAGTCATAAAGAAGCAATCTTGAGTCAAGTCAAGTAATAAAAAAAACTATCTTGTAGAGAAAGAACATGTGAGATGATGCAAATAATGTTCTAACTACAAGTCATGTGTGCAAAGATGAAACCCTAAAGAAAATCAACCTAGAACATCCTAGATGACATATGAAACATGAAAGTATGATGGGTTTTTATGTTTTGAGTAATAAAAAGGAAGTCTTGAAACCTTTGCTTTAAAGATACTCAATAGCTCTCAAAAGATGTAATTTTTGCTCTCTAAAAACGATCAAAGGCTATCAAGACATATATATATATATATATATATATATATATATATATATATATATATATATATATATATATAAGATACAAGCAAAGTGGCATCGTTTTGGAAAAAATGTTCCAGCTACTCGTCAACTGCGCTGGTTGAGTAGTGCACCACACCAGCGCACACCCTTGAATTTGTAAGGGCACTGGACGACATGCGCTGGTCAGGGGCGCACGACCAGCAGCGATCTTCTAGAGAAGATGCACTGGTGAGCTGCACATGACAACCACCAGCGTACGACATGCGGCAACCCTCTGCCTATGTTGCACTGGTCCGACGCATGACGACTAGCGCACTGTGCTGGTGTGCGTGGGTACTGAAACAAATAATAGCACGGTGTGTATAAAGCTATCTAGAGGGGGGGGTGAATAGATTTTACGCTTTTTACCCAATTTTTCGTGTTAGTCAAAATTACGAAAATGCCCTCAAGATAATATAACCAAGCAATTGTAATATGGTGCGGAAATTAAAACAACACTTGGTTTTTACGTGGAAACCCTCACGGGAAAAACCACGGGCTATGTAAGTAAGCCACACTCGAACCTCGAATCCACTAAATGTGCAAACGATTACAACCTAATCCCGGAAGTAATCACACACCTACCTAATCCCGGTATGAGTGAACCTAGTCCAATTTGCTTGCGTTCTAAGCAACCTAATCCCGGATGCTACACACAAGACTTACTTTCTCTTTGAAGAGAATACAACCCTAAGTGAATATATGTGAATATCCAAAATGCAACATAGAGCAAGGGAAACCCTATATGCTTATCTAAGATGATTAATATGCAATTAAGTATAATCCTAGATATCAAAACTAAATGACATGTCAATTAGTTTAGCTAATCAATATTAAGCACAAAACCTAATATGCAAGCACAATATAAAATCTCAAACATACATCATACTCATCTCAATATTGTATCTAAAGCATACAAAATAACAAACAAGTAATTAATTGAGATTGCTAGATAAGAGAAACACAAAACATGTAAGATATTAGTGAAAAGCTTACCAAGCAAAGTATGATGAAGATTCCATGCTAGATGACATCTAGATGATCTAAGATGATGCTAGATGATGATTGATGATCATGAAAAGTGTTTGAGAATCAAGAATGGAGTTCTTGGAATTTTTCTTCTCTTTGAAAAATATCCTAAGTATGAATTCTGAATATGAACTCTCTTAATTGACCTAAAGTCAAAGTGGCATATATATAGGGGGCCAAATCAAAGTGTGGTCGTTTAAGTAAGTTTCAAAGAAACGCGCCAATCGGCGGTTTCAATCGGCGGCCAGGCCGCCGTTCATGACCGCCGAATTGAGCTCGTGAAGAACAGAGCATAAACGGCGGTTCATTCGGCGGTTTCGTGACCGCCGATTCCAACCGCCGAAACAGAACAGAGAGATCAAAATCAACCAGGTATGAACGGCGGTTTCGAACGGCGGTTTCATGCCCGCCGTTTCAACCGCTGAATTAGACTGAGAGATAAATCAATCAGGTCTTGAAACGGCGGTTTCGAACGGCGGTCGTGACCGCCGATCTTAACCGCAGAAATGCTCCAGACCAATCTGGACTGAAACGGCGGTTTCATTCGGCGGCCAGGCCGCCGATCATAACCGCCGATCACCTAGATAGGTGAAAACCAAGGAGAAGCCAAGGGCATTCTCCATAGGCGGTCCTCGCGCTAAACCAAGCACATTCTCGTGCATGCGCGGACGTTTCCGAAAGTTATCGGGAAACGAATTAACACAACAACAAGACACAATAACACACAACAAAATATAATAAATAAGTGCAAGTGTGAATTGTGACAAATGAAGAGAATGCACACATATGCAATGAATGTTTAGTGTGTGTGTGCTTCTAATCTCTTCAAAGAAAGGTAAGCACATAGAAATTTACCTTCGGTGCTTATCAACACGAGGTCTTCAAAGGGCTTCGAACTTTAAGACCGATACTTAGGCTACCCTAACAAAGAACCCCCACATATGGTTTGATCACGAAATAAGCCAATTAAAAACAACGGGAATCCTTACAATCTCCCCCTTTGGCTATTTCGTGACAAAACCATCACTCACAATGATTCCTCACAAAAAATAGAAACTACGGGACTATAATGATATTCTACATTACAAAGAGATAAGCTAATGCAACTTGAAGTCTTCAATCCTCTTGTAGAATAATCAATCCCTGAAAAGAGTTTCTAACATTTCTAATACAAGAAAAGTGTGAGATTAATCATGTGAGAACAATACCAAGCATTTGCATTTTTAGAATTTAGGCACAACATTACCAAATGTATGCAATGTATGATAAATGCAATGCTCCCCCTCAACGGGTTACTCCCCCTCAATGTATGTTCTCCCCAAAGTGTACAATAGCTTCTATATTTTGCACCTCCCCTTACCATATCCTACTCCCCCTTTTTGTCATGATATAGGCAAAGGAGTAGTCCCCAACCGGGTCACTCATAGCAACGAGAGATAGAAGCATGCAAGACTTGCATATACATATAAGTCACTTTATGCACTTCAATCAATTTGAGAGAAACAAGGAGATTTATTTTGAGAAAATGTGTGAATCCAACATGCTTTGCATACAAGACATATAGCATTCAAGTCCAAAATACAATGGTATTTGGCAAAGCAAATGACAAAGGTTTCTAATAAGAATTCAAACCAATTTCACCAATGTCATGGGAAAAGCAAGGATATAGAGATTATTGATTTCAATTTAAGAGCAACTATATCCAACTTTATAAGCGAAACATGGCATGAGCGACTTTGCACCCTATTTGATTTTTCGGATAAAATTATCCGTATGATAGTAACCATGTTCAACTAATAAAGAAAGAGAGACATTTGGAATGTAAATTCCTTTGAATGGATACAAGATCCTTTATTCATTTTGAGTCTCATAAGTTTTCACACAAGTTTTGCATTTTTAAGAATATGCAATCATCAATTCATGCTTTTCATGTGAGCATGTTTTATGAATTTCATGCTTTTTCATTTGTCATTAGCATGTTATTAAAGAATCATCATGTCATGGAGATAATCATAGGTCATTCAAATCATACTTCCAATGTAAATCTCCTAGTCCAAAAATGCATGTTTGAACATAAATATGACATGGATTGTAGACAAGCAAGGTTCACACTTATGGAATTTTAAAACATATATACATATGTACAACCAAGCTTACTCAAGCAATTAAAAGAAGAGGCATAAGATATTTCAAATTTTTTGCAAGATACAAGAATGCAAAATAGCTCTCTTTGCTTGAGTTCCCCATATGGGGTCAATCATAGAACATCACTCCACAAGACATACCCCAATAGATCTACTAAGAGTTTTAAATCGAGTAGCATCTAAGGGTTTAGTAAATAGGTCCGCAAGTTGATCATTAGTACCTACATGTTCAAGTACTATGCATTTATTTTCAACAAGCTCTCTAATGAAGTGATGGCGGATGTCAATATGCTTAGTTCTAGAATGTTGCACCGGATTCTTGGAAATATTAATGGCACTCATGTTATCACAAAAGAGAGTGAGAGTACCTTGGTTGAATCCGTAATCCACTAGCATTTGCTTCATCCACATAAGTTGAGTGCATCCACTCCCCGCGGCTATGTACTCGGCTTCCGCCGTGGACAAGGAAATCGAGTTTTGCTTCTTGCAAAACCAAGACACCAAGTTGTTGCCTAGAAAGAAGCAACCGCCCGATGTGCTCTTCCTATCATCACAATTTCCTGCCCAATCCGCATCACTATATCCTACAAGACTAGGATTAGTGTCAAATGAGTACCAAATCCCATAGTTGGAAGTCCCATTCACAAAGCGAATGACTCTCTTAACCGAAGAGAGATGGGACTCCTTGGGATCGGATTGGTACCTAGCACAAACTCCTACACTAAATGATATATCGGGCCTACTTGCGGTCAAATAGAGCAAGCTCCCTATCATGCCACGATATAAGGTTTGGTCCACACTTTTACCGCTAGCATCCTTGCTTAGCTTCAAAGTGGTGCTCATAGGAGTGTCACAATGTTTGGCTTTTTCAAGACCAAACTTCTTCACAAGGTTTTTGGCATATTTGGCTTGGGTTATGAAGATCCCATTATCAAGTTGCCTAATTTGCAAACCTAGGAAGTAATTAAGCTCACCAACAAGACTCATCTCAAATTCATGAGACATAACATCAACAAATTGTTGGACCTTGGTGTTGTTGGTGGAGCCAAACACTATGTCATCGACATATATTTGAGCTATGAAAAGCTCATCATTGTCTCTCTTGATGAATAGTGTCTTGTCAACACTACCTCTTGTGTAGTCATTGTCAACAAGAAATTGAGTGAGGCGCTCATACCAAGCCCTCGGTGCTTGTTTCAACCCATATAGTGCCTTCTTGAGGCGATAGACATGGTTGGGGTGGTGTGCATCCACAAACCCCTTGGGTTGTTCAACAAACACTTCCTCTTGCAAGAAGCCATTGAGGAAGGCACTCTTGACATCCATTTGGTGCAATTTGAACTTGTGCACACAAGAAATGGACAAGAGAAGCCTAATAGACTCTAAACGGGCAACGGGAGCAAATGTCTCCTCAAAGTCGATACCCTCAATTTGAGAGTACCCTTGTGCTACAAGTCTAGCCTTGTTCCGCACTATGTTGCCATCCTCATCGGATTTGTTCCTAAATATCCATTTAGTGCCTATGACATTAGTGGTCTTAGGCCTAGGAACTAGAGTCCAAACCTCATTCCTTTCGAATTGGTTTAGCTCTTCTTGCATGGCAAGAACCCAAAATTCATCATGTAAGGCTTCTTCAACCTTTTTGGGTTCAATTTGAGAGGTGTAGCAAGTATAGCTAATAAGATTAGCAAGTTGACGTCCTAGTCCTAACACCCTCATTTACCTCTCCAATGATATCTTCTTTATCATGGAGTTTCCTAACCCATGGAGCGGGTTCTTTAGAGTCCAAGAGAGGAACTCTAGTAATGGGTTGTGTGACTTCATTAGATGTCCCAACATTGGGAGTCACCACAACCCTCTCCAAAGGAGAGTCATCCTCTAGAACATCCTCCTCCTCATGGTCATTAGACTTGAGCCTAGTATCATCAATGACCACATTTGATGATTCCATGACGGTTCGAGTCTTCAAGTTGAAAACTCTATAGGCTTTACTATTCAAGGCGTAGCCAATAAAGATACCCTCATCACTCTTAGCATCAAACTTGCCAAGTTGATCACGGTCATTTAAAATGTAGCATTTGCTTCCAAATGTGTGGAAGTAGCTAACATTTGGCTTCCTACCCTTCCATAGCTCATAGGAGGTGTTTCTAGAACCGGGCCTTAGGAACACACGATTTCCTATATAGCAAGCCGTATTGATGGCTTCGGCCCATAGGTTCCTAGGGACATTGTTGCTAAGCAACATCACTCGGGCCATCTCTTGGAGGACCCTATTTTTCCTCTCAACAACTCCATTTTGTTGAGGTGTCCTAGGAGACGAAAACTCATGGGAGATGCCTAAGCTATCACAAAAGCTTTCAAAAGAGGCATTCTCAAACTCTCTCCCATGGTCACTTCTAATCCGTTTAATGCTTCTAATGTTAGATTTCATTTCATTTTGTAATTTAGTACAAAGCATTTTAAACTTATCAAAAGTTTCGGATTTTTCTCTAAGAAAGTATGTCCATGTAAATCTAGAGAAATCATCAACACATACAAAAATGTATCTCTTTCCACCCAAACTTTCGGTTTGCATGGGACCCATGAGGTCCATGTGGAGAAGCTCAAGAGGCTCCTTGGTGGTGAGATACTTACCCTTTTTGTGCATGCTTTTAGTTTGCTTTCCTTGTTGGCAAGGTCCACAAACACCATTGGCTTTCTTCCCAAGCTTAGGGAGGCCACGCACACACTCGAACTTTCCAAGGGTCCGTAGATCCCTAAAGTTCATGTGGCCAAGTCTTTCATGCCACAACTCAATTTGCTCATCCATGGACACATTGTTTGAGACTATTCTAGCTTCAAGACAATAGCAATTGTCGCTAGATCTCATACCTTTCAATAAGGTTTGTCCATCGGGCTTTAGGATCGAGCAATCATCTTTACAAAACAAGACGGAATATCCTTCATCACTTAGATGTGAAATGCTTATTAAATTGGCTTTCAAGCCATCAACAAATAAAGCATCGGATAAGGAGGGTAATCCGGGAACGGAAATGGTTCCTTTCCCTACAACTTTCTTTTTGGATCCATCACCAAAAGTGACATATCCACCTTCCTCCATAACAAGAGTCTCGAAGAAACTCTTGTTTCCCGTCATGTGCCTAGAGCACCCACTATCTAGATACCAAAAATTAGAAGAATTTGCCTTCAAGGCTATTTGAGCAACATGGCAAACAATGTCATTCTTTCTAATCCACCTAGAAACAATCTTAGCTTTCTTAGTGGTTTTTGGTATATGGGCTCTAGATGTCCTAGGATCATGCATAATAGTATTATCATTCCTAGGAACATGCATCATGGCTCTTTTCTTTTTCTTCTCAATCATGCTTTGTTTTCTACACATTTTAATATATTGAAAGCAATTTGGTCTAATATGACCATCAAATCCACAAAAATGACATATAGGAGTGAAATAAGGAATCATACCTTGTCCTTGTCTTTGTGGATGAAAGGGTTCAATCCTTCTTCGTTGTTGAACCGGTCTTGGTTGCTTCCTAGCTTGAGGTTGCATGATAGGTCTCTTTCCTTTGTGAGCCATTTGAGGAGGAATGTTGGCTTGAGAGACCCTAGGGGGTTGAGCTTGAGGTTTCCTTCTTGGACCCATCTTCACTTGTGCATTAGAGCATTGTCCTACTTCTAATTTCTTTCTAGGAGCTTGCACAAATGAAGTTTCTTCTTTCTTCAAGCTCTTGACAAACACGGTCTTGTTAGAGGTAGAGATCTTCTTGTCATCTTCATACCCAAGACCCCTCTTGTCACATGGACTCTTTCCAACACCAAGCATATGGTCAAGCTTCTTGGTGCTAGAATCCATCCTAGTCATAGAATTTCTAACTTCTTCAAGCTCACTCTTTAGACTTTCTTCATTCCTCCTAGATAAAGCTAACTCCTCTCTTAGCTTATCTTCTATCTTCTTGAATTTTTCCACTTGTTCACCTAAGTGGTCATTATGAGATGCAAGCTCAAGATTTTCTTCTCTCAACATCTTGATCTTTCTTGTGCTCTTGATTGCTAAATCATTAA
This sequence comes from Acer yangbiense, assembly GCA_008009225.1. Taxonomy (NCBI): domain Eukaryota; kingdom Viridiplantae; phylum Streptophyta; class Magnoliopsida; order Sapindales; family Sapindaceae; genus Acer; species Acer yangbiense. The sequence continues at coordinate 31,469,974 of CM017763.1, read as the reverse complement.
ACTCGGCATGGCATTTAGCAAGCACCTTTTTCTCCACAAAACTACTTATGGAGTTAGATGAGGAATCACTTTCTTCTTCACTTGAGTCATTTTCCTCTTGACTCATTTCCTCTTTCTCACTACCACTTTTGCTCTTATGTGAGGAGGCAAAAGCTAGGAGGTTAGCCATGAGCTCTTCTTCACTTGAAGACTCATCTTCCTCATTGGAGTCATCACTACTCCCACTCCAAGTGGCGGCCATCACTTTGCTCTTCTTCTTTTCATTGTGATTAGCACATTCGGGGGCAAAGTGACCAATCCCACCACATTCAAAGCATCGGACCCCTTTCCTTTCGGTCCTCTCTTGTCTAGGCTCAAACTTCTTGAAGGAACTCTTTTTCTTCAAATCTTGTCCTCTTGACCCAAATCCCTTCTTCTTCTTGAACCCCATAACCTTGTTGAACCTTTTCACAAATAAGGCAAGGTCTTCATCCGATTCATGCTTTGCCTCCTTTGCATCCTTAGATGCTTTCAAAGCTATTCCTTTAGACTTCTTAGGAGGAGTAGTGGTGCTAGGAGCCTTCCTAGACTCATATGCAAGGAGACGCCCAATCACCTCACTTGGCTTCATATCCATGTAGCCACTATTTTCTTCTATGGCCGTCACCTTGGATTCAAACCTATCGGGGAGAGATCTCATAATTTTTTGCTTGACTCTCCTATCCGAATACGGGTCTCCGAGTTGATGGCTTTGATTTACAATATCCATCAATTTGATTTCGAAGTCATTGAAGCATTCATCCTCTCCCATCCTAAGTAGCTCAAACTGAGTTTGGAGGACTTGAAGCTTGGACTCCTTCACCACCTCGGTTCCCTCATGTGCAACTAGAAGGATGTCCCATGCCACTTTGGCAATCTGAGTATTCTGAATAAGCTTGTACTGATTCTCATCCATAGCACACATAATGGCATGCATAGCCTTCCTATTCCACTTAGAAGCCTCAAACTCTTGCGCGTTCCATTGCGCCTTAGGCTTCAAAACATCTTGTCCTCCACCATCGGGAGTCATCATAGGGAGATCATATCCGTCTTCCACCGCCATCCATGCACGGTCATGAATTTGGCATATGTAGGATTCCATCTTCCCTTTCCATTGGGAATAGTTCAATCCGGTAAGAAGTGGAGGCCTTGTGCTAGAAGCTCCTTCGTGGCCACCACCATTTCCACCGTTTCCACTCATAGTGTTTATGAATGAATGAAATGAATGCAAATGTATGAATGATCAAAAATCACACAAAATGCAAAACACACCAAAATAAGCAAGGATCACCTATGTATGTCTAGGAACCCGCTCTGATACCAATTGAAACAAATAATAGCACGGTGTGTATAAAGCTATCTAGAGGGGGGTGAATAGATTTTACGCTTTTTACCCAATTTTTCGTGTTAGTCAAAATTACGAAAATGCCCTCAAGATAATATAACCAAGCAATTGTAATATGGTGCGGAAATTAAAACAACACTTGGTTTTTACGTGGAAACCCTCACGGGAAAAAACCACGGGCTATGTAAGTAAGCCACACTCGAACCTCGAATCCACTAAATGTGCAAACGATTACAACCTAATCCCGGAAGTAATCACACACCTACCTAATCCCGGTATGAGTGAACCTAGTCCAATTTGCTTGCGTTCTAAGCAACCTAATCCCGGATGCTACACACAAGACTTACTTTCTCTTTGAAGAGAATACAACCCTAAGTGAATATATGTGAATATCCAAAATGCAACATAGAGCAAGGGAAACCCTATATGCTTATCTAAGATGATTAATATGCAATTAAGTATAATCCTAGATATCAAAACTAAATGACATGTCAATTAGTTTAGCTAATCAATATTAAGCACAAAACCTAATATGCAAGCACAATATAAAATCTCAAACATACATCATACTCATCTCAATATTGTATCTAAAGCATACAAAATAACAAACAAGTAATTAATTGAGATTGCTAGATAAGAGAAACACAAAACATGTAAGATATTAGTGAAAAGCTTACCAAGCAAAGTATGATGAAGATTCCATGCTAGATGACATCTAGATGATCTAAGATGATGCTAGATGATGATTGATGATCATGAAAAGTGTTTGAGAATCAAGAATGGAGTTCTTGGAATTTTTCTTCTCTTTGAAAAATATCCTAAGTATGAATTCTGAATATGAACTCTCTTAATTGACCTAAAGTCAAAGTGGCATATATATAGGGGGCCAAATCAAAGTGTGGTCGTTTAAGTAAGTTTCAAAGAAACGCGCCAATCGGCGGTTTCAATCGGCGGCCAGGCCGCCGTTCATGACCGCCGAATTGAGCTCGTGAAGAACAGAGCATAAACGGCGGTTCATTCGGCGGTTTCGTGACCGCCGATTCCAACCGCCGAAACAGAACAGAGAGATCAAAATCAACCAGGTATGAACGGCGGTTTCGAACGGCGGTTTCATGCCCGCCGTTTCAACCGCTGAATTAGACTGAGAGATAAATCAATCAGGTCTTGAAACGGCGGTTTCGAACGGCGGTCGTGACCGCCGATCTTAACCGCAGAAATGCTCCAGACCAATCTGGACTGAAACGGCGGTTTCATTCGGCGGCCAGGCCGCCGATCATAACCGCCGATCACCTAGATAGGTGAAAACCAAGGAGAAGCCAAGGGCATTCTCCATAGGCGGTCCTCGCGCTAAACCAAGCACATTCTCGTGCATGCGCGGACGTTTCCGAAAGTTATCGGGAAACGAATTAACACAACAACAAGACACAATAACACACAACAAAATATAATAAATAAGTGCAAGTGTGAATTGTGACAAATGAAGAGAATGCACACATATGCAATGAATGTTTAGTGTGTGTGTGCTTCTAAATCTCTTCAAAGAAAGGTAAGCACATAGAAATTTACCTTCGGTGCTTATCAACACGAGGTCTTCAAAGGGCTTCGAACTTTAAGACCGATACTTAGGCTACCCTAACAAAGAACCCCCACATATGGTTTGATCACGAAATAAGCCAATTAAAAACAACGGGAATCCTTACAGGTACCGCGCGGGTAAGGGGACTAGCGCACTATCAGGTACTAAAAAGCATAAAAAAAAAATGTGCAAATGTGAAAAGTGAAACATATGCAATCAAAAGCAAAGAACACACATGCATGCTTGAGTAGGTGAGTGTGTGCAACTAAATCTCTTCAAATAGAGTTAAAGACAAGTAATCTACCTTCCTTGATGCTCTTAATGATCACGATAAGGTCCTTTGGCAATTGATAAGGATTTCTTCAATCCTAAGCTACCCTAGCATAATTGAACCCCATTGTGATTTTGTCAACAAATAAGCCAATCAAAATTGAGGCACTTACAAGGGGCATTGTGGTAATTTTGGAGAAATAAGGGCTAAAATATAATATTCTAGAGAAGATTGAAGATTCCGTTAATAGAAAAGAAGTTAAGGGAGCATATTGTAATTTGCTAGCCAATCAGCGCAGCAATGCCACGTCATAAGTGAAACGGCAGCGTTTTGGGTGGAGCTTGTGTCAGCGTGAAGTCGTGTTGACGTCATGGCGTCTTCAACCTTTAGCCGGTTCGACCCGCGTGAACGTTGACCTGACCCGACCCGACCCGACCCGACCCAGTTTTGACTCAGTCATTAACCCGATCGATTCCGCCCATTTTCCATCCAATTTTTAGGCGCCGTTCCACCTAGATCGAAAGCCCACCTTCCTCCGGTCACGACGGACCCATTTCCAGCCTCCTATGCTGAAGTTTCTCTCACCTCAAAGTCCTCCAAACTTCTATAGCCATGCAAGCTTGGAAGCTTGCCACTGCGCCTTCTTTCCAGCAAACTAGAACGTCCAAACCCGTGGATTCTCCTTGACTTTGTGCTGAGAAAAGGAACCCACGAAGCAGAATGATTAAACTCACGGCCAACTTCCCATTTCCAACTCGCGAGTTCCGTCGGCGAGCTCAAACTCACGAGACAGGGGTTTGGAACCCGAAAGCATGGCGATTTCAGAGGAGAAACTTGTCCTTTTCACGTGAAGATATTTCCCAAACCCCTTCCTCTATAAATATACCTCTTTTGTGCGCAAAAACCATATACCTAATGAAAAAACAAATACTCGGTGTGTTCTATATTAACTAGAGGGGGGTGAATAGATTTTAACTAATTTTACCCAATTTTCGTGTATAGTCAAGATTACCAAAATATCCCTAATAGTCAATATAATATAGCAAGTGTAATATGATGCTGAAATTAAATAACATTTGATATATACGTGGAAACCCAACCACTGGGAAAAACCACGGGCTGTTTAGTGCGCCACACTTGAACCTCGAAATCCACTAATTGAAATGGAGTTTACAACCTATGTAGACCTCGTCTAATACTCTGGTCAATAACCCCTCACTTCTACCACACGGGCCTTTAAAAGTGGCTCTAGTCCAATTTGCTTGTGGCCTAAGCACTCTTAGCCACAAGTCTTAATTCTCAATGAAGAGATTATGCAACTTATGTGAATATATGATGATATTCAAATAACAAACAAGGCTAGGGAACCTTAGATGCTTATCTAGGATGATGATATAACAATTAAATCAATCCTAGATATCAAGAGCTAAATGACATGTCAAATAGCTTAGCTAAACATAGATTATGAAAACCTAGATAGCTATCACAATACAACTCTCAAACAATCAATACACTAATCTCAATCTTGTATCTAACATATATATGAATAACATACAAGTGATAAATGAGATTGCTTGTTAAGAAAGACACAATATATGTAAGATATTAGTGAAAAACTTACCAAGCAAAGTGTGTTGAAAAACCCATGCAAAATGACATCTAGATGATCAAGGATTATGCTAGATGATGATTGATGATCATGGAAAAGTGTTTGAGTAATCAAATGTGAGTTCTTTAGTGAAACTTTTCTCTTGGAAAAATATGCTAAGTAAAAATATGATTTTGAACTCTCTAAAAATGAGCTAAGATGAAAGAGGCATATATAAGTGAAATGGCGACGTTTTGAAAAGCTGGCAGAAAAATTGCCTTGACCGCTGTTCACCCACTCTACGTAGAGCAGGTGTACAGCGGTTCACCTGGGTTTGCGAAGAATATGTTCTTCGTGACCGCCCTACATAAGGCAAATTCCAGGCGACCTAGGGGCGGTTGCTCTCGGGTCTGGAGAGCCGCCCTTCACCCGCTGTTCATAGATTGGTTTTTGGGCGGACCATCAGTCGTGAAAAACATCACCAATGGCACTGCTGTTCACCCGCTTTACGTAGAGCGGGTGTAGAGTGGTTAAGAGCAAATTTGCTCTTTCCCATTTTTGGGCCGCTGTTCGAAGAGCGCCTGTAGGGCGGGTGAACAACACCCATTCATACACAATGCAACCTAGTTCTAATCATGTCATGGCATTTGAACAACTAGATGCAATCAACAAAATATGCAAGAAGATATATTATATAAACATGAATGTACACATATAAGGACACACAAAATACACAAAGTATGGAAATGCATGGAATGTGTGTGTGTGCACTAAATCTCTTTAAAGTAAATCAAGCATATAGAGATTTACCTTTGGTGCTTATCAATGATGAGGTCTTCAAAGGGCATTTAACTTGAACACCAATACCTAAGCTACCTTTACAAAGAATCCCCAATATGTGGTTTGTCCACGAAATAAGCCAATCAAGATATGGGAATCCTTACAATCTCCACATTTGGCTATTTCGTGACAAAACCACCATTCACATTGATTCCTCACAACATAATAGAAATTATAGGTCAACAATGATTTTCTACTTTACAAAGAGATACTAAAAAAAAAATCTTGAAGTCTTCAATCTCTTGTAGAACAATCAATCCCTGAAAGCAAAGTTTCTATACTTTCCAATACAAGTAAAATGTGAGATTAATCAAGTGAGAGCATAAAAACAAGCATTTGTATTCTAGAAATTTAAGTACAACATCATGCAATGTATGATGAATGCAATGCTCCCCCTCAAAGGGTTACTCCCCCTCAATGTATTGTCTCCCCAACATGCACAATTGCTACCGCAATTTGCAACTCCCCTTACCACATTCTACTCCCCCTTTTTGTCATGTGTAAGGATTCCCATATCTTGATTGGCCTATTTCGTGGACAAACCACGTGTTGGGGATTGTATATAAGGGTAGCTTAAGTGATTCATTATCAAGCTCAAGACCTTTTCAAGTCCTCAAGGTTGTCAAGCACTCCAAAGGTATACTCCTAGTGCTTAACTTTCTTTGAAGAGATTTAGATTGCACATACACACTTAGTATACTTGCATTTGTGTGCATACTCTTCACATGTCACATTACACACTAGCACTTTGATTGAAATATCTTGTTTTGTATTTATGTGTCTTATAATTCGTTTCCCGACATTGTTCGGAAACGTCCACTCTTGCACTAATGAGTGCTTGGTTTAGCGCGAAGACTGCCTATGGAGAATGCCATTGGCTTCTTCTTGTTGTCACCACTTATGGTGAATCGACGGTTGTGATCGGTAGCCTGGCCATCGAATTAAACCGCCGTTTACGTCTAGAAGTGTCTAGAGCAATTCTACGATTACGATCGGTGGTCACGATCATCGTTCGAAACCGCCGTTCATACTTGGTTGATTTAAATTTCTCGAGTTTGATTCTGCGGTTTAATCGGTGATTTTGAAACCACCGAATGAAACCGCCGTTGATGCTCTGTTTATATCAGGCTCAATTCGACGGTTGTAAACGGCAACTTGGCCGCCGATTGAAACCGCCGATCGGTGCGTTTCGGGGGCAAAATTGTTTTTTCACATGCCAGTTCTTGATGTCTATAAATATCTCACTTTCTCATTATCTGAATCAGTTCTTTTACTCCTTAGAACCCTAAACTTCAAAGAGAGATATTTGAGAGAAAATCAAATCAAGAACTCACCTTTAACCACTCAAATCAAATCCCTTTTGCATAAAATTTCATATTGCATCTTCTATGTCTATATAGAATGCATCCATGCATGGGTTTGGATCATCATATCTTACTTGGCACGTTCTTCACTAATTTCATCTATTTTAAGTGTTGTTCATATTAAGACATCTCTTTAATTACTTGTATGTTTTTAGATCATATGCTAAATATAAGTTAGAGATTATTTGTGATATAATTGATTTAGTGTTGTATTGTGATAGCTATCTAGGTTTTGCTTAATCTTGATTAGCTAAGCTATTTGACATGTCATCTAGTTATTGATATCTAGGATGCTTTATTTGATATATCATAATCCTAGATAAGCATATAGGGTTTACCTAGCTCTTGTTGCATTTTAAGTATTTTAAATATTCACATAGGTTGCATAATCTCTTCATTGAGAATTAAGACTTGGGGCTAAGATTGCTTAGGCCTCAAGTAAGTTGGACTAGAGCCATTTTTAAAGGCCCACGTGGCAGAAGTGGGGGGTTATTGACCGGAGTGTTAGACGAGGTCTACATAGGTTGTAACTCCATTTCAATTAGTGGATTTTGAGGTTCGAGTGTGGCACTCTAAACAGCCCGTGGTTTTTCCCAGTGGTTGGGTTTCCACGTATATATTAAGTGTTATTTAATTTCCGCACCATATTACACTTGTTATATTATTGTGACTAGTTAGGGGCATTTTCGTAAAATTGACATACATGCGAAAATTGGGTAATAACGATTAAAATCTATTCACCCCCCCTCTAGATATATATATCATACACACCGAGTATTTGTTTCATCATGATATAGGCAAAGGAGTAGTCCCCAACAGGGTCACTCTTAGCAAAGAGTGATAGAGTAACATGCAAGATATTTGCATAATCATGTAAGTCACTTTATGCATCCTAATTAATTGAAGAGAAACAAGGAGATTTATTTGAATAAAATGTGTGTATCAAACATGCTTTGCATACAAGACATGTAGCATTCAAGTCTAAAATACAATGGTATTTGGCAAAGCAAATGACAAAGGTTTCTAATAAGAATTCAAACCAATTTCACCATTGTAATGAGAAAAGCAAGGATACAGAGATTTTATTGATTTTAATTTATGAGCAACTATATCCAACTTTATAAGCTTTCAATGGCATGAGTGACTTTGCACCCTATTTGATTTTTCCGGGAATGATACCCGTATGATAGTAGCCATGTTCAACTAATAAAGAAGGAGAGACATTTGGAATTTTAATTCCTTTAAATGGATACAAGATTCTTTATTCATTTTGAGTCTCATAAGCTTTTTCACACAAGTTTAGCATTTTAAGAATATGCAATCATCAATTCATGCTTTTTCATTTGAGCATGTTATTTGAATTTCATGCTTTTCATATGTCATTAGCATGTTATAAAAGAATCATCATGTCATGTAGATAACTATAGGTCATTCAAATCATACTTCCTATGTAAATCTCCTATTCCAAAAATGCATGTTTGAACATAAATATGACATGGATTGTAAACAAGCATGGTTCACACTTATTGAATAGAAAACATATATATATATATATATATATATATATATATATATATGTGCAACCAAGCTTACTCAAGCAATCAACAAAGAAGCATAAGATTTTTCAAATATTTGCATGCAACAAGTATGCAATAGCTCTCTTTGCTTGAGTTCCCCATATGGGGTCATTACCAACCTTCATCAATGAAGGTCATGAGGTCCTATAGACCTCCCAAGTCCATTAGACTTGGTTGAACCTATGTGAGACAAGTTTGTCTCGTAGCAAAAGGGTTCATTTTTCCTTATCCACTTAGGTATAACTTTTTTCTTCCTAGTGGTTAATGGTTCAAGAGTTCTAGAAATTATAGGATCATGAACATGAATTTGTTTCTTCCTATTAACATGCATTCTAGCTCTTGTCATTCTCTTTTCAATCATGCTTTTAACTCTACATAATTTAATGAAATGAAAGCAATTTGGTCTAATGTGACCATCAATACCACAAAAGTGACATGTAGGGATGATTTAGAAATCATACCATGTCCTTGTGCATGCATAGGAGCCTTCCCATGACTTTGTGGTTGAATAGGTTCAATCCTTCTTTGTTGTTGAACCGATCTAGCTTGCCTCCTTGGTTCATTTTGCATGATTGGCCTCTTTCAATTTAGAGTCATTTGATGAGGAATGTTGACTTGAGAGACTCTAATGCGTTGAGCTTGAGGTTGTCTCTATAAGTGCCTCACTTTTGATTGGCGTATTTCGTTGACAAAATCACAATGGGGTTCATTTTGTAAGGGTAGCTTAGGATAAAGGAAATCCTCATCATGTGCCAAAGAACCTCATTGTGGGATCAAGAGCTTCAAGGAAGGTAGATTACTTGACTTAACTCTTATTTGAAGAGATGTAGTTGCACACACTCACAACCCATGCATGTTGTTATTACTTGGTTGTTGTATGTAAATATTTGTGTGCATGCATGTTTAAATTGATTGCATCTTACTTGTTTTGCCTTTTCATGTAAGGCTTAAAGATGCAAAGCCAAGGGGCATTTTACGCCCTTATTTGGTGGACAATGGCCGCAAAATAAGGCCGCTGATTTATGACTAGTGGTTCTGGTCCCTTTTCGGTGCCCTTGGTTATGCGATTAAAGGCTGTAAAACAAGGCCACAGAATTGGGACCAGAATGTCAGGTCTCAATTCGGCGCCCTGTTTCGGCGATTAGGGGCCGTAAATCAAGACCGTCGAATTGGGACCAGAATATCAGGTCTCAATTCGGCGCCCTTGTTCGGTGACCAATGGCGCAGAACAAGGCCGCATAATCCAAGTCAACACGACTGTTGGTATTCGGCACCCTCGTTATGCGGTCATCGGCCGCAGAATCAAGGGCGCAGAATTGCCTTTTTTCAGGTCACTTTTCTAAAACGATGTCACTTCATTTTGGCTACCTATATATATGTCTTGATAGCCTTAGCTCGGTTTTAAGAGAGAAAAATGACACTTTTGAGAGCCATTGTTGAGCATCTTCAAAGCCAAGGTATCAAGACTCCATCTTTATCACTCAAAACACAAACACCCTTCATTTTGCATCTTTCATACATCATCTAGCATGATTCTAGGTTGATTTCATTTAGGGTTTTTATTATTGCTCACATGACTTGTATCTAGAACATCATTCTCATATCTATATGTTCTTGTTTTACAAGATAGCTTTTTTATCACTTGACTTGATTCAAGATTGCATCGTTATGACTTGAATAGGTTCAAGATAGTTTTTTTTATTGTGTTTTGTGAGTTTCTTGTGGTAGATATTGCATATAGGACTTTGGTTGCCTATTTAGCTATGTTATATGCATGCCATCTAGTAAAATGATATCTAGGAATGTCTAACATGTTCATCCATGCCTGGATAAGCTTAAATGTCTAACCTTGCATTTTTAGTATCTTGAGTATTTCATATATTCACATTAGGTTGTTTTATCACTTCTTTTAGAGTCAAGTCTTATAGTTACTGTTGTGACAGTTTTGCAAGCATGGACTAGATTCACTTTTGAAGGCCTGCGGGTAGTTGTGGTAGTTTAGTAACCGTGTGAGGTTTGACGTGGTCAACCTAGGTTGTAATTGCCATTACAATTAGTGGATTGAGGTTCGGGTGTGGCACACTTAACAGCTCGTGGTTTTTCCCGTAAGGGTTTCCACGTAAATTACTTTCCGTTTTTTCACACTTGTTTTTAGTTGTTGACTAGTTGGGGTAGTTATTGAAACTTGACTAATCTCGAAAAATGGTAAAAAGGGATTAAAATCTATTCAACCCCCCTCTAGATTATATTAGGACACGTTTTATATATTTTTTCAATTGGTATCAGAGCGGGTTCCTTAACATAATTAGGAGATCCATTGCTCTTAGTAGTGTCTCTTGCATTTGTTTGTTTCTTTGTGTGTCTTGTGTGTTTAGCTTGTTTGTGTGCATTCATATCATTCTCACCCAAACACAATGAGTGGAAATGGAATTGGAGGCGATGGTGCTTCTAGCACACGACCCCCCTTGCTCACCGGGGTCAATTACGCATCATGGAAGGGCAAAATGGAAACATACGTGTGCTAAATTCATGACCAGGCATGGATAGCAATTGAAGATGGGTACACGCCACCTATGATGACTCCTACGAGAGGTGGAGAGGATGTCCCCAAGCCGAAGGCACAATGGACCCCCCAAGAGTTTGAGGCTTCAAAATGGAACAACAAAGACATGCACGTAAACCTATGTGCCATGGATGACAACCAATACAAACTAATTCAAACTACAAGGATAGCAAAGGAAGCTTGGGATATATTGGAGACGGCTCATGAAGGAACAGAGGTGGTTAAAGACTCCAAGCTCCAAGTCCTCCAAACACAATTTGAGACCATAAGATTGAAGGAGGATGAGTGCTTCAATGACTTCCAAGTGAAGCTGATGGATATAGTGAACCAAAGTCACAAACTTGGTGATCCCTACTTGGATAGAAGAATCAAGCAAAAGATCATGAGATCACTTCCCGAGAGATTCGAATCTGTAAGGATTCCCATCAATTGATTGGCTTATTTCGTGGTTAAACCACATGTTGGGGTTTGGTTGTAAGGGTAGTCTAGGTGATTTGTTGAAGATCAAAGACCCTTTCCAATACCTCAAGAGGACAAGCACCAAAGGTATATCTTGTGCTTACTTTGGCTTGAAGAGATATAGTTGCACACACACACAACATGCATAACTCTTATTCTTGAATGTTGTGTTTATATTTTGTGTGCATTGTGCTTTATTGTTTATTCAAGTGTCTCTTCTTGTATTAAATTGATTGCATCTTTTTATATGACATGCCATGACATGATAGGCATTAGGATGCATTCAATACCCACACTTGCACTTCATGTATGTTAGCTTTTAGTGTGGAGTAATTCGTTTCCCGAAGGATGTTTGGAAACGTCGCCGCGTGCACGTTGGTGTGCTCGGTTTTGCGCGAAGACCGCCCACGGAGAATGCCCTTGGCTTCTCCTTGGTTTTCACCATTTTTGGTGATCGGCGGCCTGGCCGCCGAATGAAACCGCAGTTTGCCTTTAGGAGCAAGTCTGCTGCCACGATCGGCGGTCATGACCGCCATTCGAAACCGCCGTTCAAGACCTGATTGATTTTATCTCTCGGTCTAATTCGGCGGTTGGGATCGGCGGTCACGAAACCGCCGAATGAAACCGCCGTTGTTCCCCTGTTCGTCTCGGGCTCAATTCGGAGGTCTATATCGGCGGCCTGGCCGCCGATTGAAACCGCCGAACGGTGCGTTTCAGGGGCAAAATTGTCTTTTCACATGCCCAATTCCTTGATTGATTTCTAACCAAAGGAGGGGTTCATTAGAGTCCAAAGGGGGAACTCTATTAAGAGGCAAATCATCCTCTTATCTTGGTTTGACTGCACACCACTAGAAGTCTCACCACTTTTCCTTCAAGGAAAGTCATTCACTCACAAACATCTCCTCATGGTCATCATGTTTGGCCTACAATCATCAAAGACAACATTTTTGGGAATGATTCCATAACACTTGAGTCTTAGATTAAAACTTATAGCCTTGCTATTAAGGGCATACCCAATGAAAATACCCTCATCATCTTGGCATCAAACTTGCAATTGATCGGTCATTTAGTATCGTGCTATAGCCATTCTCCAAAGATGTGGAAGTAGCTTCACATGGGGTTTCTACCCTTCCAGAACTCATAGGATGTTTGTTTAGTCCCGGGCCTAAGGAAAACTCTATTCCCTATGTAGCAAGCGTATGATGGCTTCGCCCAAGATTTCTAGGGACTTTGTGCTAACAACATCACACGGGCCATCTCTTGGAGGACTCTATTATCCTCTCAACAAAACCTTTTGTTGAGGAGTCCTAGGGCCGAAAATTCATGGGAAATGCCTAAGCTATTGCAAAAAATTTCAAACTTAGCATTTTCAAATTCTTTCCCATGTTTCTAATTTTCTAATGCTTTTAATGTGAGAAGTTTTCTCATTTTGAATTTTGACACAAAGCATTTTGAATTTCTCAAAGGCTTTCGGACTTTTCTCTAGGAAGTAAGTCCAAGTAAACCTAGAGAAGTCATCAACAACAACAAGAATGTACCTTCTACCACCTAAACTTTCGGTTTGAATGGGACCCATAAGGTCCATAGGATGAGCTCCAATGGCTCTTTGGTGGAGAGGTATTTGCCTTTCTTGTGCACACTCTTAGTTTGCTTTCCTTGTTGACAAGGTCCACAAACTCCCTCAACCTTTTTCCCAAACTTGGGAAGGCCCCTAACAACATTCAACCTATCAAGGACTTTCAAGTCCCTATAGTTCATATGGCCAAGTCTTTGGTGCCACACCTCAATTTGCTCACTAGTAGACAAGTTACAAGAGATGAGATTAGACTCAAGACAATAACAATGTCACTTGATCTCTTGCCTTTCAACAAAACTTGCCCATTTTCCTTAAGAATAGAGCAATCAACTTTTCCAAACATAACCGAAAGCCCTTCATCACTTAAGTGTGATATACTAATGAGATTGGCTTGCAAGCCATCAACATAGAGAGCATTGGGCAAGGAGGGTAAACCGGGAATAGATATATTACCTTCCCTATGACCTTTCTTAGATCCATCACCAAGGTGACATACCCACCATCCTCCATCACAAGAGATTCAAAGAAACTCTTGTTTCCGGTCATGTGCCTAGAACACCCACTATCAAGGTACCAAGTGTTAGAGGCATTTGCTTTTAAGGCAACTGGGCCACATAGCAATAATAGTCATCATGTCTACTCATCCTAGGTGAAACATGGTCATTCCTAGGAGCCATTGGTCCATTAGCTCTAAAATTTCTAGGTGCATGCATTGTGGCTCTTCTAAGCATATTTTTCTCAATCATACTTTCTCTTCTACACAATTTAATATACTTAAGGCAATTAGGCCTAATATGGCCTTCAATTCCACAAAATGGCAAGTAGGAGTAAAGTAGGAATTCATACCATAGCCTTGAGCAAACATTTGTGGCCTCCTTCTATTTTGAGTGCTATTTGATGTTGAGGCAACTCTCTCCTTTGTGGTTGAGCCAAGTGGCATGTCTTCTAGGTTGAGCATGAAAGACCCCATGTGAGCTTGTGGGATCCTTTGTTGTGGAGGTCTTGGTTGTGGAGCTCTAGGTTGAGGAGGAGTCTTGTTGGAATCCTGGCTTGTGCTTGCTGGAGGATGCACCGACTTCAACCCACTTGGTTGATTGTTGAGGGGTTTGAAGCATTCTCAACCTCCTTGCTCTTGACAAAAGTTGTCTTCTTCAAGGATGTGGCTTCCATTTCTTCCACATATCCTAACCCCTTCTTGTCACTAGGACTCTTCCCACAAGATAGCATCTTGTCAAGCTTCTCGGTTCCGGAAGTCATCTTAGCAATCAACTCTTTTGTTCCATGAGCTCTTTCCCCAAGCTTTGTTCACTTTTCTTGACCAAGACTAACTCCATCTTCAACCCTTCTTCTATCTCCTTTGCCTTACTCATTTCCTTGCTCAAATGAGTCACTTTGGATGTCAACTCAAGCTTCTCCCCTTTCAACTTTTGTATCTCCTTTTTCTTCTTCAATCTTGAGTTCTCAAAGAATCTCATGAAGTCATCATAGTCCATCTCTTCATCAAACTCAAAATTGACGTTGAGGAGTTACTCCCACCATTTGAGTCATTTTCATCCACTTCTTCTTGCTTGTCATCTCCTCTTCTTTATCACTCATAACTTCATTGCTATTGTGAGAGGATGAGAAAGCAATGAAGTTGGCAACTTGGTCTTCCTCATCATCCGAAGACTTGTCTTCATCTTCTAGGTCATCACTATCACTCCAAGTAACCGCCATGGCTCTTCCTTTCTTCTTCTTCAAATTTGCACATTCGGGAGCAATGTGTCCAAACCCACTACACTCATAGCATTGGACACCCTTCTTATGGTCTTTCTCTTGAGCTTGCTCACTTTCTTGAAAGGAGCCTTCTTCTTTACAAACTTTCCTTGGAGCCAAACCCTCTCTTCTCAAATCTCATGAATTGCTTGAACTTCTTTGCCATCAAAGCAATTTCTTCATCCGAGTCTTCTTCATCTTTCTCAACCTTGACACTCTTCAAGGCAAGACTCTTTTGCTTCTTTGGAGGTGTAGTTGTAGGACCTTTCCTAGATTCATACGCCAAGAGCCTTCCAATGACTTCACTTGGCTTCATTCTTGAGTAGTCACTATTTTCCTCCAATGCCGTCACTTTGGATTCAAACCTCTCGGGAAGTGACCTCATGATCTTTTGTTTAATTCTTCTATCCGAGTAGGGATCACCAAGTTGGTGACTTGGTTTACTATATCCATGAGCTTCACTTGGAAGTCATTGAAGCACTCATCATCCTCCATCCTTATGGTCTCAAATTGCGTTTGGAGAACTTGAAGCTTGGAATCCTTAACCACATCGGTTCCTTCGAGCCGTCTCTAATATATCCCAAGCTTCCTTTGCTATCCTTGTAGTTTGAATGAGCTTGTATTGGTTGTCATCCATGGCACATAGGATTGCATGCATGGCTTTGTTGTTCCATTTTGAAGCCTCAAATTCTTGTGGAGTCCATTGTGCCTTCGGCTTGAGGACTTCCTCTCCACCTCCCGTAGGAGTCATCATAGGTGGAGTGTATCCATCTTCAATCGCCATCCATGCCCGGTCATGAATTTGACTCACATAAGCTTCCATTTTGCCCTTCCATGAGGCGTAATTAACCCCGGTGAGCAAGGGGGGTCTTGTGCTAGAGGCACCCTCACCTCCCATTCCATTTCCACTCATTGTGTTTGGGTTTGAATGAAATGAATGCACACAAACAAACTAAGCACACACCACAATGCAAACAAATGCAAGAGACTTTAACAAGAGCAAGGGATCTCCTAATTATTTAAGGAACCCGCTCTGATACCAATTGAAAATAAATAATAAACGTGTCCTAAAGTAATCTAGAGGGGGGGTGAATAGATTTTAAACAATTTTACCCAATTTTTCGAGATTAGTCCAAATTACAAAAAAACCCCAATCTAGTCAATATACAAAAAACATACAAGTGCGGAAATTTGAGGACACACAATATTTACGTGGAAACCCACACGGGGAAAAACCACGGGCTGTTATGTGCGCCACACGAGAACCTCGAATCCACTATTTGTAAATACGATTACAAATTAGGTGACCACATCACACCTAAATTTACTAATCCGTCTTTGCTACCCGCGGGCCTTTAATAGTGACTCTAGTCCCTTGCTTGCAAACTACCTAAGAGGTAAATACAAGACTTGTCTCTAAAGTGAAGAGATAGCACAACCTAAGGTGAATATGTGAAATACTCAAGATGCTAAAAATGCAAGGTTAGACATTTTAAGCTTATCTAGGCAAGGATGAACATGTTAGACAATCCTAGATATCATATTACTAGATGACATGCATAAACCAACACTAAAAAGCAACCAAAATCCTATATGCATTATCTATCACAATACAACTCACAAACCACAATAAAACAATCTTGAAACTAAGTCAAGTCATAAAGATGCCATCTTGAATCAATTCAAGTGATAAAGAAGCTATCTTGTAAAGCAAGAACATATAGATATGAGAACTGATGTTCTAGATACAAGTCATGTGAGCAAACTAAAAACCCTAGATGAAATCAACCTAGAATTATGCTAGATGATAAATGAAAGATGCAATATGAAGGGTTTTGTGATTTGGAAGCTTAAAGATGAAGTCTTGATACCTTGGCTTGAAGATACTCAAACATGCTCTCAAAAGTGTAATTTTTTGCTCTGAAACCGAGCCAAGACGATCAGACATATATAAATGGGATCCAAGTGAGTGACATCGTTTTTAAAAAAAAAAACTCTTCAGATTCCCGTCAGCTGCGCTGGGCGCGCTGGACGACCAGCGCAACTCACCAGCGCACGCCCTTTAACTGGCAAGGGCGCTCGACGAGTGGCGCGCCTCAAGGTCGCAAGACCAGCGGCAACATTCTGGACGAGATGCGCTGGTGGTGCTTGCGCTGGTGACGACCAGCGCACCAACAGCGACAACCTACTGGAGGAGTTGCGCTGGAGGAGAGCGCCGTGCAGACCAGCGCACGACCAGCGGTAGTCCACTGGACTAGTTGCGCTGGTCAGCTTGCGCTGGTGACACCAGCGCATGACCAGCGCACACACTCCCTTAAGCACACAAACAAAAGTGCAAGGGTCAAAAGAAATGCATCCTAAGCCTAACTAGATATGCCATTATAATCACAAGATGTAAGAAGAGAGATTTAAATACCCAATGATGCACAAAAACTTCAAACACAACATACAAGTAAGAGTTATGCAAGTGTTGTGTGTGTGTGCAACTACATCTCTTCAAAGTAGAGTAAGTCAAGAAATCTACCTTCCTTGAAGCTCTTGATCATGCAATGAGGTTTTCTTCCATCCTAAGCTATCCTTACATATAGAACCCCATTGTGATTTTGCCAACGAAATACGCCAATAAAAAATGAGGCACTTACAGACTCTAATGAACCCGCTCCTTGGGTTAGAAAACTCCATGATAAGGATGATATCATTGGAGAGGTTAGATAGGGTGTTAGGACTAGGCGTCAAATAGCTAATCAAATTAGCTACACTTGTTACACCTCTCAAATAGAACCCAAAAAGGTTGATGAAGCCTTGGAAGATGATTTTTAGGTTCTTGCCATGCAAGAAGAGCTAAAACAATTTGAGAGAAATGAGGTTTGGACTCTTGTTCCTAGACCTAGAAACACCAATGTCATAGGCATTAAATGGGTGTTTAGGAACAAATCCGATGAGGATGGCAACATTGTGCGAAACAAGGCAAGGCTTGTTGCACAAGGATACTCTCAAATTGAGGGTATTGACTTTGAGGAGACTTTTGCTCCAGTTGCCCGTCTTGAGTCCATAAGGCTTCTCTTATCCATTTCTTGTGTGTACAAGTTCAAGTTACACCAAATGGATGTCAAGAGTGCCTTCCTCAATGGCTTATTGCATGAGAAAGTGTTTGTTGAGCAACCCAAGGGGTTTATGGATCCTCACCACCCCTATCATGTCTATCGCCTCAAGAAGGCTCTATATGGGTTGAAACAAGCACCGAGGGCTTGGTATGAGCACCTCACTCTTTATCTTGTTGACAATGGCTACTCTAGAGGTAGTGTTGACAAGACTTTGTTCATCAAGTGCACTAAAGATGAGCTATTCATAGCTCAAATTTATGTTGATGACATTGTATTTGGTTCCACCAACCAATCCAAAGTTAGACAATTTGTTGATGTCATGTCTCATGAGTTTGAAATGAGCATGGTTGGTGAACTAAATTACTTCCTAGGCTTGCAAATCAAGCAAATGCATGATGGGATCTTCATATCCCAAGGTAAGTATGCTAAGAACCTAGTGAAGAAGTTTGGCCTTGAGAATGCCAAACATTGTGACACACCCATGAGCACCACCTTGAAACTTAGCAAAGATGCTAGTGGAAAGGATGTGGAGCAAAGTCTATATCGTGGCATGATAGGTAGCTTGCTTTACTTGACCGCAAGTAGGCCCGATATTTGTTTTAGTGTGGGTGTTTGTGCTAGGTACCAAGCTAATCCCAAAGAATCTCAACTTGTTGCGGTGAAGAGGATCATTCGGTTTGTGAATGGTACCTCAAATCATGGGATATGGTACTTCTTTGACACTAATCCAAGTCTTGTTGGATTTAGTGATGCCGATTGGGCTGGAAATTGTGATGATAGGAAGAGTACATCGGGTGGTTGCTTCTTCCTTGGGAACAATTTGGTTTCTTGGTTTTGTAAGAAGCAAAACTCAATTTCCCTATCCACGGCCGAGGCGGAATATATTACCGCCGATAGTGCTTGCACTCAATTGATGTGGATGAAGCAAATGCTAGCCAACTATGGCTTGGAGCAAGGTACTCTTACTTTATTTTGTGATAACATGAGTGCCATTAACATTTCTAAGAATCTTGTACAACATTCTAGGACAAAGCACATTGACATTAGACACCATTTCATAAAAGAGCTAGTTGAAAACAAAACCATTGCATTGGAACATGTGGGAACAAATGACCAACTAGCGGATTTATTTACAAAGCCCTTAGACACCCTTAGATTTGGGAACCTTAGCAAGTCTATTGGGATTTGTCACTTGGGTTGAAATGGCATGTCTTGACCCCATATGGGGAGCTCAAGCAAAGAGAGCAACGTTGCATAATCATGCATTGTGCTACATTAAAATATTTTATGCCTTCTAGTTAATTGCTTGAGATGATTGGTTGTACATGTTTATTTGTATTTTTTTTTTCTAAAATAAGTGTGCTACATTGACTTGCTTGCAATCCATGTCATATTTATGCTCAAACATGCATTTTTGGAATAGGAGATGTTCTTTGGAAGTACTTTTTGAATGACTTTAAATTGATCTCCATGACATGATGATTCTTTCTAATGACGTGCTTAAAATGAAAAGTATGAGATGAAAATTGTGATTTGATTGATTGCATATGTTGAATGCAAATATGTGTGCAAAAGCAATTTTGAGACTCAAATAAATAAGGATCTTAAAATCCAAAGTCTCTCTTTCTTTATTTGTAGAACAAGGCTACTATCATACGGGTATCTCACCTGGAAAAATCAAATAGGGTGCAAAGTAGCTCATATCTTGTTTTGCTTATAAAGTTGGATATAGTTGCTCTTCAAATGAAAATGCTTAAACTCTATATCCTTGCTTTTTCCATGACAAAGGGTGAAATTGGTTTGAATTCTATTGGAAACCTTTATTGTTTGCTTTGCCAAATACCATTGCTTTTGATCTTAAATGCAACATGTCTTGCATGCAAAGCATCCTTGTCACACATTTTCTTAGAATAAAACTCATTGAATCTCTCTTACTTAATTAAGTTGCATAAAATTGCTTATATGATTATGCAAATGTGCTTGTGCCACAAGTTCTCCTTGCTAATGCTTACCTATTAGGGGAGACTCCCTTTGGCTATTTCGTGACAAAATCAACACTCACTTAGCATCCTTACAAAAAATAAACACACTGGTTGGTCAACAAACTTTCTACATTACAATAAAGCTCCTAGACTAAGTCTTAAACATCTTCAAGTCAATTCCAAGCATGTAGAAGAATCCAACCCACACACTTGATCTTGGTAGGTATATTTCTTGTTGATTGTGTGTAGGTTGGATTCTTCTACGTTCTTGGAATTGACTTGAAGATGTTCAAGACTTAGTCTAGGAGCTTTATTGTAATGTAGAAAGTTTGTTGACCAACAAGTGAGTTTATTTTTTGTGAGGATGCTATGTGAGTGTTGATTTTGTCACGAAATAGCCAAATGGGGAGATTGTAAGTGCCTCACTTTTGATTGGCGTATTTCGTTGACAAAATCACAATGGGGTTCATTTTGTAAGGGTAGCTTAGGATAAAGGAAATCCTCTGTTGGGAAAAATACGTGCACGCAGCGGAAGCGAGACTAAAAAACGAGTTTAGTATAGTTTAAAATTTTTCCATAATTTGAACCTTAACCCTCTAATTAATTAACATATAATACTAAAGATATCATACCTTTGTCGCGTGATCCGATTGACATTGCGTCGATGGTAATCCGCAAGATCTTCCAATCCAATCACGAACGTGAATCACCTAGGAGCATAGTCTCCCTTCTCTTTGAATTGTGTACTTGAGGATGGATTAACAAAACTTTTTCTTTTTCATTAGTCACAACAAGTTCCAAGAGACAATAAAGAATGTTCCAGTCACTTTTGAATTCACAATCTTTAGATTGAAACTCGCTTGAACCTTATTCGAAATTGTGCACAAAACCTTTTGAAGTAAAAGTAACTAGTGCACTATCGAAATAAGAACAAACTTTTCTCTCTATTCCTCTTGGCCGAAAATCACACTAGTCTAAGAGTTGGATTCTATTTTT
The DNA here is from genome assembly GCA_008009225.1 of Acer yangbiense. Classification (NCBI taxonomy): domain Eukaryota; kingdom Viridiplantae; phylum Streptophyta; class Magnoliopsida; order Sapindales; family Sapindaceae; genus Acer; species Acer yangbiense. The sequence goes on along the minus strand of CM017763.1, from coordinate 31,448,960 downwards.
CTCACAAAAGAAAAAACTCTCTCATGCAAGAACTCTAGGTCATTTAAATTCTCTTGCCCCATATATATATATATATATATATATAGTGCCCGAATTCCGTGCTAAATATATTCTAGATATTACTATATATATTTTGTGCGATACCTTTGCACAATACATTATATACATCTAGTGCATTGACTTTGCACAATATACTATATATATTTTTGTGCGATACCTCTGCACAATATATTATATATCTATTGCATGGAATCCTACTTTATATATATATATCTCTGCATGCATTCATGCATATATATATATATATATATATATATATATATATTTCCATTCCGCATGCATATATGTATATCTATTCTATATATTTCGCATGCATATATGTATATATACTTCCGCATGCATATATGTATATATATTTCCGTATGCATTCATGCATATATTATCTATATATTCCGCATGCATATATATTATATACAAACCCTAATCCAACTCTTTAGTGTATTTGTGACTATAACTTCCTAATTTGACTAGATAAATAAATCCCTCATTTATTTACTTACCAAATAAAGTCTTTTATATTTATTATACTACCACAATAGTATACTACTAAGAAACATATTTCCTAGTCAGAAAAAGATTTTGATTTTTAATTAAATAATTAATCAATCAATTGATTAATTCCCATTTAATCAAATAATAAAATAAAATAATATTTTAGACTATTATTCCAGTCTTGCCGCCCACACCATATACATGGGCCTAATATTATTTTCTTATTATATTTAATCCATTAGACTTTAATTAAAAAAGCCCACATGTGAACCAGACCCATTCTTACTAAAAGAAACAAGCCCACATGCCTTTCATTAATATATTAATATAATTGATCAGCCCATTAAATAAATAATGTGCAAATTATATTCTTAATATATTAAATACAATTCTAAATGGACCCATAAATTGGTCCGGTGGAATATATCAAGTGATCCATGTAAGTCCGTGTGGATTGGGGATCTTGGCGAGCTATCTAAATTTAAGCTTCAATAGACATAACCTAATCACAATCAACAAATGATTCACTTAGGTCCGATCTATTAATTTTAATTCATTCCACTAAAGAGCTAAAACTGAACTCTTAAATAAAGATAGAATAAGCAAATATTTCTCATTCGTACCCTAGACAATCTTATTGGAGATGGTGTATCCTCGTGAAGAATATCAGTAATCGCCAAGAGCTCATAGACCACCTATAGCTCTCCAAGTTACCATATTTACTCATATGACCACATTTTGAACTTGGATATTTTGACTTGTCCAGGAGCCATGTTTCAATAGACTCTATCGAAAACTTAACGTTAAGATTCAATATCCAATACCTCAAAATATCCATATGATGATATTCTACTCTAATTTAATAAATGGAGCCACGATGTCCATATCTATAAATGAAGTCCTCTATCGATTAACAAATGAATACCACCAAACTATCGAGGATAGACTATGCTATATAATCGTACTCATTGATAACTCAAATGATACCACTGCAACCATAAGTCCATCATTCATCTCAGAATTAAGATAGACTCTCCGATTGTCCTGATAATGAAAAGACTATTATCTATTGACGGTTCTAGATAAAGTATTTCATTGTGATCCAGTTCAATGCACCCAGTGCACTAGATTCTTTTACTCGAAGACCCTCCGATGATTTTAGACTCATCATAACACATTTGATCCCACTCAACGTTAACAAGATAAAGGTGCCCAACCTTTAACTTAAGTTGTGAACATTGTTCAAGACTAACTAAAGAATTGTGTCTACCTCATACATATCCAGATGTACGAACAATTCTTCTTTTCTCATAGTCTTTTGACCTTATGATTATTTACTTTTGACAATTATAATATTCAATCTATAAATGCTATCAGATTTGTTTAAACCAGAAATCACTTTATTAATATGAAAAGATTGTCAAAAACAATATTACACTCTTGCTATTGAGCATAATCCTAACATCCTCATCATGTGCCAAAGAACCTCATTGTGGGATCAAGAGCTTCAAGGAAGGTAGATTACTTGACTTAACTTTTATTTGAAGAGATGTAGTTGCACACACTCACAACCCATGCATGTTGTGTTAGGACCCCGGTTTACCAATCACGCAGTTGAAGGTTTTAAAATTTTTATTTTATTTCATAAAGAAATACTGTGATTGATAAAACCTAGAATCTATTTTTCGGAACAGTAAAATAAAAGAATCGAAATCAAAACATATAAATAAAAGGGAAGAAACAATTTCTTCATACCTACGTAGGAGGCTCCTTCACTTTAATACAATCTGCTTCTGATTTGAACCACTTGATCTTCCTCGCTATCTCCCGGAACTAGTAACAGCGTGTGGGCGCGTCACGGTATTCAGGAACCTGTATGGAAGAAGAAGAAGAGAAGAACACACAAAAACAACTCTTGTTGTTTATATGTCTTAGGTTAGGCCACATAAAAAAGAAAACTTAAAAAATATTTTTTTTTTTCTCTTTTTGATTTTTGGCCGCCGCACCCCACTTGTTTCTCTTCTCTTTTTGTCTTTTTTTTTTTCTTTTTGTTGTCAGGTATCTTATACCTAAAAAAATATATCATATATATATATATTATTTAAGAAACCAATGATATCTTTTAATTTAAAAACAAAATCTTTATTTTATTTTATTTTATTAATAGATATCATCTAATTTGAATTTAAACTATTTAAATTCAAAATTGATATTTAATTAATTAAAAATATAAGATAATCATTTTATCCCATTTTTCAAATATAAATATCAACTAACACCCTCCATCAATAATTAATTACATAATTAAATAATCTTATTATTTAATTGTCATAATCATTAAAATCATTAATTAAATAATCTCATTATTCAATTAGTTCCCGAATAGATATGTGTCACTTTCGTAACACAATTAATTGGACAATCCAATTAATTAACCATGACCCTTGTTACCTAAATCAATCGGGCTAGCAATGGGACCTAATGGACCCACAGTATTTTGAGCTCCAATAATCCTTAGAAATAATTAATTAAACTCTTTAATTATTATTTCATGATTATTAACTTCGGTTTTATTCCACTAAAAACCCGAAGCTGAACTCTCTCAACTGTAGACGTTTTTGTAAGGATTCCCATATCTTAATTGGCTTATTTCGTGGACAAACCACATGTTGGGGCTTTGAATGTAAGGGTAGTCTAAATGTTTAAGGTTGAAGCTCGAAGGCCCTTTCATGACCTCAAGGGACAAGCACGCCAAATGTATAAATTCTTGTGCTTGATTTTTCCTTGAAGAGATTTAGTAAGCACACACACACTTAGCATACTTGCATTTGTGTGCATACTCTTCACATGTCACTTTACACACTAGCACTTTGGTTGATATATCTTGTTGTGTGTATATGTGCTTTATAATTCGTTTCCCGACATTGGTCGGAAACGTCCGCGCTTGCACTAATGAGTGCTTGGTTTCGCGCGAAGACCGCCTATGGAGAATGCCCTTGGCTTCTCCTTGGTTTTCACCATTGTTGGTGATCGGCGGTTATGATCGGCAGCCTGGCCGCCGAATGAAACCGCTGTTTCAGTCCAGATTGGTCTGAAGCAATTATGCGGTCAAGATTGGTGGTCACGACCGCCGTTCGAAACCGCCGTTCATATCTGATCGATTTTAATCTCTCGGTCTAATTCGGCGGTTGGATCGGCGGTCACGAAACCGCCGAATGAAACCGCCGTTGATGCTCTGTTCTTCACGAGCTCAATTCAGCGGTCGTGATCGGCGGCCTGGCCGCCTATTGAAACCACCGAACGGTGCGTTTCAGGGGCAAAATTGCCTTTTCACTTGCCCAATTCTTGATGTCTATAAATATCTTATTTTCTCATTCTCTGATTAAGTTCTTTGAGATATTAGAACCCTAAACATTCAAGAGAGATTTTTGAGAAAAAATCAAATCAAGAACTCAACTTTAAACACTCAAATCAAATTCCTTTTGCATCAAATTTCATATTTGATCTTCTATGCCTTCATAGAATTGATCCATGCATGGTTTTGAATCATCACATCTTATTTGGTATGTTCTTCACTAATTTCATATTACTTTAGTGTTTTTCATATTAATACATCTCTTTAATTACTTGTATGCTTTTGATTATATGCTAGATACAAGTTAGAGATTATTTGTGATGAAAATGATTGAGTGTTGATTGTGATAGCTAATTTAGTTTTTAATTAATCTTGATTAGCTAAGCTATTTGACATGTCATTTAGCAATTGATATCTAAGGTTGATTAAATTGATTATATCATCATCCTAGATAAGCATCTAAGGTTACCTAGCCTTGTTTGTTATTTGAATATTCATATATATTCACATAGGTTGTTTCTCTTCATTGAGAAGTAAGTCTTGAGGCTAAGAGTGCTTAGGCCTCAAGCAAATTGGAATAGGGTTGCTAATAAAGGCCCGCTGGGTAGAAGTGAGGGGTTAATTAATCTTGATTAGCTAAGCTATTTGACATGTCATTTAGCAATTGATATCTAGGGTTGATTAAATTGATTATATCATCATCCTAGATAAGCATCCAAGGTTACCTAGCCTTGTTTGTTATTTGAATATTCATATATATTCACATAGGTTGTTTCTCTTCATCGAGAAGTAAGTCTTAAGGCTAAGAGTGCTTAGGCCTCAAGCAAATTGGAATAGGGTTGCTAATAAAGGCCCGCTGGGTAGAAGTGAGGGGTTACAAACCGGAGTGTTAGACGAGGTCTACATAGGTTGTAAACTTCATTTCAATTAGTGATTTCGAGTTCCGAGTGTGGCGCACTAAACAGCCCGTGGTTTTTCCCAGTGGTTGGGTTTCCACGTATACATCAAGTGTTATTTAAATTCCGCACTATATTACACTTGCTTGTATTTTTGACTAGTAGGGGCATTTTTGTAAAATTGACTTGCATGCGAAAATTGGGTAATAATAGTTAAAATCTATTCACTAGATAATATATAGCTTTATATCATACACACCGTATTCTTTTCAGTTTTTATACAAACCAATAACTTTCAGTGTCCATCGATATAGCTATTACATATGGTATAATCCTCGACAAGTAGTTCATAATTAGAGCTGGGTCATAATGTCCGTTATACCCCTCTAATTATATCTTTCCTTTAAGTACCATTGATTCTCTAATGAACAATAAATCCTACATTCCTTACGGAATTAGGAGAGCGCTCATATTGTTCAAGCCCCGAATCAACCCTTAAGGGAACTACCATCTACTTCTCGCAAGAAGGAGTGGATTCCACTATTGTATACAAACCTTCCCAGCCACAAGTCAAAACGCGATCCCAACATACGGAGCATATTGATCAGGAATGCAACTCCGACCTCACCCATGGTATATCAAAGACCACGATCTAACCTGAAGGAGTCGATAAGACACTCAGGATTAAGATCACCCACATATAGCCATCATTAGTTGATACATATGAATCTCATCGTTAAACGGATCTTAATGAGAGATTCATATAGATCATGGCCCATTCCTATATGATCACATCATACAAGGTGCCTCCATTCTCATATCTCCATATGAATGATCCAGGATAGGATCACCGTACATTACGAAATAGACCGCAGCTGTAGATTAACCACAAATAAAGTACCCATCTTTATTTGCTATCTACGGACTCTTTAGATTGCTCGTTTCAAACTGCATCCATCTGTATATGACACTCATATACTCAGTTCGAAATTACATATGGCAATCTTGGATGTTAAGTGCACATGTTATATATTTAAAGTATGACATAAAATGAATGAATATACTACTTCTTTTATTTATGTTCAAATCATATTTACAAATTACAAGCTTTAGGGCAAAAACCCCAACAATCTCCCACTTGCACTAAAGCATGTGAGTCATGTCTCGTAACCCTAGACCTTCTAGGTGACCTTCAAACACTTTAGCTGGTAAGGTCTTCATAAATGGATCAGCATGATTGTCTTGTGAGGCTATCTTGGTGATAATCATATCTCCTCTCTGCACTATCTCTCTAATGAGATGATACTTTCTCTCTATATGCTTACCTCTCTTATGGCTTCTTGGTTCTTTGGAATTAGCCACAGCACCACTGTTGTCACAATAAAGTGTGATTGGCTTATTCAGATCTGGAACAACTTCCAGATCGCTCAAGAACTTACGGAGCCAAACAGCCTCTTTAGCAGCTTCACAAGCGGCTACATATTCACCTTCCATGGTGGAATCAGCAATACAAGATTGCTTAATACTCCTCAACACAATGGCTCCACCACCAAGGGTGAATACTGATCCAGACGTGGATTTCCTAGAATCCCTGTCTGACTAAAAATCAGAATCCGTATATCCTAACGGGATCAAATCCTGTCCTGAATACACTAACATATAGTTTCTCGTTCTCCGAAGATACTTAAGAATAGTCTTGACAGCAACCCAATGATCCAATCCTAGGTTGGACTGGTATCTGCGTGCTACTCCCACTGCGAAGCAGATGTCCGGTCTCATGCATAACATAGCATACATGAGACTACCTACTGCTGACGCATAGGGAACACGTCTCATATCCTCAACTTCTTGAGGTGTCTTAGGACACTGTTCCTTAGACAAGTGAACTCCATGTCTGGATGGTAAATTACCTTTCTTGGAGTTCTGCATAAAAAATCGCACAAGAATCTTATCGATATATGATGCCTGAGACAGTGCTATGAGTTTGTTCTTACAATCTCTTATAAGTTGGATCCCTAGAACATAACTTGCCTCTCCCAAATCTTTCATTTGGAATTGGCTAGCCAGCCAGCACTTTACTTCAGATAATACCCCTACATCATTCCCAATGAGTAGGATATCATCTACGTAAAGAACTTAGAAAACTACCTTATTGTCAATGATGCGCTTGTAGACACAAGGCTCATCAACATTTTGCTCAAAGCCATAGGTTTTGATCACATCATCAAACCTTATGTTCCAAGATCTAGATGCTTGCTTAAGTCCATAAATGGATCTTTGCAACTTGTAAACTTTTTTCTATTGATCTAGAGACACGAATCCCTCTGGTTGCATCATGTAGATGCTCTATTCAAGATTGCCATTCAAGAATGCAGTCTTGATGTCCATTTGCCAAATTTCGTAATCAAAATAGGCAACAATGGATAAGAGAATCCGAATAGACTTAAACATGGCTACTGGTGAGAAGGTCTCTTCATAATCGACCCCCTCTTTCTGGGTATAACCCTTGGCCACTAGCCTTGCCTTGAAGTGTAGGGAAAAATGCGAGTGCACGCAGCGGAAGCAAGACTAAAATCAGGTTTAGTATATTTAAAAATTTTTCCTTTGATGAACCTTAAACCTTTAAATTAATTAAACATATATATATACTAATAAAAGTAGAATACCTTTTGTCACGTGATCCGATTGACTTGCGTCGATGGTAATCCGCAAGATCTTCAATCCTATCACGAACGTGAATCACCTAGGAGCGTGGTCTCCCTTTCTTTGAATTGCGTACCTGAAAGATGGAAAACAAAATCTCCTTTTTTCGGATTTGTTAGTCTCTCAGCGTCCAAAAGATAACAAAGATTATTCCGGTTACTTTTGAGTTCTCAATCTAGTGATCGAAACTTGCGTGAACCTTATTCGAAATTGTACACCAAAAGCCTATTGATGTATAAGCTAATAGTATACTATCGAAATAAATCAATCCTTTCTCTCTTGTGTCTTGGCCGAAAATTAAACCCTTGTCTATGAGTATGATTCAAGCTAGAAGAAGAAGAAGTTGATCAAGTGAATCAATTAGAGGACTCAGTGGCCGAACCCTATAATGTGTATTTTATAGGGTGGCCGAATTCTCCTTCACTTTCTATTAGGGTTGGCCGAATTGTCCTTATGATGTATTTAGGGTTGGCCAAATTCTCTACTAAAGAGGATTTGTGCTTTACTCTAATTCCTATCATCTTTAGAATCCTAACCCTAATTCAACTCATAAGTGTTTAATTCTTTATTGACTTAATAAAAGACTTCCTAATTTGATTAGATAAATAAAACTTATTATTTATCTTCTTACCAAATAAGTCTTTTACTTTAGTATACTACTACCAATAGTATTTAATCTAGGAAACATATTTCCTGATCAGAAAAAGATTTTGATACTCAATTAAATGATTAACTAATAAATTAATTAATCACCATTTAATCAAACAATAAAATAAAATAATATCTTTAGACTATTTTCTAGTCTTGCCGCCCACATCATATATATATGGGTTTAATATTATTTTCTTATTTTATTTAATCCATTAGACTTTAATTAAAAAGCCCACATGTGAACCAGACCCATTCTCACTAAAAGAAACAAGCCCACATGCCTTTCATTAATATATTAATATAATTGATCAGCCCATTAAATAAATAATGTGCAAATTATATTCTTAATATATTAAATACAATTCTAGATGGACCCATAAATTGGTCCGGTAGAATATATCAAGTGATCCATGCAAGTCCGTGTGGATTGGGGATCTTGGCGGGCTATCTAAATTTAAGCTTCAATAGACATAACCTAATCACAATCAACAAATGATTCACTTAGGTCCGATATATTAATTTTAACTCATTCCACTAAAGAGCTAAAATTGAACTCTTAAATAAAGATAGAATAAGTAATTATTTCTCATTCGAACCCTAGACAATCTTATCAGAGATGGTGTATCCTCGTGAAGAATATCAGTAATCGCCAAGAGCTTATAGACCGCCTATAGCTCTCCAAGTTACCATATTTCCTCATATGACCACATTTTGAACTTGGATATTTTGACTTGTCCAGAAGCCATGTTTCAATAGACTCTATCGAAAACTTAACGTTAAGATTCAATATCCAATACCTCAAAACATCCATATGATGATATTCTACTCTCATTTAATAAATGGAGCCACGATGTCCATATCTATAAATGAAGTCCTCTATCGATTAACAAATTAATATCACCAAATTATCGAGGATAAACTATGCTATATAATCGTACTCATTGATAACTCAAATGATACCACTTGCAACCATAAGTCCATCATTTATCTCAGGATTAAGATAGACTCTCCGATTGTCCTGATAATGAAAAGACTTTTATCTATTGACGGTTCTAGATAAAGTTTTTCATTGTGATCCAGTTCAATGCACCCAGTGCACTAGATTCTTTTACTCGAAGACGCTTCGATGATTTTAGACTCATCATAACTCATTTGATCACACTCAAATGCTAGCAAAAGAATTCTACAACTTTAACAAGATAAAGGTGCCCAACCTTTAACTTAAGTTGTGAAACAAATTATAGCACGGTGTGTATAAAGCTATCTAGAGGGGGGGTGAATAGATTTTACGCTTTTTACCCAATTTTTCGTGTTAGTCAAAATTACGAAAATGCCCTCAAGATAATATAAATAAGCAAGTGTAATATGGTGCGGAAATTAAAACAACACTTGGTTTTTACGTGGAAACCCTCACGGGAAAAACCACAGGCTATGTAAGTAAGCCACACTCGAACCTCGAATCCACTAAATGTGCAAACGATTACAACCTAATCCCGGAAGTAATCACACACCTACCTAATCCCGGTATGAGTGAACCTAGTCCAATTTGCTTGCGTTCTAAGCAACCTAATCCCGGATGCTACACACAAGACTTACTTTCTCTATGAAGAGAATACAACCCTAAGTGAATATATGTGAATATCCAAAATGCAACATAGAGCAAGGGAACCCTATATGCTTATCTAAGATGATTAATATGCAATTAAGAACAATCCTAGATATCAAAACTAAATGACATGTCAATTAGTTTAGCTAATCAATATTAAGCACAAAACCTAATATGCAAGCACAATATAACTTCTCAAACATACATCATACTCATCTCAATATTGTATCAAAAGCATACAAAATAACAACAAGTAATTAATTGAGATTGCTAGATAAGAGAAACACAAAACATGTAAGATATTAGTGAAAAGCTTACCAAGCAAAGTATGATGAAGATTCCATGCTAGATGACATCTAGATGATCTAAGATGATGCTAGATGATGATTGATGATCATGAAAAAGTGTTTGAGAATCAAGAATTGAGTTCTTGGAATTTTTCTTCTCTTTGAAAAATATCCTAAGTATGAATTCTGAATATCAACTCTCTTCATTGACCTAAAGTCAAAGTGGCATATATATAGGGGGCCAAATCAAAGTGAGGTTGTTTAAGTAAGTTTCAAAGAAACGCGCCGATCGGCGGTTTCAATCGGCGGCCAGGCCGCCGTTAATGACCGCCGAATTGAGCTCGTGAAGAACAGAGAATAAACGGCGGTTCATTCGGCGGTTTCGTGACCGCCGATTCCAACCGCCGAAACAAAACAGAGAGATCAAAATCAATCAGGTATGAACGGCAGTTTCGAACGGCGGTTTCGAACGGCGGTTTCGTGACCGCCGAATTAGACTGAGAGATAAATCAATCAGGTCTTGAAATGACGGTTTCGAACGGCGGTCGTGACCGCCGATCTTAACCGTAGAAATACTTCAGACCAATCTGGACTGAAACGACGGTTTCAGTCGGCGGCCAGGCCGCCGATCATAACCGCCGATCACCTAGATAGGTCAAAACCAAGGAGAAGCCAAGGGCATTCTCCATAGGCGGTCCTCGCGCTAAACCAAGCACATTCTCGTGCATGCGCGGACATTTCCGAAAGTTATCGGGAAACGAATTACACAACAACATGACACAATTTACACACAACAAAATATAATAAATAAGTGCAAGTGTGAAATGTGACAAATGAAGAGAATGCACACATATGCAATGAATGTTAAGTGTGTGTGTGCAACTAATCTCTTCAAAGAAAAGTAAGCACATAGAAATTTACCTTCGGTGCTTATCAACACGAGGTCTTCAAAGGGCTTCGAACAATAAGACCGATACTTAGGCTACCCTTACAAAGAACCCCCACATATGGTTTGATCACGAAATAAGCCAATTAAAAACAACGGGAATCCTTACAAGTTGTGAACATTATTCAAGACTAACTAAAGAATTGTGTCTTCCTCATACATATCCAGTTGTACGAACAATTCTTCTTTTCTCATAGTCTTTAGACCTTATGATTATTTACTTTGACAATTATAATATTAAACTATAAATGCTATAAGATTTGTTAAACCAGAAATCACTTTATTAATATGAAAAGATTGTCAATTACAATATTACACTCTTGCTATTGAGCATAATCCTGACATGAAGGTCTCTACCTTCCCGTCTACTCCTCTATTTCTCTTGTAGATCCACTTACACCCTATGGGTTTCACCCCATCCGGTAAGTCTACAAGTTCCTAGACTGAGTTAGAGTACATGGACTCTATCTCGAGATTCATGGCTTTAAGCCATTCCTCTTTATCAGGATCTTTCGTTGCATTCTTAAATGTCAATGGATCATCCACACTTTCAGCAGAGACAACATCTTGTCCCTCATTTACACCCAAATAGCGTTCAGGCTGTCTCACAACCCTAACACTACACCTAGGTGGTAGTGTATCCTGAATAGGAATCATCTGACTCTCAGATGTTAATGGATCAACAACTCTTGTTGACTGAGTACTGGTCTCACCAGGCTCCAACTCATTCAATACAATTTTAGAACGAGGTTTATGGTCACTAATATAGTTATCCTCAAGAAACGTTGCATTTGTTGATACAAATACTTTGTTATCTTCGGGACTATAGAAGTATCCACCTCTGGTCTCCTTGGAGTATCCTACAAACAAGCAGACCACAGACTTGGGATCTAGCTTTCTGGTTCTGTTCTTTAGCACGTGTGCTGGACACCCCCATACACGGAAATGTCGCAAACTAACTTTACGACCATTCCACAACTCCAGGGGAGTCTTAGGAACAGATTTGGATGGCACTACATTCAAAATGTATGCCGCTATTTGTAACGCATATCCCCAAAATGAATTTGGTAATGATGAGAAACTAATCATAGATCTCACCATTTCCATTAGGGTTCTATTTCTCCTCTCTGCGACACCATTCTGTTGTGGTGTACCAGGAGCTGTGAGTTGGGATACTATCCCATACTCAACCATAAAGTCTTCAAACTCTTGGTTAAGGTACTCACCTCCACGATCAGATCGTAGAGACTTGATAGTCTTTCCTAACTGGTTTTCAACTTCAGCTTATAATTCTTTGAACTTTTTAAAAGTTTCCGACTTCCGTTGCATTAGGTAGATATATCCGTATCTTGAGTAATCATCTATAAAGGTGACATAATACTCATAACCACCCCTTGCTTTAACATTCATCGGTCCACAGACGTCTGAGTGTATAAGCTCAAGTGGTTCTTTAGCTCTAAGCCATTTTCCAGTAAAAGTTCTCTTGGTCATTTTACCTTCTAAATAGGATTCGCAGACAGGTAAGGTGCCAACCTTTAACTCACTTAAAGATCCGCTTTTAACTAGTCTGTTTATCTGGTCAAGGTTAATATGACCAAGCCTTAGATGCCAGAGATACGTTTCGTTTTCTGGAGAAATCTTATGTTGTTTCCTTTTTGGTTTTTCAACCTTAAACATTTTGGTGTTGAGTAGTGTTGTATGTATTAATTGTCTTAACACATACAAATTGTTTTCATTATTTCCTGAACAAATATTCAGACCATTATTTGCAATAATAACTGATTTATTATCAAAAGAAACAGAATATAATTGTTCTAACAACTTAGAAACAGAAATTAAATTCCGTGTAAATCCAGGAATGAAAAATACATTGTCCAACAATATAAAATGATTATTACAAAAACGCAATCTAATTACGCCCACTGCTCGTGCCGACATGACATCCCCTAACCCCACACGCATAGAGAAGGCTCCCTCCTCAAGCTGTGTCCAAGAATCAGTCCACTGCAAAGAAGAATAAACATGGTTAGTGGCCCCCGAATCAACTATCCAAGGTGAAGAATCATTTTCCACTAAACACGACTCAAGAACAAGTAAATCATATTTACCTTTCGTTTTCTTCTTCTTGGCTACCTCATCTAGATACTGAGGACAGTTCCTCTTCTAGTGCCCGACCTTGTCGGAATGGAAACATTTTCCCTTGCTCTTGTCAATGGAGGCACCTTTATTTTTGCTCTGGGCTTTCTTGGGTTTGGGCTATTAGGATTATGCTCAATAGCAAGAGTGTAATATTGTAATTGACAATCTTTTTCATATTAATAAAGTGATTTCTGGTTTAACAAATCTTATAGCATTTATAGTTTAATATTATAATTGTCAAAGTAAATAATCATAAGGTCTAAAGACTATGAGAAAAGAAGAATTGTTCGTACATCTGGATATATATGAGGAAGACACAATTCTTTAGTTAGTCTTGAATAATGTTCACAACTTAAGTTAAAGGTTAGGCACCTTTACCTTGTTAAAGTTGTAGAATTCTTTTGCTAGCATTTGAGTGGGATCAAATGAGTTATGATGAGTCTAAAATCATCGGAGGGTCTTCGAGTAAAAGAATCTAGTGCACTGGGTGCATTGAACTGGATCATAATGAAAAGCTTTATCTAGAACCGTCAATAGATAATAGTCTTTTCATTATCAGGACAATCGGAGAGTCTATCTTAATCCTGAGATAAATGATGGACTTATGGTTGCAAGTGGTATCATTTGAGTTATCAATGAGTACGATTATATAGCATAGTCTATCATCGATAGTTTGGTGACATTCATTTGTTAATCGATAGAGGACTTCATTTATAGATATGGACATCGTGGCTCCATTTATTAAATGAGAGTATAATATCATCATATGGATGTTTTGAGGTAATTGGATATTAAATCTCAATGTTGAGTTTTCGATAGTGTCTATTGAAAACATGGCTTCTGGACAAGTCAAAGTATTCAAGTTCAAAACGTGGTCATATGAGTAAATATGGTAACTAGGAGAGCTATAGGCAGTCTATGAGCTCTTGACGATTACTGATATTATTCACGAGGATACACTATCTTCAATATGATTGTCTAGGGTATGAATGAGGAACATCTTCTTATTCTATCTTTATTTAAAAGTTCAATTTTAGCTCTTTAATGGAATGAGTTAAAATTAATAGATCGGACCTAAGTGAATCATTTGTTGATTGTGATTAGGTTATGTCTATTGAAGCTTAAATTTAGATAGCCCGCCAAGATCCCCAATCCATACGGACTTGCATGGATCACTTGATATATTCTACGAGACCAATTTATGGGTCCATATAGAACTGTACTTAATGTATTAAGAGTATAATTTGCACATTATTTATTTAATGGGCTGTTAAATTATATTAATATATTAATGAAAGGCATGTGGGCTTGTTTCTTTTAGTAAGAATGGGTCCAGCTCACATGTGGGCTTTTTATTAAGGTCTAATGGTTTTAATAAAATTGAAAAATAATATATGGCCCATGATAGAGTACTTGGGCGGCAAGGCTAATAAATTAGCTTATTATATTATATTATTTTATTATTTAATTAAATGGAAGTTAATTAAATTATTAATTAATTATTTAATTAAAAATCAAAATCTTTTTCTGACTAGGAAATATGTTTCCTAGTGTTATACTATTGGTAGTAGTATACTAAAAATAAAAGACTTTATTTGGTAAGTAGATAAATAAGAGATTTATTTATCTAGTCAAATTAGGGAGTCTTTGAAATAGTCACAAATACACTAAAGAGTTGGATTAGGGTTTGGAATTCTAAGCAAATCTACCTAAGGTTAGGATTTAGCTCAAAAGACAAAAATCCTACATGGTAGAGGAAATTGCCGTGACATACATAGAAATATATTTGGCACATGGCCAAGATATAGATGAGATATATATATGTCACTTGGAATATACGCAGTGCAATATATATGGCAAGAGGAAGATATATATAGCAATATATATATTATTCTTGCAACCTAAATGTGGGTGCCGCAAGATATATTATTCTTGCAAACATATATGTGGGTGCCGCAATATATATTTGTTCAGGGTGCAGCATTAGTGCACTTTAAGAGGTGTGCAGAATTTATGCAATATATATGTTGTATATATATATATTCTTGAGAAAGAATTCGGTAACCCTAATTGCTAAGTCTTTGGACTTGAGAGTTTTTTCTTTTACTTGAGAAAAATAGAATCCAACTCTTAGACTAGTGTGATAATTTCGGCCAAGAGGTATAGAGAGAAGAGTTTGTTCTTATTTCGATAGTGCACTAGTAACTTTTACATTAAAAAGGTTTTGTGCACAATTTCGAATAAGGCTCACGCGAGTTTCGATCATTAGATTGAGAATTCAAAAGTGACCGGAACGTTCTTCGTTATCTCTTAGAAGTTTTTGTGACTAATGAAAAAGAAAAGATTTTGTTATCCATCCTCAGGTACACAATTCAAAGAAAGGGAGACCACGCTCCTAGGTGATTCACGTTCGTGATTGGATTGGAAGATCTTGCGGATTACCATCGACGCAATGTCAATCGGATCACACGACAAAGGTATGATACTTTTGATTATATATGTTTAATTAATTAGAGGGTTAAGGTTCATATTATAGAAAAATTTTAAACTATACTAAATCCTATTTTTTAGTCTCGCTTCCGCTGCGTTGACCGTATTTTTCCCTACATGGGCTTACCCTTCGCCTTCCCAGCAAACCTCTTCCTCTTCTTATTTTTGGAGGAAGATGGTTCGGCAATATTTGCCTCACCGGTCTTGCCTTTGCTGTCCTTAGTCAAAAACTCAAAGGTAGAGAGCTCATTGAGCAACTGTGTGAGACTAAACCTAGCTTGTTCATCCCATAGTTGCTCTTGAACTGATTGAAACTCTTTAGAAGAGTCGTCAGTATGATGCTCACCTGACTGGGTTCATCAATGGCCCCGCCATTGATCTCTGCCGTGTTGAAGTAAGACATCATGTTCAGGACATGTTCCCGAACTGATGTACCCTCCTTCATACGAGCGAGCATAGCGGAACAAACAGCTTCATGCCGCTTTTGCTCAGAGGGTTGCCCAAACATAGCCTGCAATGACTCCATTATTTTGAATGCGGAAGTCATTGCTTCATGCTTTGTGACAAGCACGTCTGTCATATTAGCCAACATATATGTTTGGGCCTTCTCATCAGATGAGACCCATTTCTCGTATGCCTCACGAACTCTTTGTGCGGCATGGGTAGTAGGCGCTGGAGGACATTCCTCCGTAAGCACAAACTTAAGGTCCTTGGTGACCAAAATTGCATTGATATTGTGTTTCCATTTAGTGTAGTTATCACCAGTTAATTTTTCATTGGCTATGATTTGTAAGAGTGCAGTTGACATGGCTGAAAAAACATAAATTAAGAATTCATTCAGTCATACATTCAAAACTTGTGTGAATGTTTGGCATAAAATTAAACATGATGCATGAAAATGTTTAATGAACAAGAACAACCCTAAAAAAAATGTTACTACGCCACGACAATCCAACATACCACAAGCAAGTGCCGCCTTAGGGTTGATCAAATTCTTGCATGTTGGATCGAGACATTCTCAATCAAATGTTATACCAAAATAACTCTTGTTCCTCTAACATTCAACCATCGTTTATTTCAGTCAGGTTTATAATTAACCAATTTAATTAAAACCTTGTGAGTGTAACCCATCGTTTCAAATCTCTAGAGCTTAACTCGAGAATTGCCACCTTAGGGTCGGTCAATCCCGAAATCCCCTCAGAAATCCTATCCGTTAGGAAGTCAACCTTGGTATTGATTCTAATGGAAACCCTCCTTAGGGAGGACGAAAGCAAAGTCGTCACGAGGCCCCACTCGAATCTCACGGTGTTGAACTAATGATGGAGACCGCGAGATATAATGTCATATATCCCTCTCCCACTCACTATTTTATAATTAGGGTTTTCTATAGTAGTTAATGCACCTAGATATTTACAAGATTAAACGGCTAACTCCAATCTAGTTGTTTAGCGCATTAACCTTTGTTTATTAGAATCTAATTCTAATTAACTAATACATTATTATGATTTTTAACTCTTAAAAAAAATAATCTATTAGTAATAATTCTAATCTATGTAAACAATATACTAAGGCTAGAATTATTCAACATGTGTTACCAAGTTTTAACTATTAAAACCAAACACATTATTAGGCCCATTACTAAATGGATTTAATCGAATTAATCTAATATTATTAAAAAGGCCCTATAAGTCAAACTAATTTAACTTGTAAGGATTCCCGTTTTGTTGATTGGCTTATTTCGTGGACAAACCACATGTTGGGGTACTTTGTAAGGGTAGCTTAGGTATTGGTTTAATTGTTCGAAGCCCTTTGAAGACCTCGTGTTGATAAGCACCAAAGGTAATTTTCTTTGTGCTTACTTGTCTTGAAGAGATAGTTGCACACACTCACAACTCATGCATATGTTTTATCTTTGTATGTTGTGTTTCTTTTTGTTGTGCATCAATGCTTATTCTCATCTCTTCTTGCTTGTTATTTTGATGCATCTTGTGTTTATAATGTCACAGCATGTTAGGCTTTTAGGATGCATCTTGCTTTTACCTTTTTACCTCTTGCATGTTTTCTTGTGGGGTTCAAAGGAGTGGGCTGTGCACTGGTCGTCAAGCGCCAGACCAGCGCAGCTCACCAGCGCCGATCGCCCAGTGGTCTGTCGTTGGTCGTGTGCTGGTCCAGTCCAGCGTAGCTTACCGGCGTAAAACGCCCAGTGGTTTGCCGCTGGTCGTGCACCTGTCTTAGCGCTGGTCGTCAAGCGCCCGTGTAATTTTTGCCTTTGCGCTGGTCGTGCGCCCGTCGTCCAGCGCAAGGCCACCAGCGCACAGAGCAATTTCTGGTGCGTTTTTCAAAACGACCACACTTCACTTATGGCTCCTATATATATAACACTTTGACTTTAGGTCAGCCAAGAGAGTTCATATTCATATTCTATACTTAGTATATTTTTCAAGAGAAGAAAAATACACAAAGAACTCATTTTTAATTACTCAAACACTTTTTCATGATCATCAATCATCATCTAGCATCATCTTTGATCATCTAGATGTCATCTTGCATGGATTCTTCATCATACTTTGCTTGGTAAGCTTTTCACTAATATCTTACATATTTTGTGTTTATCTTAACTAGCAATCTCAATTAATTACTTGTATGTTATTTTATATACTTTGAATACAAGTTTGAGATTAGTATGATGTATGTTTGAGAAGTTGTATTGTGATAGCTAATTAGGTTTTTGCTTAATCTTGATTAGCTAAGCTATTTGACATGTCATTTAGCAATTGATATCTAGGGTTGATTAAATTGATTATATCATCATCCTAGATAAGCATCTAAGGTTACCTAGCCTTGTTTGTTATTTGAATATTCATATATATTCACATAGGTTGTTTCTCTTCATTGAGAAGTAAGTCTTGAGGCTAAGAGTGCTTAGGCCTCAAGCAAATTGGAATAGGGTTGCTAATAAAGGCCCGCTGGGTAGAAGTGAGGGGTTACAGACCGAAGTGTTAGACGAGGTTTACATAGGTTGTAAACTTCATTTCAATTAGTGATTTCGAGTTCCGAGTGTGGCGCACTATACAGCCCGTGGTTTTTCCCAGTGGTTGGGTTTCCACGTATACATCAAGTGTTATTTAAATTCCGCACTATATTACACTTGTATGTATTTTTGACTAGTAGGGGCATTTTCGTAAAATTGACTTGCATGCGAAAATTGGGTAATAATAGTTAAAATCTATTCACCCCCCCCCCCCTCTAGCTTTATATTTAGAACACACTGTATTTGTTTCAATTGGTATCAGAGCGGGTTCCTAGACATACATAGGTGATCCTAGCTCATTTTTGGTGTGTTTTGCATTTGTGTGATTCTTTGATCATTCATACATTTTGCATTCATTTCATCCATTCATTATACACTATGAGTGGAATCGGTGGTTCAAATGAGGGTGCTTCGAGCGTAAGGCCACCCCTCCTCACCGGCATAAATTACTCCCAATGGAAAGGGAAGATGGAGGCATATGTGTGTCAAATCCATGATAGGGCATGGATGGCCATTGAAGATGGATATTCGCCTCCTATGATGACTCCCATGGGTGGAGGAGAAGAAGTGCTCAAGCCTAAGGCACAGTGGACACGACCCGAGTTTGAGTTGTCCAAGTGGAATCAAAAGGCGTGGCACGCCCTTATATGTGCAGTGGACGAAAATCAGTACAAACTGATTCAGAACACTAAGATAGCCAAGGAGGCATGGGACATCTTAGAGGTTGCACACGAGGGAACTGAAGTAGTGAAGGACTCCAAACTTCAAGTCCTCCAAACTCAATTTGATACACTTAGGATGGAGGAGAATGAGTGCTTCAACGACTTCGAGATTAGGTTGATGGACATTGTCAACCAAAGTCATCAACTTGGTGACCCTTACTCGGATAGAAGGATCTCCCGAGAGGTTTGAGTCTAAGGTGACGGCTTTAGAAGAAAACAGTGATTTTAAGGACATGAAGCCGAGCGAGGTAATAGGTAGACTTCTCGCTTACGAGTCTAGGAAGGGTCCTAGCTCCACTCCTTCAAAGAAGCAAAAAGGGATTGCTTTGAGAGCTTCCAAGGTTGAGAAAGAGGACAAGGATGACTCGGATGAAGACATGGCACTTTTAATGAGAAAATTCAAGAAGTTTGTAAAATTCGAGAAGAAGGGTCATGCATCCAAAAGGCAAGAATTGAAGAAAAGGGTTCCTTTCAAGAAGGCTGAGCATAGGCAAGAGAATAGCGAAAGGAAAGGGATCCAATGCTATGAGTGTGGTGGCATAGGTCATATCTCACTAGATTGTGGGAATTTGAAGAACAAGAGAGAAAAAATGATGGCCGCCATTTGGAGTGAAAGTGATGACTCCGAAGAGGGAGATAAGTCATCAAGTGATGATGAGCTTATCAATAACTTCAAGGCATTGGGTGCCACTTGTGAAGAAAATGAAGTTGTTGTTAAGAATTCCGTTACTAGTGATCCCATAGAAGAGAAAGTCGAAGAAGTAGCTCTAGAGGAGATAGTTGTTGCTTCACATTGGGATATGGCACTTATTGACTCAAGAGATCAAGGTGAAGGTCTTGATGAGGATATTGGATCCATAGGAGAGGAGGAGAGTCTAGGAGATGACTCCTTATCTAACTCTACAAATGGAAATGTAGAGAATATGGATATGCATGACTTTATAGTCAATGTTGAAAGCTCCATGAAGAAGAAAGATAGATTTCTAAGGATTTTAAAGGAAGAAAATCTAGAGCTTACAACATACAATGACCTCCTAAAGAAGCAAGTGGAGAAAATGGATCTTAAGGACAACTTTGAAAGTTTTGAAAGCTCTAAGTTAAAGAATGAAAAAGAGATTCAAAGGTTAAAGGAAGAACTACTTAGGCTTTCAACACAAGTTGATCACTTGAATGATGAAGTGATAAGATCCATGGTGGAAGAAGACAAGCTAAAAGATGAGCTATCTTTGTCTAAGAGGAATGAAGAGGGTTTGAAGAGAGAGCTTGTTGAAGCCAAAGAGTCATTGACTAGAATGACCACAAGCACCAAGAAACTTGACAACATACTTGGTGTAGGAAAAAGCTCTTGTGACAAAAGAGGTCTTGGATTCGAAGTGAGCAAGGATTGCTCTATTCCTAAGAAGACCGTCTTTGTGAAGAGTTTGGGTAAGATAGAAGCGTCACCGGTGCAAACTCCTAGGAAGAAGTTAGAACTAGGACAATGTTCGAAAAATGCATAAGTGAAGGTGGTGAAAGCAAGACAACCCCAAGCTCAACGGATTAGAGCCTCTCGAGTCAACTCTCCTCAACAAGTGACTCACTTTGTAAAGAGGCAAAACATGCTACCTCATCCAAGGAGGCAACCCATTCCGGTTCAACCACATAGAAGACATGAACCGACTCAACACCAAAGGAGACATCAAATGCATGATGAGTCTCCAATGACTTCACAAGGACATGGTATGAATTCTCACTTTGTACCAACTTGTCATTATTGTGGTGTTTATGGGCATATTAGGCCTAAGTGCTTTAAGTACATTAAGCATTGTAGGATTAATAGCATGATAGAGAAAAAGAGGTTAAAAAAAGCCCATTTGCATGAGCCTAGGAAATCCTTTGTCAATAATCCTAGTTTAGTGAATGACATTCAACCCTTATCCAATAGGAAGAAAAATATCATATCTATATGGATAAGGAAAAATGAACCCGCTTGCTACGAGACTAACAAGTCTCAAATAGGTTCAACTAAGTCCAATGGACTTGGTAGGTCCATAGGACCTCATGCCCTTCATTAATGAAAGATGATTCTAACCCCATATGGGGAACTCAAGCAAAGAGAGCTATTTTTGCATTCTTGTCACTTGCAAAAAAATTTGAAAAATCTTATGCTTCTTTGTTAATTGCTTGAGTAAGCTTGGTTGCACATATGTATATATGTTTTCAATTCAATAAGTGTGAACCGCGCTTGTTTATAATCCATGTCATATTTATGTTCAAACATGCATTTTGGACTAGGAGATGTATGTAGGAAGTATGATTTGAATGACCTATGATTATCTCCATGACATGATGATTCTTTTATAACATGCTAATGTCTTATGAAAAGCATGAAATTCATGTACATGCTCAAATGAAAAAGCATGAATTGATAATTGCGTTCTTAAATGCAAAAACTTGTGTGAAAAAACTTATGAGACTCAAATGAAAAAGGATCTTGTATCCATTCAAGGATTTTACAATCCAAATGTCTCTCTTTCTTTATTGGTTGAACATGTCTACTATCATACGGGTTTCATTCCCGGAAAAATCAAATAGGGTGCAAAGTTGCTCATGACATGTTTAGCTTATAAAGTTGGATATAGTTGTTCTTAAATTGAAATCAATGAAATTTCTATATCCTTGCTTCTCTCATGACAATGGTGAAATTGGTTTGAATTCCTATTAGAAACCTTTGTCATTTGCTTTGCCAAATACCATGGTATTTTGGACTTGAATGCTATATGTCTTGTATGCAAAGCATTTTGTTTCACACATTTTATCAAAATAAATCTCCTTGTTTCTCTCCATTTGATAGAGTTGCATAAAGTGCATTTTGTGATTATGCAAATGACTTGAATACTATCATCTCTCTTTGCTAAGTGACCCGGTTGGGGACTACTCCTTTGCCTATATCATGACAAAAATGGGGAGTAGAATAGTGGTAAGGGGGGGTTGCAATTATGCATGTTGGGGAGACAATACATTGAGGGGGAGTAACCCTTTGAGGGGGAGCATTGCATTCATCATACATTGCATGATGTTGTGTTTAATTTCTTAGAAATGCAATTGCTTGTTTTTGTCCTCACTTGATTCATCTCACTTTTACTTGAATTGGAAAGTATAGAAACTTTGCTTTCAGGGATTGAATATTCTACTTGAGATTGAAGACTTCAAGTTTATTTTTATATATCTCTTTGTAAAGCAGAAAATCTTAGTAGACCCGTAGTTTCTATTATAATGTGATGAATCAATGTGAGTGGTGGTTTTGTCACGAAATAGCCAAATGGGGAGATTGTAAGGATTCCCGTTTTGTTGATTGGCTTATTTCGTGGACAAACCACATGTTGGGGTACTTTGTAAGGGTAGCTTAGGTATTGGTTTAATTGTTCAAAGCCCTTTGAAGACCTCGTGTTGATAAGCACCGAAGGTAATTTTCTTTGTGCTTACTTGTCTTGAAGAGATAGTTGCACACACTCACAACTCATGCATATGTTTTATCTTTGTATGTTGTGTTTCTTTTTGTTGTGCATCAATGCTTATTCTCATCTCTTCTTGCTTGTTATTTTGATGCATCATGTGTTTATAATGTCATAGCATGTTAGGCTTTTAGGATGCATCTTGCTTTTACCTTTTTACCCCTTGCATGTTTTCTTGTGGGGTTCAAAGGAGTGGGCTGTGCGCTGGTCGTCAAGCGCCAGACCAGCGCAGCTCACCAGCGCCGATCGCCCAGTGGTCTGTCGCTGGTCGTGCGCTGGTCCAGTCCAACGTAGCTCACCGGCGCAAAACGCCCAGTGGTTTGCCGCTGGTCGTGCTCCTGTCTTAGCGCTGGTCGTCAAGCGCCTGTGCAATTTTTGCCTTTGTGCTGGTCGTGCGCCCGTCGTCCAGCGCAAGGCCACCAGCGCACAGAGCAATATCTGGTGCGTTTTTCAAAACAACCACACTTCACTTATGGCTCCTATATATATAACACTTTGACTTTAGGTCAGCCAAGAGAGTTCATATTCATATTCTATACTTAGGATATTTTTCAAGAGAAGAAAAATACACAAATAACTCATTTTTAATTACTCAAACACTTTTTCATGATCATCTAGATGTCATCTTGCATGGATTCTTCATCATACTTTGCTTGGTAAGCTTTTCACTAATATCTTACATATTTTGTGTTTATCTTAACTAGCAATCTCAATTAATTACTTGTATGTTATTTTATATACTTTGAATACTGTAAGGATTCCCGTTGTTTTTAATTGGCTTATTTCGTGATCAAACCATATGTGGGGGTTCTTTGTAAGGGTAGCCTAAGTATCGGTCTTCTTGTTCGAAGCCCTTTGAAGACCTCGTGTTGATAAGCACCGAAGGTAAATTTCTATGTGCTTACCTTTCTTTGAAGAGATTTAGAAGCACACACACACTAAACATTCATTGCATATGTGTGCATTCTCTTCATTTGTCACAATTCACACTTGCACTTATTTATTATATTTTGTTGTGTGTTATTGTGTCTTGTTGTTGTGTTAATTCGTTTCCCGATAACTTTCGGAAACGTCCGCGCATGCACGAGAATGTGCTTGGTTTAGCGCGAGGACCGCCTATGGAGAATGCCCTTGGCTTCTCCTTGGTTTTCACCTATCTAGGTGATCGGCGGTTATTATCGGCGGCCTGGCCGCCGAATGAAACCGCCGTTTCAGTCCAGATTGGTCTGAAGCTTTTCTGCGGTTAAGATCGGCGGTCACAACCGCCGTTCGAAACCGCCGTTTCAAGACCTGATTGATTTATCTCTCGGTCTAATTCGGCGGTTTAAACGGCGGGCATGAAACCGCCGTTCGAAACCGCCGTTCATACCTGGTCGATTTTGATCTCTCTGTTCTGTTTCGGCGGTTGGAATCGGCGGTCACGAAACCGCCGAATGAACCGCCGTTTATGCTCTGTTCTTCACGAGCTCAATTCGGCGGTCATTAACGGCGGCCTGGCCGCCGATTGAAACCGCCGATTGGCGCGTTTCTTTGAAACTTACTTAAACGACCACACTTTGATTTGGCCCCCTATATATATGCCACTTTGACTTTAGGTCAATTAAGAGAGTTCATATTCAGAATTCATACTTAGGATATTTTTCAAAGAGAAGAAAAATTCCAAGAACTCCATTCTTGATTCTCAAACACTTTTCATGATCATCAATCATCATCTAGCATCATCTTAGATCATCTAGATGTCATCTAGCATGGAATCTTCATCATACTTTGCTTGGTAAGCTTTTCACTAATATCTTACATGTTTTGTGTTTCTCTTATCTAGCAATCTCAATTAATTACTTGTTTGTTATTTTGTATGCTTTAGATACAATATTGAGATGAGTATGATGTATGTTTGAGATTTTATATTGTGCTTGCATATTAGGTTTTGTGCTTAATATTGATTAGCTAAACTAATTGACATGTCATTTAGTTTTGATATCTAGGATTATACTTAATTGCATATTAATCATCTTAGATAAGCATATAGGGTTTCCCTTGCTCTATGTTGCATTTTGGATATTCACATATATTCACTTAGGGTTGTATTCTCTTCAAAGAGAAAGTAAGTCTTGTGTGTAGCATCCGGGATTAGGTTGCTTAGAACGCAAGCAAATTGGACTAGGTTCACTCATACCGGGATTAGGTAGGTGTGTGATTACTTCCGGGATTAGGTTGTAATCGTTTGCACATTTAGTGGATTCGAGGTTCGAGTGTGGCTTACTTACATAGCCCGTGGTTTTTCCCGTGAGGGTTTCCACGTAAAAACCAAGTGTTGTTTTAATTTCCGCACCATATTACAATTGCTTGGTTATATTATCTTGAGGGCATTTTCGTAATTTTGACTAACACGAAAAATTGGGTAAAAAGCGTAAAATCTATTCACCCCCCCTCTAGATAGCTTTATACACACCGTGCTATTATTTGTTTCAATTGGTATCAGAGCGGGTTCCTAGACATACATAGGTGATCCTTGCTCATTTTGGTGTGTTTTGCATTTTGTGTGATTTTTTGATTTATTCATACATTTTGCATTCATCTCATTTGCATTCATCCAAACACTATGAGTGGTTTCGGGATGAGCAAAGAGGGAGCGTCGAGCGTGAGGCCACCGTTGCTCACCGGCGATAATTACTCCTCATGGAAGGGGAAGATGGAAGCATACATATGCCAAATCCATGATAGGGCATGGATGGCGGTTGAAGATGGATATGCTCCACCTATGATGACTTCTACGGATGGAGGAGAAGAAGTTCTCAAGCCTAAGGCACAGTGGAGTCCTCAAGAATTTATTGACTCCATGTGGAACAACAAGGCTATTCATGCCATCCGATGTGCAGTGAGTGAAAATCAGTACAAACTGATTCAAATTACTAGGATTGCTAAAGAGGCATGGGACATCCTAGAAGTTGCACATGAAGGCACCGAGGTTGTCAAGGATTCAAAGCTTCAAGTCCTTCAAACTCGGTTTGAGACCATTAGGATGGAAGAGCACGAGCACTTCAATGACTTCCAAGTGAGACTAATGGACATTGTGAACCAAAGTCACCAACTTGGTGATCCTTACTCGGATAGAAGAATCAAGCAAAAGATCATGCGATCACTTCCCGAGAGGTTCGAACCCAAAGTGACGGCTTTAGAAGAAAATGACACTTACAAGGAAATGAAGCCGAGTGAAGTCATTGGAAGACTTCTAGCCTATGAATCAAGAAAGGCTACCACATCTCCTCCTAAGAAGAAAAAGGATATTGCCTTGAAGACATCCAAGATGGAAGAGGAGGAGGATGACTCATATGAAGACATGGCACTCATTGCCAAAGGATTCAAGAAGTTCTTGAATCTTCAAAAGAGTGATTATGGCTCAAAGGGAATGACTTCAAGAAGAAGAAGTCCACTATTAAGAATGTCAAGCCATATCATGAGATGTCTTCAAGAGAGAAGATTCAATGCTACGAATGTGGAGGATTCGGGCATATCTCCAAGGAATGTGCTAACTTGGAAGATGAAAGAGAGGAGGTCGCCACTTCAAGTAATAGTGATGAAGAGATTGTGGCAAAATTCTTGGCATTAGGTTGCTCTCACAAGCGGGACAACAAAGTGAAAGTTGTTGAAGGAAGTCCCTCAAGCTTGAATGATTGTGAGAACAACTATTTTGCCTTTCCGATCTCTACAATGAAGAAGAGAATGAGAGTCAAGAAGAAAGTGACTCTAATAAAGACGACTCTTCATCTAACTCCTCACATGGATATGTGAAGAAAAAGGTTCTAGATGAACACCTCACTGAGTTTAAAAGCTTAGCAATGAAGACCAAGGAAAAGATACGAAGATTGAGAGAAGAGAATCTAGACCTTGAAGCTCATGTTGACCACTTAAGTGAACAAGTGGATAGATCCAAGATTATTGAAGATAAGCTAAGAAAGGAGTTAGACTTATCTAAGAGGAATGAAGAAGAATTAAAAAGAGAGCTTGAAGAGGCTAAAGGATCAAGGACTAGGATAGTTTCTAGCACCGAAAAACTTGACCACATGTTAAGTGTTGGAAAGAGTCCGTGTGATAAGAGAGGTCTTGGGTTTGAAGATAGTAAGGAGTCCTCCACTCCTAACAAGACCATGTTTGTCAAAAGCTTGAGCTACAAAGAAGATTCACCGGTGCAAACTCCTAGGAAGAAGATTGAGCTAGGACAATGCTCTCATAGTGCACAAGTGAAGGTAGCTCCAAGAAGACAACCTCAAGCTCAACCTACAAGAGTTCCTCATGCTAACTTCCCTCAAACTCAAATCCATCAAGGGAAGAGACCAATCATGCAAACTCAACCGTGGAAGCAACCAAGTGTTGGTCAACAACAAAGAAGGAGAAATCCTATCCAACAACCAAGACAACCACAAAGACATGGGAAGGCTCCTATGCATGCACAAGGACATGGTACGATTCCTAACTTTGTCCCTACATGTCATTTTTGTGGTGTTGATGGTCATATTAGACCAAAGTGCTTTCATTACATTAAAATGTGTAAAGTTAAAAGCATGATTGAGAAAAAGAAAGCTAGAGCTAGAATGCATGCTCATAGGAAGGAAGAAATTCATTTACATAATCCTATGACATCTAAATCTCTAGAACAATTGACCACTAGGAAGAAAAATGTCACACCTATGTGGATAAGGAAAAATGGACCCGCTTGCTACGAGACTATCAAGTCTCAAATAGGTTCATCCAAGTCAAATGGACTTGGGAGGTCTATAGGACCTCATGACCTTCATTGTTGAAGGTTAATGATTGACCCCATATGGGGAACTCAAGCAAAGAGAGCTATTTTGCATTCTTGTATCTTGCAAAAAATTTGAAATATCTTATGCCTCTTCTTTTGATTGCTTGAGTAAGCTTGGTTGTACATATGTATATATGTTTTAAAATTCCATAAGTGTGAACCTTGCTTGTCTACAATCCATGTCATATTTATGTTCAAACATGCATTTTTGGACTAGGAGATTTACATTGGAAGTATGATTTGAATGACCTATGATTATCTCCATGACATGATGATTCTTTAATAACATGCTAATGACAAATGAAAAAGCATGAAATTCATAAAACATGCTCACATGAAAAGCATGAATTGATGATTGCATATTCTTAAAAATGCAAAACTTGTGTGAAAACTTATGAGACTCAAAATGAATAAAGGATCTTGTATCCATTCAAAGGAAATTACATTCCAAATGTCTCTCTTTCTTTATTAGTTGAACATGGTTACTATCATACGGATAATTTTATCCGGAAAAATCAAATAGGGTGCAAAGTCGCTCATGCCATGTTTCGCTTATAAAGTTGGATATAGTTGCTCTTAAATTGAAATCCATAATCTCTATATCCTTGCTTTTCCCATGACATTGGTGAATTTGGTTTGAATTCTTATTAGAAACCTTTGTCATTTGCTTTGCCAAATACCATTGTATTTTGGACTTGAATGCTATATGTCTTGTATGCAAAGCATGTTGGATTCACACATTTCTCAAAATAAATCTCCTTGTTTCTCTCAAATTAATTGAAGTGCATAAAGTGACTTATATGTATATGCAAGTCTTGCATGCTTCTATCTCTCGTTGCTATGAGTGACCCGGTTGGGGACTACTCCTTTGCCTATATCATGACAAAAAGGGGGAGTAGGATATGGTAAGGGGAGGTGCAAAATATAGAAGCTATTGTACACTTTGGGGAGAACATACATTGAGGGGGAGTAACCCGTTGAGGGGGAGCATTGCATTTATCATACATTGCATACATTTGGTAATGTTGTGCCTAAATTCTAAAAATGCAAATGCTTGGTATTGTTCTCACATGATTAATCTCACACTTTTCTTGTATTAGAAATGTTAGAAACTCTTTTCAGGGATTGATTTTTCTACAAGAGGATTGAAGACTTCAAGTTGCATTAGCTTATCTCTTTGTAATGTAGAATATCATTATAGTCCCGTAGTTTCTATTTTTTGTGAGGAATCATTGTGAGTGATGGTTTTGTCACGAAATAGCCAAAGGGGGAGATTGTAAGGATTCCCGTTGTTTTTAATTGGCTTATTTCGTGATCAAACCATATGTGGGGGTTCTTTGTAAGGGTAGCCTAAGTATCGGTCTTCTTGTTCGAAGCCCTTTGAAGACCTCGTGTTGATAAGCACCGAAGGTAAATTTCTATGTGCTTACCTTTCTTTGAAGAGATTTAGAAGCACACACACACTAAACATTCATTGCATATGTGTGCATTCTCTTCATTTGTCACAATTCACACTTGCACTTATTTATTATATTTTGTTGTGTGTTATTGTGTCTTGTTGTTGTGTTAATTCGTTTCCCGATAACTTTCGGAAACGTCCGCGCATGCACGAGAATGTGCTTGGTTTAGCGCGAGGACCGCCTATGGAGAATGCCCTTGGCTTCTCCTTGGTTTTCACCTATCTAGGTGATCGGCGGTTATTATCGGCGGCCTGGCCGCCGAATGAAACCGCCGTTTCAGTCCAGATTGGTCTGAAGCTTTTCTGCGGTTAAGATCGGCGGTCACAACCGCCGTTCGAAACCGCCGTTTCAAGACCTGATTGATTTATCTCTCGGTCTAATTCGGCGGTTTAAACGGCGGGCATGAAACCGCCGTTCGAAACCGCCGTTCATACCTGGTCGATTTTGATCTCTCTGTTCTGTTTCGGCGGTTGGAATCGGCGGTCACGAAACCGCCGAATGAACCGCCGTTTATGCTCTGTTCTTCACGAGCTCAATTCGGCGGTCATTAACGGCGGCCTGGCCGCCGATTGAAACCGCCGATTGGCGCGTTTCTTTGAAACTTACTTAAACGACCACACTTTGATTTGGCCCCCTATATATATGCCACTTTGACTTTAGGTCAATTAAGAGAGTTCATATTCAGAATTCATACTTAGGATATTTTTCAAAGAGAAGAAAAATTCCAAGAACTCCATTCTTGATTCTCAAACACTTTTCATGATCATCAATCATCATCTAGCATCATCTTAGATCATCTAGATGTCATCTAGCATGGAATCTTCATCATACTTTGCTTGGTAAGCTTTTCACTAATATCTTACATGTTTTGTGTTTCTCTTATCTAGCAATCTCAATTAATTACTTGTTTGTTATTTTGTATGCTTTAGATACAATATTGAGATGAGTATGATGTATGTTTGAGATTTTATATTGTGCTTGCATATTAGGTTTTGTGCTTAATATTGATTAGCTAAACTAATTGACATGTCATTTAGTTTTGATATCTAGGATTATACTTAATTGCATATTAATCATCTTAGATAAGCATATAGGGTTTCCCTTGCTCTATGTTGCATTTTGGATATTCACATATATTCACTTAGGGTTGTATTCTCTTCAAAGAGAAAGTAAGTCTTGTGTGTAGCATCCGGGATTAGGTTGCTTAGAACGCAAGCAAATTGGACTAGGTTCACTCATACCGGGATTAGGTAGGTGTGTGATTACTTCCGGGATTAGGTTGTAATCGTTTGCACATTTAGTGGATTCGAGGTTCGAGTGTGGCTTACTTACATAGCCCGTGGTTTTTCCCGTGAGGGTTTCCACGTAAAAACCAAGTGTTGTTTTAATTTCCGCACCATATTACAATTGCTTGGTTATATTATCTTGAGGGCATTTTCGTAATTTTGACTAACACGAAAAATTGGGTAAAAAGCGTAAAATCTATTCACCCCCCCTCTAGATAGCTTTATACACACCGTGCTATTATTTGTTTCAATTGGTATCAGAGCGGGTTCCTAGACATACATAGGTGATCCTTGCTCATTTTGGTGTGTTTTGCATTTTGTGTGATTTTTTGATTTATTCATACATTTTGCATTCATCTCATTTGCATTCATCCAAACACTATGAGTGGTTTCGGGATGAGCAAAGAGGGAGCGTCGAGCGTGAGGCCACCGTTGCTCACCGGCGATAATTACTCCTCATGGAAGGGGAAGATGGAAGCATACATATGCCAAATCCATGATAGGGCATGGATGGCGGTTGAAGATGGATATGCTCCACCTATGATGACTTCTACGGATGGAGGAGAAGAAGTTCTCAAGCCTAAGGCACAGTGGAGTCCTCAAGAATTTATTGACTCCATGTGGAACAACAAGGCTATTCATGCCATCCGATGTGCAGTGAGTGAAAATCAGTACAAACTGATTCAAATTACTAGGATTGCTAAAGAGGCATGGGACATCCTAGAAGTTGCACATGAAGGCACCGAGGTTGTCAAGGATTCAAAGCTTCAAGTCCTTCAAACTCGGTTTGAGACCATTAGGATGGAAGAGCACGAGCACTTCAATGACTTCCAAGTGAGACTAATGGACATTGTGAACCAAAGTCACCAACTTGGTGATCCTTACTCGGATAGAAGAATCAAGCAAAAGATCATGCGATCACTTCCCGAGAGGTTCGAACCCAAAGTGACGGCTTTAGAAGAAAATGACACTTACAAGGAAATGAAGCCGAGTGAAGTCATTGGAAGACTTCTAGCCTATGAATCAAGAAAGGCTACCACATCTCCTCCTAAGAAGAAAAAGGATATTGCCTTGAAGACATCCAAGATGGAAGAGGAGGAGGATGACTCATATGAAGACATGGCACTCATTGCCAAAGGATTCAAGAAGTTCTTGAATCTTCAAAAGAGTGATTATGGCTCAAAGGGGAATGACTTCAAGAAGAAGAAGTCCACTATTAAGAATGTCAAGCCATATCATGAGATGTCTTCAAGAGAGAAGATTCAATGCTACGAATGTGGAGGATTCGGGCATATCTCCAAGGAATGTGCTAACTTGGAAGATGAAAGAGAGGAGGTCGCCACTTCAAGTAATAGTGATGAAGAGATTGTGGCAAAATTCTTGGCATTAGGTTGCTCTCACAAGCGGGACAACAAAGTGAAAGTTGTTGAAGGAAGTCCCTCAAGCTTGAATGATTGTGAGAACAACTATTTTGCCTTTCCGATCTTCTACAATGAAGAAGAGAATGAGAGTCAAGAAGAAAGTGACTCTAATAAAGACGACTCTTCATCTAACTCCTCACATGGATATGTGAAGAAAAAGGTTCTAGATGAACACCTCACTGAGTTTAAAAGCTTAGCAATGAAGACCAAGGAAAAGATACGAAGATTGAGAGAAGAGAATCTAGACCTTGAAGCTCATGTTGACCACTTAAGTGAACAAGTGGATAGATCCAAGATTATTGAAGATAAGCTAAGAAAGGAGTTAGACTTATCTAAGAGGAATGAAGAAGAATTAAAAAGAGAGCTTGAAGAGGCTAAAGGATCAAGGACTAGGATAGTTTCTAGCACCGAAAAACTTGACCACATGTTAAGTGTTGGAAAGAGTCCGTGTGATAAGAGAGGTCTTGGGTTTGAAGATAGTAAGGAGTCCTCCACTCCTAACAAGACCATGTTTGTCAAAAGCTTGAGCTACAAAGAAGATTCACCGGTGCAAACTCCTAGGAAGAAGATTGAGCTAGGACAATGCTCTCATAGTGCACAAGTGAAGGTAGCTCCAAGAAGACAACCTCAAGCTCAACCTACAAGAGTTCCTCATGCTAGCTTCCCTCAAACTCAAATCCATCAAGGGAAGAGACCAATCATGCAAACTCAACCGTGGAAGCAACCAAGTGTTGGTCAACAACAAAGAAGGAGAAATCCTATCCAACAACCAAGACAACCACAAAGACATGGGAAGGCTCCTATGCATGCACAAGGACATGGTACGATTCCTAACTTTGTCCCTACATGTCATTTTTGTGGTGTTGATGGTCATATTAGACCAAAGTGCTTTCATTACATTAAAATGTGTAAAGTTAAAAGCATGATTGAGAAAAAGAAAGCTAGAGCTAGAATGCATGCTCATAGGAAGGAAGAAATTCATTTACATAATCCTATGACATCTAAATCTCTAGAACAATTGACCACTAGGAAGAAAAATGTCACACCTATGTGGATAAGGAAAAATGGACCCGCTTGCTACGAGACTATCAAGTCTCAAATAGGTTCATCCAAGTCAAATGGACTTGGGAGGTCTATAGGACCTCATGACCTTCATTGTTGAAGGTTAATGATTGACCCCATATGGGGAACTCAAGCAAAGAGAGCTATTTTGCATTCTTGTATCTTGCAAAAAATTTGAAATATCTTATGCCTCTTCTTTTGATTGCTTGAGTAAGCTTGGTTGTACATATGTATATATGTTTTAAAATTCCATAAGTGTGAACCTTGCTTGTCTACAATCCATGTCATATTTATGTTCAAACATGCATTTTTGGACTAGGAGATTTACATTGGAAGTATGATTTGAATGACCTATGATTATCTCCATGACATGATGATTCTTTAATAACATGCTAATGACAAATGAAAAAGCATGAAATTCATAAAACATGCTCACATGAAAAGCATGAATTGATGATTGCATATTCTTAAAATGCAAAACTTGTGTGAAAACTTATGAGACTCAAAATGAATAAAGGATCTTGTATCCATTCAAAGGAAATTACATTCCAAATGTCTCTCTTTCTTATTAGTTGAACATGGTTACTATCATACGGATAATTTTATCCGGAAAAATCAAATAGGGTGCAAAGTCGCTCATGCCATGTTTCGCTTATAAAGTTGGATATAGTTGCTCTTAAATTGAAATCCATAATCTCTATATCCTTGCTTTTCCCATGACATTGGTGAATTTGGTTTGAATTCTTATTAGAAACCTTTGTCATTTGCTTTGCCAAATACCATTGTATTTTGGACTTGAATGCTATATGTCTTGTATGCAAAGCATGTTGGATTCACACATTTCTCAAAATAAATCTCCTTGTTTCTCTCAAATTAATTGAAGTGCATAAAGTGACTTATATGTATATGCAAGTCTTGCATGCTTCTATCTCTCGTTGCTATGAGTGACCCGGTTGGGGACTACTCCTTTGCCTATATCATGACAAAAAGGGGGAGTAGGATATGGTAAGGGGAGGTGCAAATATAGAAGCTATTGTACACTTTGGGGAGAACATACATTGAGGGGGAGTAACCCGTTGAGGGGGAGCATTGCATTTATCATACATTGCATACATTTGGTAATGTTGTGCCTAAATTCTAAAAATGCAAATGCTTGGTATTGTTCTCACATGATTAATCTCACACTTTTCTTGTATTAGAAATGTTAGAAACTCTTTTCAGGGATTGATTTTTCTACAAGAGGATTGAAGACTTCAAGTTGCATTAGCTTATCTCTTTGTAATGTAGAATATCATTATAGTCCCGTAGTTTCTATTTTTTGTGAGGAATCATTGTGAGTGATGGTTTTGTCACGAAATAGCCAAAGGGGGAGATTGTAAGGATTCCCGTTGTTTTTAATTGGCTTATTTCGTGATCAAACCATATGTGGGGGTTCTTTGTAAGGGTAGCCTAAGTATCGGTCTTCTTGTTCGAAGCCCTTTGAAGACCTCGTGTTGATAAGCACCGAAGGTAAATTTCTATGTGCTTACCTTTCTTTGAAGAGATTTAGAAGCACACACACACTAAACATTCATTGCATATGTGTGCATTCTCTTCATTTGTCACAATTCACACTTGCACTTATTTATTATATTTTGTTGTGTGTTATTGTGTCTTGTTGTTGTGTTAATTCGTTTCCCGATAACTTTCGGAAACGTCCGCGCATGCACGAGAATGTGCTTGGTTTAGCGCGAGGACCGCCTATGGAGAATGCCCTTGGCTTCTCCTTGGTTTTCACCTATCTAGGTGATCGGCGGTTATTATCGGCGGCCTGGCCGCCGAATGAAACCGCCGTTTCAGTCCAGATTGGTCTGAAGCTTTTCTGCGGTTAAGATCGGCGGTCACAACCGCCGTTCGAAACCGCCGTTTCAAGACCTGATTGATTTATCTCTCGGTCTAATTCGGCGGTTTAAACGGCGGGCATGAAACCGCCGTTCGAAACCGCCGTTCATACCTGGTCGATTTTGATCTCTCTGTTCTGTTTCGGCGGTTGGAATCGGCGGTCACGAAACCGCCGAATGAACCGCCGTTTATGCTCTGTTCTTCACGAGCTCAATTCGGCGGTCATTAACGGCGGCCTGGCCGCCGATTGAAACCGCCGATTGGCGCGTTTCTTTGAAACTTACTTAAACGACCACACTTTGATTTGGCCCCCTATATATATGCCACTTTGACTTTAGGTCAATTAAGAGAGTTCATATTCAGAATTCATACTTAGGATATTTTTCAAAGAGAAGAAAAATTCCAAGAACTCCATTCTTGATTCTCAAACACTTTTCATGATCATCAATCATCATCTAGCATCATCTTAGATCATCTAGATGTCATCTAGCATGGAATCTTCATCATACTTTGCTTGGTAAGCTTTTCACTAATATCTTACATGTTTTGTGTTTCTCTTATCTAGCAATCTCAATTAATTACTTGTTTGTTATTTTGTATGCTTTAGATACAATATTGAGATGAGTATGATGTATGTTTGAGATTTTATATTGTGCTTGCATATTAGGTTTTGTGCTTAATATTGATTAGCTAAACTAATTGACATGTCATTTAGTTTTGATATCTAGGATTATACTTAATTGCATATTAATCATCTTAGATAAGCATATAGGGTTTCCCTTGCTCTATGTTGCATTTTGGATATTCACATATATTCACTTAGGGTTGTATTCTCTTCAAAGAGAAAGTAAGTCTTGTGTGTAGCATCCGGGATTAGGTTGCTTAGAACGCAAGCAAATTGGACTAGGTTCACTCATACCGGGATTAGGTAGGTGTGTGATTACTTCCGGGATTAGGTTGTAATCGTTTGCACATTTAGTGGATTCGAGGTTCGAGTGTGGCTTACTTACATAGCCCGTGGTTTTTCCCGTGAGGGTTTCCACGTAAAAACCAAGTGTTGTTTTAATTTCCGCACCATATTACAATTGCTTGGTTATATTATCTTGAGGGCATTTTCGTAATTTTGACTAACACGAAAAATTGGGTAAAAAGCGTAAAATCTATTCACCCCCCCTCTAGATAGCTTTATACACACCGTGCTATTATTTGTTTCAAATACAAGTTTGAGATTAGTATGATGTATGTTTGAGAAGTTGTATTGTGATAGCTAATTAGGTTTTGTGCTTAATCTTGATTAGCTAAGCTATTTGACATGTCATTTAGCATTTGATATCTAGGGTTGATTAAATTGATTATATCATCATCCTAGATAAGCATCTAAGGTTCCCTAGCCTTGTTTGTTAATTGAATATTCATACATATTCACATAGGTTGCATAATCTCTTCTTAGAGAATTAAGTCTTGAGGCTAAGGTTGCTTAGGCCTCAAGCAATTGGACTAGAGCCACTTTTAAAGGCCCGAGTGGTAGAAGTGGGGGGTTATTGACCGGAGTGTTAGACGAGGTCTACATAGGTTGTAAACTCCATTTCGATTAGTGGATTTCGAGGTCCGAGTGTGGCGCACTAAACAGCCCGTGGTTTTTCCCAGTGGTTGGGTTTCCACGTATACATCAAGTGTTATTTAAATTCCGCACTATATTACACTTGTATGTATTTTTGACTAGTAGGGGCATTTTCGTAAAATTGACTTGCATGCGAAAATTGGGTAATAATTAGATAAAATCTATTCACCCCCCCCCCCCCCTCTAGCTTTATATAGAACATGCCTCTAATTTGTTTCAATTGGTATCAGAGCGGGTTCCTAGATATACTTAGGTGATCCTAGCTCATTTTAGGTGTGTTGTGCATTTGTGTGATTTTTGCTCATTCATACATTTTGCATACATTTCATTCATTCATTTGATACAATGAGTGGATTCGGTGGCAACCATGAGGGTGCTTCAAGCACACGGCCTCCTCTCCTTACCGGTGTGAATTATGCCTCATGGAAAGGCAAGATGTAGGCATATGTGTGCCAAATCCATGATAGGGCATGGATGGCAATTGAAGATGGGTATGCACCTCCTATGATGACTCCCACGAGTGGTGGAGAAGAAGTACTCAAGCCAAAGGCCCAATGGTCACCTGAAGAGTTTGAGACTTCAAAATGGAATAGAAAGGCATGGCATGCTCTTCTATGTGCAGTGGATGAAAATCAGTACAAACTGATTCAGAACACTAGGATAGCCAAGGAGGCATGGGATATCCTACATGTTGCACATGAGGGAACCGATGTCGTTAAGGATTCCAAGCTACAAGTTCTTCAAACGCAATTTGAGTTGCTTAAAATGGAGAATGACGAGTGCTTCAATGACTTTGAAGTCAAGTTGATGGATATTGTGAATCAAAGCCATCAACTAGGTGATCCTTATTCGGATAGGAGAGTTAAGCAGAAAATAATGATGTCTCTCCCCGCTAGGTTCGAATCAAAAGTGACGGCTTTAGAGGAAAATAGCACATACAAGGATATGAAGCCGAGCGAGGTGATTGGAAGACTCCTCGCCTATGAATCTAGGAAGGCTCCTAGTATTTCACCAACTAAAAAGCAAAAAGGAATTGCTTTGAAAGCTTCCAAAGTTGAGAAGGAGGAAAAAGGTGACTCGGACCAAGACATGGCTTTGCTACTTAGAAGATTCAAGAAGTTTGTCAAGTTCGAGAATAAGGGCATTGGATCCAAAGGCCAAGACTTGAAGAAAAAAGCTCCCTTCAAGAGTTTTGAGCCTAGGCAAGAGCATAGTGAGAAGAAAGGGGTCCAATGCTATGAGTGTGGTGGTATAGGTCACATCTCACCGGATTGTGGGAACTTGAAGAACAAGATGGCAAAAGTGATGACCGCCACATGGAGTGAAAGTGATGACTCCGGAGAGGGAGATAAGTCATCTAGTGATGATGAGCTTACCATCAACTACACGGCATTTGGGGCCACTTGTGTAGAAGATAAAGTTGTTGGTAAGAATGACTTGGCTAGTGATCCCATAGAAGAAAAAGATGAAGAAGTAGCTCTAGAGAAGATAAATGTAGCTACTCATTGGGATATGACTCTCATTGACTCAAGAGACCAAGGTGGAGGTCTAAATGAGGAAAATGACTCCATTAGTGAGAATGAGAGTGGAGGAGATAACTTAAGTGAAGATGACTCCTCATCTAACTCTACAAATGGAAGTGTAGAGAAAATGGATGTAAATGACTTTATAGTCAAGTGTGAAAGTTCATTGGAGAAGAAAAGTATAAAGTTGAAGATTTTAGAGGATGAAAATCTAGAACTTTCAACACACAATGACCACTTAAGTGAACAAGTGGAGGCATCCAAGAAGATTGAAGATAAGCTAAGGGATGAGCTAGCTATGTCTAAGAGGAATGAAGAAGGGTTGAAGAGAGAGCTTGTTGAAGCCATAGAGTCATTGTCTAGGATGACTACAAGCACCAAGAAACTTGACCACATTCTTGGTAGTGGAAAGAACCCTTGTGACAAGAGAGGTATTGGGTATGAAGAAACAAAGGAGATCACTACTCCAACCAAGACCGTCTTTGTCAAGAGTTTGGGCAAGAAAGAAGCCTCACCGGTGCACACTCCTAGGAAGAAAATTGATCTAGGACAATGTTCAAGAAGTGCACAAGTAAAGGTAGCTCCAAAGAGACAACCTCAAGCTCAAAAAGTTCCTCAACCTTACTTCCCTCAAGCTCACATTCATCAAGGGAAGAGGCCAATCATGCAAAATGAAACAAGGAAGCAAGCTAGACCGGTTCAACAACAAAGAAGGTTTGAACCCGCTCAACCACAAAGTCATGGGATGGCTCCTATGCATGCACAAGGACATGGTATGAATTCTAAATTTATCCCTACATGTCACTTTTGTGGTATTAATGGTCACATTAGACCAAATTGCTTTCATTTCATTAAATTATGTAGAATCAAAAGCATGATTGAAAAGAAAATGATAAGAGCTAGAATGCATGCTAATAGGAAGGAAAACATTCATATTCATGATCCTATTAATTCTAGTACTCTTGAACCATTGTCCACTAGGAAGAAAAATGTCATATCTATGTGGATAAGGAAAAATGAACCCGCTTGCTACGAGACTAACAAGTCTCAAATAGGTTCAACTAAGTCGAATGAACTTGGTAGGTCCATAGGACCTCATGCCCTTCATTAATGAAGGATGATTCTAACCCCATATGGGGAACTCAAGCAAAGAGAGCTATTTTTGCATTCTTGTCACTTGCAAAAAAAATTTGAAAAATCTTATGCTTCTTTGTTAATTGCTTGAGTAAGCTTGGTTGCACATATGTATATATGTTTTCAATTCAATAAGTGTGAACCGTGCTTGTTTACAATCCATGTCATATTTATGTTCAAACATGCATTTTGGACTAGGAGATGTATGTAGGAAGTATGATTTGAATGACCTATGATTATCTCCATGACATGATGATTCTTTTATAACATGTTAATGTCTTATGAAAAGCATGAAATTCATGTACATGCTCAAATGAAAAAGCATGAATTGATAATTGCGTTCTTAAATGCAAAAACTTGTGTGAAAAAGCTTATGAGACTCAAATGAAAAAGGATCTTGTATCCATTCAAGGATTTTACAATCCAAATGTCTCCCTTTCTTTATTGGTTGAACATGTCTACTATCATACGGGTTTCATTCCCGGAAAAATCAAATAGGGTGCAAAGTTGCTTATGACATGTTTAGCTTATAAAGTTAGATATAGTTGTTCTTAAATTGAAATCAATGAAATTTCTATATCCTTGCTTCTCTCATGACAATGGTGAAATTGGTTTGAATTCCTAGTAGAAACCTTTGTCATTTGCTTTGCCAAATACCATGGTATTTTGGACTTGAATGCTATATGTCTTGTATGCAAAGCATTTTGTTTCACACATTTTATCTAATAAATCTCCTCGTTTCTCTCCGATTAATTGAGATTGCATAAAGTGACTTATATTGATTATGCAAATCTTGCATGCTTCTATCTCTCGTTGCTATGAGTGACCCGATTGGGGACTACTCCTTTGCCTATATCATGACAAAAAGGGGGAGTAGGATATGGTAAGGGGAGGTACAAATTGTTGTAGCATTTGGTGCACATTGGGGAGAATATATATTGAGGGGGAGTAACCCTTTGAGGGGAAGCATTGCATTTATCATACATTGCATACATTTGGTAATGTTGTGCCTAAATTCTAAAAATGCAAATGCTTGGTATTGTTCTCACATGATTAATCTCACACTTTTCTTGTATTGGAAATGTTAGAAACTCTTTTCAGGGATTGATTATTCTACAAGAGGATTGAAGACTTCAAGTTGCATTCTCTTATCTCTTTGTAATGTAGAATATCATTTTAGTCCCGTAGTTTTTTTTTTTTTTTTGTGAGGAATCAATGTGAGTGATGGTTTTGTCACGAAATAGCCAAAGGGGGAGATTGTAAGGATTCCCGTAGTTTATAATTGGCTTATTTCGTGATCAAACCATATGTGGGGATCATGTAAGGGTAGCTTAGGAATGTGTTCAAGCTCAAGGCCCTTGCAAGTGTTAAGCACTCCAAAGGTAATACTCTAAGTGCTTACTTGTCTTGAAGAGATAGTTGCACACACTCACAACTCATGCATATGTTTTATCTTTGTATGTTGTGTTTCCTTTTGTTGTGCATCAATGTTTATTCTCATCTCTTCTTGCTTGTTATTTTGATGCATCTTATGTTTATATTGTCATAACATGTTAGGCTTTTAGGATGCATCTTGCTTTTACCTTTTTACCCCTTGCATGAATTCTTGTGGGGTTCAAAGGAGTGTGTTGTGCGCTGGTCGTCAAGCGCCAGACCAGCGCTGATCGCCCAGTGGTCTGTCGCTGGTCGTGCTCTGGTCCAGTCCAGCGCAGCTCCACCAACGCAAATCGCCCAGTGGTTTGCCGCTGGTCGTGCGCATGTGTGAGCGCTGGTCGTCAAGCGCCTGTGCAAATTTTGCCTTTGTGCTGGTCGTGCGCCTGTCGTCCAGCGCAAGGCCACCAGCGCACAGAGCAATTTCTGGTGCGTTTTTCAAAACGACCACACTTCACTTATGGCTCCTATATATATAACACTTTGACTTTAGGTCAGCCAAGAGAGTTCATATTCATATTCTATACTTAGGATATTTTTCAAGAGAAGAAAAATACACAAATTACTCATTTTTAATTACTCAAACACTTTTTCATGATCATCTAGATGTCATCTTGCATGGATTCTTCATCATACTTTGCTTGGTAAGCTTTTCACTAATATCTTACATATTCTGTGTTTATCTTAACTAGCAATCTCAATTAATTACTTGTATGTTATTTTATATACTTTGAATACAAGTTTGAGATTAGTATGATGTATGTTTGAGAAGTTGTATTGTGATAGCTAATTAGGTTTTGTGCTTAATCTTGATTAGCTAAGCTATTTGACATGTCATTTAGCATTTGATATCTAGGGTTGATTAAATTGATTATATCATCATCCTAGATAAGAATCGAAGGTTCCCTAGCCTTGTTTGTTAATTGAATATTCATACATATTCACATAGGTTGCATAATCTCTTCTTAGAGAATTAAGTCTTGAGGCTAAGGTTGCTTAGGCTTCAAGCAATTGGACTAGAGCCACTTTTAAAGGCCCGAGTGGTAGAAGTGGGGGGTTATTGACCGGAGTGTTAGACGAGGT
Source organism: Acer yangbiense (assembly GCA_008009225.1). Taxonomy (NCBI): domain Eukaryota; kingdom Viridiplantae; phylum Streptophyta; class Magnoliopsida; order Sapindales; family Sapindaceae; genus Acer; species Acer yangbiense. Next base: position 31,407,382 of record CM017763.1, on the reverse strand, counting down.
CTACATAGGTTGTAAACTCCATTTCGATTAGTGGATTTCGAGGTCCGAGTGTGGCGCACTAAACAGCCCGTGGTTTTTCCCAGTGGTTGGGTTTCCACGTATACATCAAGTATTATTTAAATTCCACACTATATTACACTTGTATGTATTTTTGACTAGTAGGGGCATTTTCGTAAAATTGACTTGCATGCGAAAATTGGGTAATAATTAGATAAAATCTATTCACCCCCCCCCCCCCCCCCCCTCTAGCTTTATATAGAACACGCCTCTAATTTGTTTCAATTGGTATCAGCATTGCATTCATCATACATTGCATGATGTTGTGTTTAATTTCTTAGAAATGCAATTGCTTGTTTATGTCCTCACTTGATTCATCTCACTTTTACTTGAATTGGAAAGTATAGAAACTTTACTTTCAGGGATTGAATGTTCTACTTGAGATTGAAGACTTCAAGTTTATTTTTATATATCTCTTTGTAAAGCAGAAAATCTTAGTAGACCCGTAGTTTCTATTATAATGTGATGAATCAATGTGAGTGGTGGTTTTGTCACGAAATAGCCAAATGGGGAGATTGTAAGGATTCCCGTTTTGTTGATTGGCTTATTTCGTGGACAAACCACATGTTGGGGTACTTTGTAAGGGTAGCTTAGGTATTGGTTTAATTGTTCAAAGCCCTTTGAAGACCTCGTGTTGATAAGCACCGAAGGTAATTTTCTTTGTGCTTACTTGTCTTGAAGAGATAGTTGCACACACTCACAACTCATGCATATGTTTTATCTTTGTATGTTGTGTTTCTTTTTGTTGTGCATCAATGCTTATTCTCATCTCTTCTTGCTTGTTATTTTGATGCATCATGTGTTTATAATGTCATAGCATGTTAGGCTTTTAGGATGCATCTTGCTTTTACCTTTTTACCCCTTGCATGTTTTCTTGTGGGGTTCAAATGAGTGGGCTGTGCGCTGGTCGTCAAGCGCCAGACCAGCGCAGCTCACCAGCGCCGATCGCCCAGTGGTCTGTCGCTGGTCGTGCGCTGGTCCAGTCCAGCGTAGCTCACCGGGGCAAAACGCCCAGTGGTTTGCCGCTGGTCGTGCGCCTGTCTTAGCGCTGGTCGTCAAGCGCCTGTGTAATTTTTGCCTTTGTGCTGGTCGTACGCCCGTCGTCCAGCGCAAGGCCACCAGCGCACAGAGCAATTTCTGGTGCGTTTTTCAAAACGACCACACTTCACTTATGGCTCCTATATATATAACACTTTGACTTTAGGTCAGCCAAGAGAGTTCATATTCATATTCTATACTTAGGATATTTTTCAAGAGAAGAAAAATACACAAAGAACTCATTTTTAATTACTCAAACACTTTTTCATGATCATCAATCATCATCTAGCATCATCTTTGATCATCTAGATGTCATCTTGCATGGATTCTTCATCATACTTTGCTTGGTAAGCTTTTCACTAATATCTTACATATTTTGTGTTTATCTTAACTAGCAATCTCAATTAATTACTTGTATGTTATTTTATATACTTTGAATACAAGTTTGAGATTAGTATGATGTATGTTTGAGAAGTTGTATTGTGATAGCTAATTAGGTTTTTGCTTAATCTTGATTAGCTAAGCTATTTGACATGTCATTTAGCAATTGATATCTAGGGTTGATTAAATTGATTATATCATCATCCTAGATAAGCATCTAAGGTTACCTAGCCTTGTTTGTTATTTGAATATTCATATATATTCACATAGGTTGTTTCTCTTCATTGAGAAGTAAGTCTTGAGGCTAAGAGTGCTTAAGCCTCAAGCAAATTGGAATAGGGTTACTAATAAAGGCCCTCTGGGTAGAAGTGAGGGGTTACAGACCGGAGTGTTAGACGAGGTCTACATAGGTTGTAAACTTCATTTCAATTAGTGATTTCGAGTTCCGAGTGTGGCGCACTATACAGCCCGTGGTTTTTCCCAGTGGTTGGGTTTCCACGCATACATCAAGTGTTATTTAAATTCCGCACTATATTACACTTAATTCGTATGCAAGTCAATTTTACGAAAATTGGGTAATAATAGTTAAAATCTATTCACCCCCGCTCTAGCTTTATATTTAGAACACACCGTATTTGTTTCATAACTCTTAAAAAAAAATTAATAATTAATGAGAATTTACCATGTTTTAACTATTAAAACTAATTTCATTAATCTATAGCCATTTATGTGTATTGCCCATTTTAATCACATTAAAACTAAAAGAAAAAATAAAATAGGCTAACATGCATGTATGATATATCAACATATATTTATGTGTAGGCACAACTAGTCTATATGACATTTGTATGCATGGCAATGCTTAATCATCACATAATTAAAAGCATACATGAGTTGACCGAGTATCGTGGATGATTTAACCTACAATAATAAGAATCTAATTACAAAATATACCCAAGGCATTCCTTGGTCTTCATGTCTTTTGGGTTCTTATTTATTTTGGGCTTTTAACCAAGTCCAACTTGATAAAAAAAAAATTTGTGACCCATCTCATGAATCAAACCTAAAGCCCAAAAATTGTGTCCAGTAAATAGTGTCCATGAACAGTACCGTATGAACAGTTCCAGTGAACAGTGCCGCATGAACAATGCCGTGAACAGTACCGCATGTTTCCGATCTCGCACTTTCACCATTCGTCTTCTTCATCAGATTTCTTCTTACATATTTTATAACAAAATACATAACAGAAAAAATACAACAAAGAAAATACAGCAGAAAAAAAAAATATTAAAATTACATCCCGGGATTAATATTACAAAAATATTACAACCTTTTAAAAAAGAATAACCCTAAATCCACGACACCATACAATTAGCGATCAACTATGTTTTAAAATTAAACCATTGAATTAAAAAACAACATACAGTCAATTAAAATAGTGTCTACACATTCATACGTATCAGGAGCATCGAAATCGATTCTCATGTTTCGAAAAATTGGCTCTGATACCAATTGTTAGGACCCCGGTTTACCAATCATGCAACGGAAGGTTTTAAAATTTTTATTTTATTTTATTTCATAAAGAAATACTGTGATTGATAAAACCTAGAATCTATTTTTCGGAACAGTAAAACAAAAGAATCGAAATCAAAACATATAAATAAAAGGGAAGAAACAATTTCTTCATACCTATGTAGGAGGCTCATTCACTTTAATACGATCTGCTCCTGATTTGAACCACTTGATCTTCCTCGCTATCTCTAGGAACTGGTAATAGCGTGTGGGTGCGTCACGGTATTCAGGAACCTGTATGGAAGAAGAAGAAGAGAAGAACACACAAAAACAACTCTTGTTGTTTGTATGTCTTAGGTTAGGCCACACAAAAAAGAAAACTTAAAAAAAAAAAAAAAAATTTCTCTTTTTGATTCTTGGCCACCGCACCCCACTTGTTTCTCTTCTCTTTTTGTGTTTTTTTTATTTCTTTTTGTTGTCAGGTATCTTATACTTAAAAATATATATCATATATATATATATTATTTAAGAAACCAATGATATCTTTTAATTTAAAAACAAAATCTTTATTTTATTTTATTTTATTAATAGATATCATCTAATTTCAATTTAAACTATTTAAATTCAAAATTGATATTTAATCAATTAAAAATATAAGATAATCATATTATCCCATTTTTCAAATATAAATATCAACTAACACCCTCCATCAATAATTAATTACATAATTAAATAATCTTATTATTTAATTGTCATAATCATTAAAATCATTAATTAAATAATCTCATTATTCAATTAGTTCCCGAATAGATATGTGTCACTTTCGTAACACAATTAATTGGACAATCCAATTAATTAACCATGACCCTTGTTACCTAAATCGTTCGGGCTAGTAAGGGGACCTAATGAATCCATAGAAATAATTAATTAAACTCTTTAATTATTATATCATGATTATTAACTTCGGTGTTATTCCACTAAAAACCTGAAGCTGAACTCTCTCAACTGTAGACATTTTTACACAAACCAATAACTTTCGGTGTCCATCGATATAGCTATTACATATGGTATAATCCTCGACAAGTAGTTCATAATTAGAGCTGGGTCATAATGTCCGTTATACCCCTCTAATTATATCTTTCCTTTAAGTACCATTGATTCTCTAATGAACAATAAATCCTACATTCCTTACGGAATTAGGAGAGCGCTCATATTGTTCAAGCCCCGAATCAACCCTTAAGGGAACTACCATCTACTTCTCGCAAGAAGGAGTGGATTCAACTATTGTGTACAAACCTTCCCAACCACAAGTCAAAACGCGATCCTAACATACGGAGCATATTGATCAGAAATGCAACTCCGACCTCACCCATGGTATATCAAAGACCACGATTCAACCTGAAGGAGTCGATAAGACACTCAGGATTAAGATCACCCACATATAGCCATCATTAGTTGATATATATGAATCTCATCGTTAAACGGATCTTAATGAGAGATTCATATAGATCATGGCCCATTTCTATATGATCACATCATACAAGGTGCCTCCATTCTCATATCTCCATATGAATGATCCAGGATAGGATCACCGTACATTACGAAATAGACCGCAGCTGTAGATTAACCACAAATAAAGTACCCATCTTTATTTGCTATTTACGGACTTTTTAGATTGCTCGTTTCAAACTGCATCCATCTGTATATGACACTCATATACTCAGTTCGAAATTACATATGGCAATCTTGGATGTTAAGTACACATGTTATATATTTAAATTATGACACAAAATGAATGAATATACCACTTCTTTTTTTTTATGTTCAAATCATATTTACAAATTACAAGCTTTAGGGCAAAAACCACAACATGTTGTTATTACTTGGTTGTTGTATGTAAATATTTGTGTGTGTGCATGCATGTTTAAATTGATTGCATCTTACTTGTTTTGCCTTTTCATGTTAGGCTGAAAGATGCAAAGCCAAGGGGCTTTTTGCGCCCTTATTCGGCGGACAATGGCCGCAGAATAAGGCCGCCGATTTAGGACCAGTGGTTCTGGTCCTTTTTCGGCGCCCTTGGTTCTGCGATTAGGGGCCACAAAACAAGGCCGTAGAATTGGGACCAGAATGTCAGGTCTTAATTCGGCGCCTTGTTTCGGCGATTAGAGGCTGCAAATCAAGGCCGCCGAATTGGGACCAAAATGTCAGGTCTCAATTCGGCGACCAATGGCGCAGAACAAGGCCGCATAATCCAAGTCAACACGACTGTTGGTATTCGGAGTCCTCGTTATGTGGTCATCGGCCGCAGAATCAAGGGCGTATAATTGCCTTTTTTCAGGTCACTTTTCCAAAACGATGTCACTTCATTTTAGCTGCCTATATATATTTCTTGATAGCCTTGGCTCAGTTTTAAGAGAGAAAAATTACACTTTTGAGAGCCATTGTTGAGCATCTTCAAAGCCAAGGTATCAAGACTCCATCTTTATCACTCAAAACACAAACACCCTTCATTTTGCATCTTTCATACATCTTCTAGCATGATTCTAGGTTGATTTCATTTAGGGTTTTTATTATTGCTCACATGACTTGTATCTAGAACATCATTCTCATATCTATATGTTCTTGTTTTACAAGATAGCTTTTTTATCACTTGACTTGATTCAAGATTGCAGCTTTATGACTTGAATAGGTTCAAGATAGTTTCTTTATTGTGTTTTGTGAGTTGCTTGTGGTAGATATTGCATATAGGACTTCGGTTGCCTATTTAGCTATGTTATATGCATGCCATCTAGCAAAATGATATTTAGGAATGTCTAACATGTTCATCCATGCCTAGATAAGCTTAAATGTCTAACCTACATTTTTAGCATCTTGAGTATTTCATATATTCACATTAGGTTGTTTTATTTCTTCTTTTAGAGTCAAGTCTTGTAGTTACTATTGTGATAGTTTTGCAAGCATGGACTAGATTCACTTTTGAAGGCCTAAGGGTAGTTGTGGTAGTTTAGTAACCGTGTGAGGTTTGACGTGGTCAGCCTAGGTTGTAATTGCCATTACAATTATTGGATTGAGGTTCGGGTGTGGCGCACTTAACAACCCGTGGTTTTTCCCGTAATGGTTTCCACATAAATTACTTTCCGTTTTTTCACACTTGTTTTTAGTTGTTGACTAGTTGGGGTAGTTATTGAAAATCGACTAATCTCGAAAAATGGTAAAAAGGGATTAAAATCTATTCACCCCCTCTAGATTATATTAGGACACGTTTTATATATATTTCCAGTCTCCTTAGGGCTTCCTTCACTTGTGCACTTCTTGAACATTGTCCTAGATCGATTTTCTTCTTAGGAGTGTGCACCGGCGAGGCTTCTATCTTGCCCAAACTCTTGACAAAGACGGTCTTGGTTGAAGTAGAGATCTCATTGCTATCTTCATACCCAATACCTCTCTTGTCACAAGGGTTCTCTCCAACACCAAGTATGTGGTCAAGCTGCTTGGTGCTTGAAGTCATCCTAGTCAATGACTCTTTAGCTTCATCAAGCTCCCTCTTCAACCCTTCTTCATTCCTCTTAGATAGAGCTAGCTCATCTCTTAGCTTGTCTTCAATCATCTTAGATCTTTCCACTTGTTTACTTAAGTGGTCATTGTGTGTTGAAAGCTCTTTGTAAGGATTCCCTTTTGTTGATTGGCTTATTTCATGGTCAAACCACATGTTGGGGTTTGGTTGTGAGGGTAGTCTAGGTCATTAAGGTTGAAGATCAAAGACCCTTTCCAAGACCTCAAGAGGACAAGCACCAAAGGTATATCTTGTGCTTACTTTGGCTTGAAGAGATATAGTTGCACACACACACAACATGCATAACTCTTATTCTTGAATGTTGTGTTTATATTTTGTATGCATTGTGCTTTATTGTTTATTCAATGTCTCTTCTTGCATTTAATTGATTGCATCTTGTTGTATGAAATGCCATGACATGATAGGCATTAGGATGCATTCAATACCCACACTTGCACTTCATGTATGTTAGCTTTTAATGTGGTGTAATTCGTTTCCCGAAGGATGTTCGGAAACGTCCGCGCTTGCACGTTGATGTGCTTCGTTTTGCGCGATGATCGCCGGTGGAGATGCCTTTGGCTTCTCCTTGGTTTCACCATTTTTGGTGAAACGGCGGTTACGTTCGGCGGCCTGGCCGCCGTTCGAAACCGCCGAATGAGACCTGATTGAAATATATCTCTCGGGTCCAAAATGGCGGTTGGGATCGGCGGTTTCCAAACCGCCGAACGAAGTCGCCGAAGTTCCCCTGTTCCACTCGGGAGCCATTCGGCTGTTTAATTCGGCGGCCTAGCCGTCGATCGAAACCGCCGATCGGTGCGTTTCAAGGGCAAAATTGTATTTTCACCTGCCCTGTTTTTGGTCTCTATAAATACATCCTTATCTCTGGTTCAGAAGACAGGTCTTGCATCCCAAGAACCCTAGAGAGATATTTAGAGAGACTTGAGAGAAAAATCCTTAAAGATCACATCTTTAATTCTCTAAACCCATTCCCATATGCACAAATCATCATCTAGGCATCATCTAGGTTCATCTAGCATATGCCAATGCATGGGTCTTCTTCAACACACATGGTATGATTTGTTGAACACTTTTATCTTACATAATTAGTGTTTCTACTTATCAATTTTATCTCATATTTTACTTATATGTGTTTAGATTAATTTCTACATATAAGATTGAGATTATGTGTTGATTGGGTTATTATTTGTTAGCTAGGCTTTAATGTTCATATGCCATCTAGCTAATTGATCTCATTTATTGATTGAGATTATTTTTCATAGCTTATTTGATTAGGTCATTATTGCCTAAAAGCTATGCCATGAACATTCTTGTGTGATGTATTGATAACTAGGTTGATAGATTGTTTTTTAATCAACTAGTTAATCCTTTGAATGTTTGTGGGTTTTATATGATAGCTTTGTATCTAGGATTGGTTATCCTTTACTTAGCTAAAGTTATATGCCATGTCATATAGATATATGTGATATCTAGGATTGATTATATTGTCATCTTATAATCCTAGGTAAGCATTTAGAGTACCCTAGCTCTTATTGCATTAATTGAATATTCATACATATTCACATAGGGTTGTGCATCTCTTTTGAGAGATTGAAGTCTTGGGGCTAAGTGTGCTTAGGCCTCAAGCAAATTGGACTAGAGCCGCTATAAAAGGCCCGCGTGGTAGATTTGAGGGTGCTCACGCCAAGAGTAGTGTATCAGGGGATATCACTAGGGATTGAACCAAGAGTGGCGATTGGTAGTGTCCATAGCCTGAGATTATCTAGGGTGAGGGTCCGAGAATCACTTGAGGGTGTAACCGTCTTTTCATATAGTGGATTTCGAGGTTCGAGTGTGGCGCACTTACCAGCCCGTGGTTTTTCCCTGTTGAGGGTTTCCACGTAAACATCAAGTGTCATTTATTATTTCCGCATCTTATTACACTTGTATGTATTATTGACTTGCTAGGGGTATTTTCGTAAAATTGACTTGCATGCGAAAATTGGGTAATAATTAGATAAAATCTATTCACCACCCCCCCCCCCCCCCCCCCCCCCCCTCCAAGCTTTATATTGATAAACACACCGAGCATTAATTAAGAACTTTCACTCTTGATTTTCATCCTCTAACATCTTCAATTTTCTATTGTTCTTCTTCAATGAACTTTCACACTTGACTATAAAGTCATGAACATCTGTTTTCTCTATATTTCCATTTGTAGAGTTAGATAAGGAGTCATCTTCACTTGAGTTATCTCCTTCACTTTCCATCTCACCTATGGAGTCATCTCCCTCATTAAGACCTTCACCTTGGTCTCCTAAGTTAATGAGAGCCATGTCCCAATGAGTAGCTACACCTATCTCCTCTAGAGCAACTTCTTCATCTCTTTCTTCTATAGGATCACTAGTCAAGGCATTATTACCAACAACTTTATCTTTTACACAAGTGGCTCCAAATGCCGTGTAGTTGATGGTAAGCTCATCATCACTTGATGACTTGTCTCCCTTTTCGGAGTCATCACTTTCACTCCAAGTGGCGGCCATCACCTTTGCCATCTTGTTCTTCAAATTCTCACAATCGGGTGAGATGTGTCCTATACCGCCACACTCATAGCATTGGACCCTTTTCTTTTCACTATTCTCTTGCCTAGGCTCAAAACTCTTGAAGGGAGCCTTTTTCTTCAAGTCTTGCCCTTTGGATCCAAAGCTTTTTTTTCTCGAACTTGATGAATTTCTTGAATCTTCTTAGCAACAAAGTGTAGGGAAAAATACCGTAGTACACGCAGCGGAAGCGAGTTATCTAACAAAAGAATAATACCTTTTGTCGCGTGATCCGATTGACTTACGTCGATGGTAATCCGCAAGATCTTCAATCCTAGCACGAACGTGGATCACCTAGGAGCGTGGTCTCCCTTTTCTTTGAATTGCAAACCTGTGAATGGACAAATAAACTTTTCTTTTCTTTGTTAGTCACAAAAACAATCAAAAGAAAACTAAAATTATTCCGGTCACTTTTGAGTTCTCAATCTAATGATCGAAACTCGCGTGAACCTAAATCGATGTTGTACACATAAGCTTATTGATGAACAAGCAAATAGTGTACCATCAAAGAATAATTTATTCACTCTTTTATGTTTTAGGAGAATAAAATTAATGCTCTCTATGAATTAAGAAGAAGAAGAAAAATTGTCTCTCAAGCACAAAGCATAGGGTGGCCGAATTCTATACATATGTATATATAGGTGGCCTAAATTTTCTTCTCTTTTCCTATTAGGGTTGCCGAAATCTTGCTCTCTTTTTCTCCTAGGGTTGCTGCAAATCACACTCCTAAAAGGAGTTTGTGTTGCACCCTAATTTCCATAAAAGAATAGACCTAGGAGCGTGGTCTCCCTTTTCTTTGAATTGCAAACCTGTGAATGGACAAATAAACTTTTCTTTTCTTTGTTAGTCACAAAAACAATCAAAAGAAAACTAAAATTATTCCGGTCACTTTTGAGTTCTCAATCTAATGATCGAAACTCGCGTGAACCTAAATCGATGTTGTACACATAAGCTTATTGATGAACAAGCAAATAGTGTACCATCAAAGAATAATTTATTCACTCTTTTATGTTTTAGGAGAATAAAATTAATGCTCTCTATGAATTAAGAAGAAGAAGAAAAATTGTCTCTCAAGCACAAAGCATAGGGTGGCCGAATTCTATACATATGTATATATAGGTGGCCTAAATTTTCTTCTCTTTTCCTATTAGGGTTGCCGAAATCTTGCTCTCTTTTTCTCCTAGGGTTGCTGCAAATCACACTCCTAAAAGGAGTTTGTGTTGCACCCTAGGGTTGCCGCAAATCACACTCCTAAAAGGAGTTTGTGTTGCACCCTAATTTCCATAAAAGAATAGACTTCAAACCCTAATCCAACTCATAGATATTTTATTCTTTTTATTGACTAAAATAAAAGACTTCTTATTTGATTAAATAAATAAAATTAATTATTTATTTTCTTACCAAATAAGTCTTTTACTTTTAGTATACTACCAACAATAGTATAAGACTAGGAATCATATTTCCTAATCAAAAAAGATTTGTTTCTTAATTAAACAATTAATTAATAAATTAATTAATTCTTATTTAATTAAAACAATGAAAACAAAATAATATCTTAGGTTAAAATATTAACCTTGCCGCCCCACTTGAATAAAATTGGGCCTAATATTATTTTCTTATTTCATTTAATCCATTGGACTTTAAATAAAAAGTCCACATGTGAACCAGAACCATTCTTACTAAAAGAAACAAGCCCACATGTCTTTTATTAATATATTAATATAATTGAGCAGCCCATTACTTAAATATTGTGCAAATTATATTCTTAATATATTAAATGCAATTCTAGAGGGACCCTTAAATTGGTCCGGTAGAATATATCAAGTGATCCATGCAAGTCCGTATGGATTGGGGATATTGGCGGGCCATCTAAATTTAAGCTTCAATAGACATAACCTAATCACAATCAACAAATGATTCACTTAGGTCCGATCCATTAATTTTAACTCATTCCACTAAAGAGCTAAAATTGAACTCTTAAATAAAGATAGAAAAGGAAGCGTTCCTCATTCATACCCTAGACAATCATGTTGGAGATAATGTATCCTCATGATTAATATCAGTAATCGCCAAGAGTTCATAGACCGCCTATAACTCTCCAAGTTACCATATTTACTCATATGACCACGTTTTGAACTTGGATATTTTGACTTGTCCAGAACCCATGTTTTCAATAGACACTATCGAAAACTCAACGTTGAGATTTAATATCCAATTACCTCAAAACATCCATATGATGATATTATACTCTCATTTAATAAATGGAGCCACGATGTCCATATCTATAAATGAAGTCCTCTATCGATTAACAAATGAATATCACCAAACTATCGAGGATAGACTATGCGTTATAATCGTACTCATTGATAACTCAAATGATATCATTTGCAACCATAAGTCCATCATTTATCTCAGGATTAAGATAGACTCTCCGATTGTCCTGATAATGAAAAGACTATTATCTATTGACGGTTCTAGATAAAGCTTTTCATTGTGATCCAGTTCAATGCACCCAGTGCACTAGATCCTTTTGCTCGAACACACTCCGATGATTTTAGACTCATCATATCTCATTTGATCCCACTCAAATGCTAGCAAAAGAATTCTACAACTTTAACAAGATAAAGGTGCCCAACCTTTAACTTAAGTTGTGAACATTATTCAAGACTAACTAAAGAATTGTGTCTACCACATACATATCCAGATGTACGAACAATTCTTCTTTTCTCATAGTCTTTAGACCTTATGATTATTTACTTTGACAATTATAATATTAAACTATAAATGCTATACGATTTGTTAAACCAGAAATCACTTTATTAATATGAAAAAGATTGTTAATTACAACATTACACTCTTTCTATTGAGCATAATCCTAACACAAAGCCATGTCTTCGTCTGAGTCACCTTTTTCCTCCTTCTCAACCTTGGAAGCTTTCAAAGCAATCCCTTTTTGCTTTTTAGGAGGTGTAATACTATGAGCTTTCCTAGATTCATAGGCGCTGTTCAGACCTGATCGATTTAATTCGGTCGCTGTTGGGTCGCTGTACAGGCGCTGTACAAAGCGCCGTACAAAGCGCTCTACGTTCAGCGCTGTACAAGAGGCGCTCTACGTACAGCGCCCATGGCAATATTGAGGCAAACTTATCAAAACGACCACACCTTGTTTTGGCCCCCTATATATATGCCTCTTTGACTTTAGGTCAATTACAAGAGTTCATATTCAGATTCCATACTTATGATATTTTTCAAAGAGAAGAAAAATTCCAAAGAACTCATTTTTAGATTACTCAAACACTTTTTCATAATCATCAATCATCATCTAGCATCATCCTTGATCATCTAGATGACATCTTGCATGAATTCTTCATCATACTTTGCTTGGTAAACTTTTCACTGATATCTTACATATTTTGTGTTTCTCTTAACAAGCAATCTCAATTAATTACTTGTATGTTATTTTATATATTTTGAATACAAGTTTGAGATTAGTATGATGTATGTTTGAGAAGTTGTATTGTGATAGCTAATTAGGTTTTGTGCTTAATCTTGATTAGCTAAACTATTTGATTTGACATGTCATTTAGTTTTGATATCTAGGATTGCTCTAATTGCATATTAATCATCTTAGATAAGCATATAGGGTTTCCCTTGCTCTATGTTGCATTTTGAATATTCATATATTCACTTAGGGTTGTTATTCTCTTCATAGAGAAAGTAAGTCTTGTGTGTAGCATCCGGGATTAGGTTGCTTAGATCGCAAGCAAATTGGACTAGGTTCACTCATACCGGGATTAGGTAGGTGTGTGATTACTTCTGGGATTAGGTTGTAATCGTTTTACACATTTAGTGGATTCGAGGTTCGAGTGTGGCTTACTTACTAGCCCGTGGTTTTTCCCGTGAGGGTTTCCACGTAAAAATCAAGTCTTATTTAATTTCTGCATTTTATACTTGATTTATTGCTTTATCTATTTAGGGGTAATTTCGTAATTTGGACTAAGACGAAAAATTGGGTAAAAAGCTTAAAATCTATTCACCCCCCTCTAGATAGTTTTATACACACCATGCATTATTCCTTTCATCTCCTATCCGAATAAGGATCACCCAGTTGATGGCTTTGATTGACAATATCCATCAACTTGACTTCAAAGTCATTAAAGCATTCGTCCTCCTCCATCTTAAGCAACTCGAATTGCGTTTGAAGGACTTATACCTTGGAATCCTTGACGACATCGGTTCCTTCATGTGTAACCTCTAGAATATCCCATGCCTCCTTGGCTATCCTAGTGTTCTGAATCAATTTGTACTGATTTTCATCCACTGCACATAGAAGAGCGTGCCATGCCTTCCTATTCCATTTTGATGTGTCAAACTCTTTAGTGGACCACTGAGCCCTAGGCTTGAGTACTTCTTCTCCTTCACCCGTGGGAGTCATCTTAGGAGGCGCATACCCATCTTCAATAGCCATCCATGCCCTATCATGGATTTGGCACAAGTAAGCTTCCATCTTGCCTTTCCATGAGGCATAATTCACACCGGTGAGGAGAGGAGGTCGTGTGCTTGAAGCACCCTCATGGTTGCCACCGTATCCACTCATTGTATATAATGAATGAAATGAAATGTATGTAAAATGTATGAATGAGCAAAAATCACACAAATGCAAAACACACCAAAAATGAGCTAGGATCACCTAAGTGTATCTAGGAACCCGCTCTGATACCAATTGAAAAAACAAATACTCGGTGTGTTCTATATTAACTAGAGGGGGGGTGAATAGATTTTAACTAATTTTACCCAATTTTCGTGTATAATCAAGATTACGAAAATACCCATAATAGTCAATATAATATAGCAAGTGTAATATGGTGCGGAAATTAAATAACACTTGATATATACGTGGAAACCCAACCACTGGGAAAAACCACGGGCTGTTTAGTGCGCCACACTCGAACCTCGAAATCCACTAATTGAATGGAGTTTACAACCTATGTAGAACTCGTCTAACACTCCGGTCAATAACCCCCCACTTCTACCACGCGGGCCTTTGAAAGTGGCTCTAGTCCAATTTGCTTGTGGCCTAAGCACTCTTAACCACAAGTCTTAATTCTCAATGAAGAGATTATGCAACCTATGTGAATATATGATGATATTCAAATAACAAACAAGGCTAGGGAACCTTAGATGCTTATCTAGGATGATGATATAACAATTAAATCAATCCTAGATATCAAGAGCTAAATGACATGTCAAATAGCTTAGCTAAACATAGATTATGAAAACCTAGATAGCTATCACAATCAAGGAACGTAATATCGGTATCGGTATCGGTATCAATATCGGGCTTCTAAATTTACGGATATATCGGGGATATTATCTGTAAGGACCACTATTTTGTGATTGGCTTATTTCATGGCATACCACGTTGAGGATGATTGTGTAATGGGTAGCTTAGGTCATCTTGATGATTATCAAGGCAAGCTTCCAAGCATCTCCATGTCTTCAAGATCAAGAGCTTCAAAAGGTATATTACTTGACCTTGATTCTTGAAGAGATTAGGTGCACACACACACTTGCATGCATCTTTATCTATCTTGCATTTGTTACCATGCATGTGTGTTTCTTTGATTCGTGCATCTATGTCATTTAGCACACACACACACACTTTCATTGCATTTATATGACTGCATTTATGTTTCTCTTAATTGTGTGCTTATATGCTTTATCATCACACTTATGCATTTTCACATATTGCATATCTTTTGTGTGTCACATGCTTGGTGATTACTCATGATGTTATCATTTCCCATGCATGTTTATTTGATTGCATCTTGCTTGTTTTGCCTTTTCATGTTAGGCTTAAAGATGCAAAGCCAAGGGGCTTTTTGCGCCCTTATTAGGCGGTCAGTGACCGGAGAATAAGGCCGCCGTTTTAAGACCAGTGGTTCTGGTCCCTTTTTGGCGCCCCTGGTTCGGCAATTAGGGGCCGCAAAACAAGGCCGCAGAATTGGGACCAGAATGTCAGGTCTCAATTCTACGCCCTTGTTTGGCGACCAAGGGCACAGAACAAGGCCGCATAATCCAAAGTCAACACGACTGTTGGTATTCGGCGGCCTTGTTATGCGAACACCGGCTGCAGAATCAAGGGCGCAGATTTGCCGTTTTTGGACACTTTTCCAAAACATCGTCACTTCATCTAGGGCTCATATATAAGTATCATCTTCTTCCTAGCTTGTTTTTTGTGAGCTTAAAAACTGAACCAAGTGAGAGAAACTTATATCCTAGAGAGAGAAGCTCCCAAGAACTCATTTTTACTCAACCAAACACTTTCCCATGATCATCTAGCATCTTCCTAGCATCATTCTAGCATGGGTTTTGTTGTCTTTCTTGACTAGGTAATTTCTACATGTCCTATAATCTCTTGTTTCATTCTTATGACATGTTTGCCTAGGTTTAGCATTTATTTGTTAATTAAATGCATTTCTCCTTACTTAATGTTGTTTCTAACATGTTTGAGACTTTGTTTATTGGTTGAGATGAGCTGTTTGTTGATAGCTAGCATTTAGGACCATTTTGCCCTCTAGCTAAGTCTTTATGTTTTTCATTTAGACATTGTTGATTAGGACTCCTTGATTGCATTTATTAATTGCATATTTATAGTCCCTGCCATGATTGGGTTTGTATTTTGATAGCTTAATTTATTAGGTCGTTTTTGCCTAAAAGCTAAGTCATAAACATTCTTGTGTGATTTATTGTTGACTAGGTTGATAGATTGTCTTTTAATCAACTAGTTAAGCTTTTGAATGTTTATGTGTTGTTTGTTGACAATTAGGTTGTTAGAAATCTCTACAACTAATTGAGACCTCATGTATGTGCATGTAGGCTTTGTTGATAACTAGAATGTTGATTTGCATTATAACATCTAGTTAAACATATAGTGTTTAGTTTAGCATTCATTGCAATTGTGCATCATTGTGATATACACTTAGACTTTTTATTCTCTTCAAGAGTCAAAGTCTTGTGGCTTCTAGGTGAAGTTGCACAAGCATTGTACTGGCTCCTCTGTAAAATGCATGTGGGTAGATTAGGAGGTGCTCACTTGAGAGTGTAACCTTCTTTTCATATAGAGGTTGTGATCGGACTATTTTATACCTATTTGAGGTCCCCCATTTCCGATCGTTTGTCTCGTTTTCGAGCGTATTTTTGTATATAATGTTTTGTTTGAGCTATGTGTAGGTACATATTCCCTGCAATAGGTGTTTGAGCATAAATGAACGTTAGGGAAGCAAAATGAGCCAAAAACGGATCAAATGGAGTATATGTTGAGTGTCGTGCCTCTCTGTCGACACAGACAACGGCGTGATCTAAGCCTAGCCGTACCCACGGTTGATCCGTCGTCGAGATAGAATGCGACAACGAGACTGCGGCAGAACCCCCTCGGCATTCCAGCAACTTACGGATGAAGTGTAGAAAATCCAAATTCGGCGGTCAACATCTGCGGCCAGACCGCAGAATTGAAACCGCCGATCAACATCAGTGAGTCCAGAAGCAAATTCGGCGGCCATAGTTCAACCGCCGATTCAACCGCCGATCAATTCCAGAATGTCACTTTTCCTTTCTGCGGTTTAGAATCTGCGGCCAGGCCGCCGATTCAACAGCCGATCGCCCAGCGAGAGGCCGATTTTGGGCGAAATGAGAGGGGCAAACTCGTCAATTCATCCCCATTTCAGCCCTAAAACTCCCAACACTATATAAACACCCTTTTTGCCTCATTCTTTCGGAATCCACACTTCCCACAAACTTTCTCTTCTTCTTCATCTTCATCTTCTTCACTAAATAAGAGAGATAGGAGCTTCCAAGAGCATCCATGGAGGTTTTTCCTCCATGGATGCTACCCATCTCACCTTCTACACATCCTCCACCCATTTATGAGTAGATTGCAAGGAGAAAGGAGGGTCTTTGGACCAATTTCGAGCTAGGGTTTCATGGAGGACTTGGAGGAGGTTTTCTTCAAGGGTTGTCTCTTTTAACTCATCTCTTTGTATTTCTTGTTTTCTTAAATGTGTAATCCCCACTTGGGAATATTTGTAAACCTATTTTGTGCTCAATATATATATGGTTGTTTTTATATCCAATTTGTGTTTTGATTCATTCTTGATTGTTATTGAATATATCTCTTATCTTGAAATGCATGTTTATGGATGATTGGAAATTGATATGTGTTCATGGATGGGATTAGGAGTAGTTGTAATCAAATATCCCATTTGTGTATGTATGTTGATGGAAGGTCGAAATTCCATGTCATGAATTGGTTTGAGTGAATTAGAGTTAGGATTGTGCTTTAGGAGGGGCTCTCCAGGCATAGTTTTGGCTAATTAGCTAAGAAGAGTGGGTGAACCTATAAATTGTCATATTAGAAGGGTTTGGTTCATTGTTCTTGTAAACAATTGGACTTTAGCTATTTCTCACTCTAGGGGCTCTAGGTGAGTTATGGTCGGAGATACAATCACTCTTTCCACACTCATTAGACTTTCACGTTGCCATTTTACATTATGAAGCAATCATTGAGGCTCAATGTAGTTTTGTTTGTAGAATCGGTTCACAAATGTTGGTTGCGGTTTCGTGTACGAGGGGCTCTCGACACACTCTTCAACCGTTAGCTCTATGAGTGGGTATAAATCGGATTGAGGCAAGAACGAACCCTTAACTAAAATTGGATGTCCTTAATGTCTAACAACCAACTATTTGTGCACTTATGTATGGTGAACTTGTTGAACCTTGTGTGGCCATTTTCTTGCATCTCTCTTATCCACCATTTTATTTATCGCTTTAAACACCATTCTCACCCTTCCATATTCTCTTTGTTTTTATTTATTTTTATTTTTATTCTCTACACACACACACACACACACGGCATTGTACATACATTTCACACACATCATTCTTACCTTTCCGCATTCTATTTACATGCTTACAATAAACTCTAGAACTTGATATGGTTGACGAATCACACCTCCCTGCGGAACGATACCCTCGCTTGCCGCTTTACTAGTCTTTTGCTAGTTTAGAGCACATTGCGTAGGAAACCCCATTTTTAAATGAAATAATCTTTTGATCCTTGCAATTTCTTAACGACGGAAAAGTGAGTATCAGGTTGTCTAGGGTTGGTCTAGGTTTGCTATTAAAGGCCTGCGGGTAGTAGTGGTGGGTCAGTAACCGTGTAGGGTTTGACGTGGTCAACCTAGGTTGTAAACACCATTACAAGTAGTGGATTCGAGGATCGTGTGTGGCGCACATATAACCCGTGGTTTTTCTTTGTTGAAGGTTTCCACGTAAAAATCAAGTGTTCTTTAATTTCCCCACTTTTACTTGATTTTTATTGTTTGTTGAATTGGGTTAATAGTGATTAATTTTGAATAATCGAAAAATTGGTAATAATCGATTAACAACCCACTCACCCCCCCTCCCCTCTCGGTTGTTTAGACACACGCGAGTATATATTTTCATTATCGATATTGGTGGACATTCCGTCAAAAATTTAAAAAAAAAATTTAAGTTAGATTTTTTTTGTGAAATTTTAGGACAAGCTTAAACAAGTAATTATATATCAAATGAATCATATTTCAATGATAAATTATCATAGTTATGAGTTTATTATAAATTATAACATAGATAGAGTCTGTATATAATTTTTTAAATTGAGTATTTAATAGAATAATATTTTGTTTCACTTTTACAATATTATATACAATATAAAGAGATTAAATATTTAATAAACAAAATTATCATTAAAATATATATAGTAATAGTTCCACACTTCCAAGATTCTATCATAAATCATAATCCATACATAATAATCTGAAATTTAAAACCAAAATGAATTCCTTGCTGGTTCAAATACATTGGATACATTTCTATCTTGATTCGAACAATAATTTTCCCAATAAAACGTGCTTGCATAGTTTTCGATGTAGTTATTAATATGCCACACGTATGTTGCTTGATCTCTTCCAACTGATCCATGAATTGGGTAGTTTGGATTTACCCAATTTGGTGGATATTGTTGATCTGCATGCATAGGTATTGCATATGACATTTGTGGAGAAGGATAATCAAATATATTGCAACCACCATAACTACCATAATTTGATACATGAGAACCTGACATTGTCTGCGAATCACCTAAAAAACTGTTTTCTGTGTCTATACTTATTAAGGAGAGAGTCATATTCAAAGAATCTTCAACATTTTGACTTGTTCCTCCATGTTGTCTACCACGATTTTGATCAAAATTACCTGCATGAGCATCCCAACCCGCCACACTAGCATTTCAACCTGTTGCACCAGCATCCCAACCTCCAGCACGAACATCCCAACTTGTTGCACCAGCATTCAAACCTCCTGCAGCAGAATCCCAACCTCTTGCCTCATCCCTATCATCCCCATCATCTCCATCATATTTTCCTCCACTATTTACATCAAAGGTATGTTTATCATCGGAAGAGCTGGTAACAATAACTCCAAGATCTACACCAACTTCTTCTCTAATTACTTGTTCAACATTTATTCCCATGTCTTGAGCATGAGAAGCAATATGTGAATCAGGATTTCCTTCGTCATCATCCAAGGAGGCAAGTCTAACCCGGTTAAAAATATGATTCTCATTATCGTCTCCTGCTTCAGTAGCTACTTGAAGTAGATCCATAAAATTAGTTTCATGACTTTATCTTTTTCAGCTGCCATATCCCTAAGTTTTAACTTCATATTATAATAACAATAAACAAGTTGTTCAAGCTTAAAATAGGCAAGACGGTTCCTTTGTTTTGTGTGGATTAAAGCAAATGTGAACCAATTTCTTTCGCATGCAGAAGATGATGATGTTTGTGATAGTATGCGAATTGCTATTGCACTCAATGATGGAGCACAATTTCCATACATTACCCACCAATCAGCTGTAATAAAAATTATTAAGTATTATAAGTATGAATATTATTTCAATGATATTATTATTTATTATTAATATGTAAATTTTTGTAATAAAAGTTATATACCTGGTTGCATTTTGCTTCTAGTTGCAATGGCTGCTCGTTCACCAAAACTTTTCTTTCCATCCTTAAAGTATGTGAGCTACATTCATGAGATCAATATGTACATAATATATATTAATATGACACAATACTCACATGCAAAGAATTTATAATGCTGGAATTATAAAATTGGTTGTAAATTGTAACTTTTTACCTCATTTCCAAAATTAGCAATTCCTACAGCTTCAGTGCCTAATTGCACATAGACATTATGTACGACTTTCAGAAGATCCAAATTATCCCCAATATTGTCTCTATATTGGTACTTTGGGTTCAAATAGTAAGTTAGAATAAACAAAAATGAATAATTTTAATATAAATACTATACAAAATGTTAATTATGAATGACAAACAATCCAAAATAAAATTTATGTGCAGCATGTAGTGGGTGATTAAGTATTTTATCCCATCGGTCTTGTATAATGTTTAGAACCCATTTACTCCCTCTATGTTGTTTTACAGTATCTTTCATCACACGCATTAACTCATACACGATAGGCATAGTGGGTACAACTTCTGTATCAACCAATCTCAGAACTTGGTACAGTGGCTCATATATTTTAAGATTCTTTTATTTGGAATGTCGGCACAAAGTTACAAAAAAATCAATTCTACATATTTATAAATTGATTGGTACATATTTAATACTATTTGGAATTAGTTTTACACATATGAGTCACAAACAATTTTTTTTTTAGATTGCTTTCACAAAATTTTACATATTTTACATGTCCACTCTTTGGTTTTTTTATCCAATTTTACTTCAAGTATACAATAATTTTACTATTTACTATTATGTTAGAAATTTTTATAAATTTGTTAATGCTTCTTCTAAAATAATTTTCAAGCTAAATTATTTTAACAATAATTTAATTGTTTAGGATTAAAAAAATTATTTTAATAATATGCAAAATATCCATGGACTTTCGGGGTGAAATTCCTGAAATTTAGGGAATTTCGGGATATTTCGCGAAAATCGGTGGATTTTTACAGATATTTCGAAATCGGCCAGATATTCTGAAGGATATTGGATATTTGCCTGTTTCGATATCGGTCCCTCCAAAATACGGATATATCGGTGGATATTTCGGTATATCTATCGATTTTAAGTACCCTGATCACAATAAAACTCTCAAACAGTCAATACTAGTGGTGGCCACGGTTCCGGTTAATCGACGGTTTTATCCGCGGTTAAACCGGAACCGTACGGATAAAACCGAACCGAAAACCGAAAACCGAAACCGACGGTTTGAAAACCGGTTGGAAACCGGACCGTATGGTTTCGGTTTCGGTTTCGGTTTCTGTTTAGGGTGGGTGAAAACCAGCCAAAACCGGCGGTTTCGGTTAAACCGCCGGTTTTTGATTTAAAAAAAAATAAAATTAACCAATAACATGCTGCCACGTGGCAGAATATTAAAAAAAAACTGACTTGTGACAGTTACTTTTCAGAAAAAATAAATTAATTAAATAATTTAACCAATCAGACGCTGCCACGTGGCAGCGTCTTTTTTAAAAAAATTGACAGATGACAGATGAGACAGTTGACAGTGACAGGTGCTAGAAAAAAAAACTAAATATTAATAATTAAACCAATCAGACGCTGCCACGTGGCAGCGTCTTTTAAAAAAAGAAATAGGTGACAGTGACTGATGGCAGAAAAAATAATTAAATAAACATTTCAACCAATCAAATGTTGCCACGTGGCAACGTCTTAAAAAAAAATGAAACTAAACCGGACCAAACCGAAACCGAAACCGACACCGGAATAAACCGAAACCGAAACCGAAAAACCGGCGGCTATAAACCGCCCACCAAACCAAATTTTCGGTTTCGGTTTCGGTTTCGGTTTTAGTGTTTACAAAAACCGAAATCGGCGGTTTCGGTCCGAAACCGAACCGTGGCCACCACTAGTCAATACACTAATCTCAATCTTGTATCTAACATATATATGAATAACATACAAGTGATAAATGAGATTGCTTGTTAAGAAAGACACTTAAAAGAATACTCAGTGTGTTCTAAATATTATATAGAGGGGGGGTGAATAGATTTTAACTATTATTTCCCAATTTTCGCACGAAAATGCCCCTACTAGTCAAAAATACAAGCAAGTGTAATATAGTGCGGAATTTAAATAACACTTGATGTATACGTGGAAACCCAACCACTGGGAAAAACCACGGGCTGTATAATGCGTCACACTCGGAACTCGAAATCACTAATTGAAATGAAGTTTACAACCTATGTAGACCTCGTCTAACACTCCGGTCTGTAACCCCTCACTTCTACCCAGCGGGCCTTTATTAGCAACCCTATTCCAATTTGCTTGAGGCCTAAGCACTCTTAGCCCCAAGACTTACTTCTCAATGAAGAGAAACAACCTAAGTGAATATGTATGAATATTCAAAATACAAATTAGAGCTAGGTTACTCTATATGCTTATCTAGGATAATGATTTTGCAATTAAAACAATCCTAGATATAAATGGCTAGATGACATGTCAAATAGCTTAGCTAATCAAGATTAAGCACAAAACTTAATTAGCTATCATAATACAACTTCTCAAACATACATCATACTAATCTCAAACTTGTATTCAAAGTATATAAAATAACATACAAGTAATTAATTGAGATTGCTAGTTAAGAGAAACACAAAATATGTAAGATATTAGTGAAAAGCTTACCAAGCAAAGTATGATGAAGAATCCATGCAAGATGACATCTAGTTGATCAAAGATGATGCTAGATGATGAATGATGATCATGAAAAAGTGTTTGAGTAATTAAAAATGAGTTCTTTGTGTATTTTTCTTCTCTTGAAAAATATCCTAAGTATAGAATATGAATATGAACTCTCTTGGCTGACCTAAAGTCAAAGTGGAATATATATAAGGGCCATAAGTGAAGTGTGGTCGTTTTGAAAAATGAACCAGAAATTGCTCTGTGCGCTGGTGGCCTTGCGCTGGACGACAGGCGCACGACCAGCGGCAAACCACTGGGCGTTTTGCGTTGGTGAGCTACGCTGGACTGGACCAGCGCATGACCAGCGACAGACCACTGGGCGATCTGCGCTAGTGAGATGCGCTGGTCTGGCGCTTGACGACCAACGCACAGCCCACTCCTTTGAACCCCACAAGAAAACATGCAAGGGGTAAAAAGGTAAAACTAAATGCATCCTAAAGACCTAACATGATATGACATATAATCACAAGATGCAATCAAAATAACATGCAAGAAGAGATGAAAATAGGCATTAAAGCACAACAAAAATAAACACAACATACAAAGATAAGACATATGCATGAGTTATGAGTGTGTGCAACTATCTCTTCAAGACAAGTAAGAACAAAGAAAATTACCTTCGGTGCTTATCAACACGAGGTCTTCAAAGGGCTTCGAACAATAAAACCAATACCTAAGCTACCCTTACAAAGTACCCCAACATGTGGTTTGTCCACGAAATAAGCCAATCAATATATGGGAATCCTTATAATCTCTCCCTTTGGCTATTTCGTGACAAAACCACCACTCACATTGATTCCTGACATCATAATAGAAACTACGAGTCTACTAAGATTTTCTACTTTACAAAGAGATATATAAAAATAAACTTGAAGTCTTCAATCTCAAGTAGAACAATCAATCCCTGAAAGCAAAGTTTCTATACTTTCCAATTCAATTTAAAAGTGAGATGAATCAAGTGAGAATAAACATAAGCATTTGCATTCCTAAGAATTTTAAGCACAACTACAACATTATACAATATGTGAATGCAATGCTCCCCCTCAATGGGTTACTCCCCCTCAATGTATTGTCTCCCCAACATGCATAATTGCAACTCCCCTTACCACCATTCTACTCCCCCTTTTTGTCATGATATAGGCAAAGGAGTAGTCCCCAACCGGGTCACTTAGCAAAGAGAGATGATAGCATTCAAGTCATTTACATAATCATAAAATGCACTTTATGCAACTCTATCAAATGGAGAGAAACAAGGAGATTTATTTTTAAAAAAATGTGTGAAACAAAACATGCTTTGCATACAAGACATGTAGCATTCAAGTCCAAAATACAATGGTATTTGGCAAAGCAAATGACAAAGATTTCTAATAAGAACTCAAACCAATTTCACCAATGTCATGAGTGAAGCAAAGATATAGAGTTTTCATTGATTTTAATTTATGAGCAACTATATCCAACTTTATAAGCCAAACATGTCATGAGCAACTTTGCACTCTATTTGATTTTTCCGGGAATGAAACCCGTATGATAGTAGACATGTTCAACAAATAAAGAAAGAGAGACAATTTGGAATATAAATTCCTATGAACGGATAAAAGATCCTTTATTCATTTTGAGTCTCATAAGCTTTTTCACACAAGTTTTGCATTTATAAATTGCAATCATCAATTCATGCTTTTTCATTTGAGCATGTCATTTGAATTTGATGCTTTTCATATGTCATTAGCATGTTATAAACACTTATGCTTTTTAATTTTTTAAGCATGTCATTAAGAATCATCATGTCATGGAGATAACTATAGGTCATTCATATCATACTTCCTATGTAAATCTCCTAGTCCAAAAATGCATATTTGAACATAAATATGACATGGATTGCAAACAAGCATGGTTCACACTTATTGAATTGAAAACATATATACATATGTGCAACCAAGCTTACTCAAGCAATTTACAAAGAAGCATAAGATTTTTCAAATATTTGCATGCAACAAGTATGCATAAGCTCTCTTTGCTTGAGTTCCCCATATGGGGTCAATTTCATCCTTCATCAATGAAGGTCATGAGGTCCTATAGACCTACCAAGTCCATTGGACTTAGTTGAACCTATTTGAGACTTGTTAGTCTCGTAGCAAGCGGGTTCATCTTTCTTTATCCACATAGATATGACTTTTTTCTTCTTAGTGGTTAAGGGTTGCATGTCATTCACTAACCTAGGATTATTGACAAAGGGTTTCCTAGGCTCATGCAAGTGGGCTTTTCTTAGCCTCTTTTTCTCTATCATGCTATTAATCCTACAATGCTTAATGTACTTAAAGCACTTAGGCCTAATATGCCCAAAAACACCACAATAATGACAAGTTGGTACAAAGTAAGAATTCATACCATATCCGTGTGAAGTCATTGGAGACTCATCATGCATTTGATGTCTCCTTTGGTGTTGAGTCGGTTCATGTCTTCTATGTGGTTGAACCGGAATGGGTTGCCTCCTTGGATGAGGTAGCATGTTTTGCCTCTTTTCATAGTGAGTTATTTGTTGAGGAGAGTTGACTCGAGAGGATCTAATCCGTTGAGCTTGGGGTTGTCTTGTTTTCACCACCTTCACTTGTGCATTTTTCGAACATTGTCCTAGTTCTAACTTCTTCCTAGGAGTTTGCACCGGTGACGCTTCTATCTTACCCAAACTCTTCACAAAGACGGTCTTCTTAGGAATAGAGCAATCCTTGCTCACTTCGAATCCAAGACATCTTTTGTCACAAGGGCTTTTTCCTACACCAAGTATGTTGTCAAGCTTCTTGGTGCTTGTGGTCATTCTAGTCAATGACTCTTTGGCTTCAACAAGCTCTCTCTTCAAACCCTCTTCGTTCCTTTTAGACAAAGCTAGCTCATCTTTTAGCTTGTCTTCTTCCACCATGGATCTTACCACTTCATCATTCAAGTGATCAACTTGTGTTGAAAGCCTAAGTAGTTCTTCCTTTAACCTTTGAATCTCTTTTTCATTCTTTAACTTAGAGCTTTCAAAACTTTCAAAGTTGTCCTTAAGATCCATCTTCTCCACTTGTTTCCTTAAGAGGTCATTGTATGTTGAAAGCTCTAGATTTTCTTCCTCTAAAATCCTTAAAAATTTATCTTTCTTCTTCATGGAGCTTTCAACATTGACTATAAAGTCATGCATATCCATATTCTCTACATTTCCATTTGTAGAGTTAGATAAGGAGTCATCTCCACTAGTGTTATCTTCTAGACTCTCCTCCTTTCCTATGGATCCAATATCCTCATCAAGACCTTCACCTTGATCTCTTGAGTCAATAAGTGCCATATCCCAATGTGAAGCAACAACTATCTCCTATAGAGCTACTTCTTCGACTTTCTCTTCTATGGGATCACTAGCAATGGAATTCTTACCAACAACTTCATTTTCTTCATTAGTGGCACCCAATGCCTTGAAGTTATTGATAAGCTCATCATCACTTGATGACTTATCTCCCTCTCCGGAGTCATCACTTTCACTCCAAGTAGCGACCATCATTTTTTCTTTCTTGTTCTTCAAATTCCCACAATCGGGTGAGATATGACCTATGCCGCCACACTCATAGCATTGGACCCCTTTCTCTTGCCTAGGCTCATGCTTCTTGAAGGGAGCCTTTTTCTTCAAGTCTTGGCCTTTGGATCCAAAGCCACGCTTCTTGAACTTGACAAATTTCTTGAATCTTTGAAGCATCAAAATCATGTCTTCGTCCAAGTCACCTTTCTCCTCATTCCCTACCTTAGAAGCACTCAAAGCAATTCCTTTTTACTTCTTTGAATGAGTGGAGCTAGGACCCTTCCTAGACTCGTAGGCGAGAAGTCTACCTATTACCTCGCTCGGCTTCATGTCCTTAAAATCACTGTTTTCTTCTAAAGCCGTCACCTTAGACTCAAACCTCTCGGGAATCGATCTCATTATCTTTTGCTTGATCCTTCTATCCGAGTAAGGGTCACCAAGTTGATGACTTTGGTTGACAATGTCCATCAACCTAATCTCGAAGTCGTTGAAGCACTCATTCTCCTCCATCCTAAGTGTCTCAAATTGAGTTTGGAGGACTTGAAGTTTGGAGTCCTTCACTACTTCGGTTCCCTCGTGTGCAACCTCTAAGATGTCCCATGCCTCCTTGGCTATCTTAGTGTTCTGAATCAGTTTGTACTGATTTTCGTCCACTGCACATATAAGGGCGTGCCACGCCTTTTGATTCCACTTGGACAACTCAAACTCGGGTTGTGTCCACTGTGCCTTAGGCTTGAGCACTTCTTCTCCTCCACCCGTGGGAGTCATCATAGGAGGCGAATATCCATCTTCAATGGCCATCCATGCCCTATCATGGATTTGACACACATATGCCTCAATCTTCCCTTTCCATTGGGAGTAATTTATGCCGGTGAGGAGGGGTGGCCTTACGCTCGAAGCACCCTCATTTGAACCACTGATTCCACTCATAGTGTATAATGAATGGATGAAATGAATGCAAAATGTATGAATGATCAAAGAATCACACAAATGCAAAACACACCAAAAATGAGCTAGGATCACCTATGTATGTCTAGGAACCCGCTCTGATACCAATTGAAAAGAATACTCGGTGTGTTCTAAGTATTATCTAGAGGGGGGGTGAATAGATTTTAACTATTATTACCCAATTTTTGCATGCAAGTCAATATTACAAAAATGCCCCTACTAGTCAAAAATACAAGCAAGTGTAATATAGTGCGGAATTTAAATAACACTTGATATATACGTGGAAACCCAACCACTGGGAAAAAATACGGGCTGTATAGTGCGCCACACTCAGAACTCGAAATCACTAATTGAAATGAAGTTTACAACCTATGTAGACCTCGTCTAACACTCCGGTCTGTAACCCCTCACTTATACCCAGCGAGCCTTTATTAGCAACCCTTTTCCAATTTGCTTGAGGCCTAAGCACTCTTAGCCCCAAGACTTACTTCTCAATGAAGAGAAACAACCTAAGTGAATATGTATGAATATTCAAAATGCAAATTAGAGCTAGGTTACTCTATATGCTTAACTAGGATAATGATTTTGCAATTAAAACAATACTAGATATAAATGGCTAGATGATGTTAGGATTATGCTCAATAGCAAGAGTGTAATGTTGTAATTAACAATCTTTTTCATATTAATAAAATGATTTCTGGTTTAACAAATCGTATAGCATTTATAGTTTAATATTATAATTGTCAAAATAAATGATCATAAGGTCTAAAGACTATGAGAAAAGAAGAATTGTTCGTACATCTGGATATGTATGTGGTAGACACAATTCTTTAGTTAGTCTTGAATAATGTTCACAACTTAAGTTAAAGGTTGGGCACCTTTATCTTGTTAAAGTTGTAGAATTCTTTTGCTAGCATTTGAGTGGGATCAAATGAGATATGATGTGTCTAAAATCATCGGAATGTCTTCGAGCAAAAGGATCTAGTGCACTGGGTGCATTGAACTGGATCACAATGAAAAGCTTTATCTAGAACCGTCAATAGATAATAGTCTTTTCATTATCAGGACAATCGGAGAGTCTATCTTAATCCTGAGATAAATGATGGACTTATGGTTGCAAATGATATCATTTGAGTTATCAATGAGTACGATTATAACACATAGTCTATCCTCTATAGTTTGGTGATATTCATTTGTTAATCGATAGAGGACTTCATTTATAGATATGGACATCGTGGCTCCATTTATTAAATGAGAGTATAATATCATCATATGGATGTTTTGAGGTAATTGGATATTAAATCTCAACGTTGAGTTTTCGATAGTGTCTATTGAAAACATGGCTTCTGGACAAGTCAAAATATCCAAGTTCAAAACGTGGTCATATGAGTAAATATGGTAACTTGGAGAGTTATAGGCGGTATATGAACTCTTGGCGATTACTGATATTAATCGCGAGGATACACTATCTCCAACATGATTGTCTAGGGTATGAATGAGGAACATCTTCCTTTTTTATCTTTATTTAAGAGTTCAATTTTAGCTCTTTAGTGGAATGAGTTAAAATTATTGGATCGGACCTAAGTGAATCATTTGTTGATTGTGATTAGGTTATGTCTATTGAAGCTTAAATTTAGATGGCCCGCCAAGATCCCCAATCCACACGGACTTGCATGGATCACTTGATATATTCTACCGGACCAATTTAAGGGTCCATCTAGAATTGCATTTAATATATTAAGAATATAATTTGCACATTATTTAAGTAATGGGCTGCTCAATTATATTAATATATTAATAAAAGACATGTGGGCTTGTTTCTTTTAGTAAGAATGGTTCTGGTTCACATGTGGGCTTTTTATTGAAAGTCCAATGGATTAAATGAAATAAGAAAATAATATTAGGCCCAATTTTATTCAAGTGGGGCGGCAAAGTTAATATTTTAACCTAAGATATTATTTTGTTTTCATTGTTTTAATTAAATAAGAATTAATTAATTTATTAATTAATTGTTTTATTAAGAAACAAATCTTTTCTGATTAGGAAATATGATTCCTAGTCTTATACTATTGTTGGTAGTATACTAAAAGTAAAAGACTTATTTGGTAAGAAAATAAATAATTAATTTTATTTATTTAATCAAATAAGAAGTCTTTTATTTTAGTCAATAAAAAGAATAAAATATCTATAAGTTGGATTAGGGTTTGAAATCTATTCTTTTATGGAAATTAGGGTGCAACACAAACTCCTTTTAGGAGTGTGATTTGTGGCAACCCTAGTAGAAAAAGAGAGCAAGATTTCGGCAACCCTAATAGGAAAAGAGAAGAAGAATTAGGCCACCTATATATTCATATGTATAGAATTCGGCCACCCTATGCTTTGTGCTTGAGAGACAATTTTTCTTCTTCTTCTTAATTCATAGAGAGCATTATTTTTATTCTACCAAAAACATAAAAGAGTGAATAAATTATTCTTTGATGGTACACTATTTGCTTGTTCATCAATAAGCTTGTGTGTACAACATCGATTTAGGTTCACGCGGGTTTCGATCATTAGATTGAGAACTCAAAAGTGATCGGAATAATTTTAGTCTTCTTTTGATTGTTTTTGTGACTAACAAAGAAAAGAAAAGTTTATTTGTCCATTCACAGGTTTGCAATTCAAAGAAAAGGGAGACCACGCTCCTAGGTGATCCACGTTTGTGCTAGGATTGAAGATCTTGCGGATTACCATCGACGTAAGTCAATCGGATCACGCGACAAAAGGTATTATTCTTTTGTTAGATAATATATATGTTTAATTGATTAAAGGGTTTAAGGTTCATAAAAGGAAATTTTTTTTAAAAGTTACTAAATCATTTTTTAGTCTCGCTTCCGCTGCGTGTACTACGGTATTTTTCCCTTACATATGACATGTCAAATAGCTTAGCTAATCAAGATTAAGCACAAAACCTAATTAGCTATCACAATACAACTTCTCAAACATAGATCAAACTAATCTCAAACTTGTATTCAAAGTATATAAAATAACATACAAGTAATTAATTGAGATTGCTAGTTAAGAGAAACACAAAATATGTAAGATATTAGTGAAAAGCTTACCAAGCAAAGTATGATGAAGAATCCATGCAAGATGACATCTAGTTGATCAAAGATGATGCTATATGATGATTGATGATCATGAAAAAGTGTTTGAGTAATTAAAAATGAGTTCTTTGTGTATTTTTCTTCTCTTGAAAAATATCCTAAGTATATAATATGAATATGAACTCTCTTGGCTGACCTAAAGTCAAAGTGGCATATATATAGGGGCCATAAGTGAAGTGTGGTCGTTTTGAAAAACGCACCAGAAATTGCTCTTTGCATTGGTGGCCTTGCGCTGGAAAACAGGCGCACGACCAGCGGCAAACCACTGGGCGTTTTACGCTGGTGAGCTACGCTGGACTGGACCAATGTATGACCAGCGACAGACCACTGGGCGATCTGCGCTGGTGAGATGCGCTGGTCTGGCGCTTGACGACCAGCGCACAGCCCACTCCTTTGAACCCCACAAGAAAACATGCAAGGGGTAAAAAGGTAAAACTAAATGCATCCTAAAGACCTAACATGATATGACATATAATCACAAGATGCAATCAAAATAACATGCAAGAAGAGATGAAAATAGGCATTAAAGCACAACAAAAATAAACACAACATACAAAGATAAGACATATGCATGAGTTGTGAGTGTGTGCAACTATCCCTTCAAGACAAGTAAGCACAAAGAAAATTACCTTCGGTGCTTATCAACACGAGGTCTTCAAAGGGCTTCGAACAATAAAACCAATACCTAAGCTACCCTTACAAAGTACCCCAACATGTGGTTTGTCCATGAAATAAGCCAATCAATATATGGGAATCCTTATAGACACAATATATGTAAGATATTAGTGAAAAACTTACCAAGCAAAGTGTGTTGAAAAACCCATGCAAAATGACATCTAGATGATCAAGGATGATGCTAGATGATGATTGATAATCATGGAAAAGTGTTTGAGTAATCAAAGGTGAGTTCTTTAGTGAAATTTTTCTTTTGGAAAAATATGCTAAGTAAAAATATGATTTTGAACTCTCTAAAAATGACCTAAGATGAAAGAGGCATATATATAGGGCCTCTAAGTGAAATGGCGTCGTTTTGAAAAGCTGGCAAAAAAATTGCCTTGACCGCTGTTCACCCTCTCTATGTAGGGCGGGTGTACAGCGGTTTACCAAGGTTTGCGAAGAACATGTTCTTCGTGACTGCCCTACGTAAGGTGGATTCCAGGCGACCTAGGTGCAGTTGCTCTCGGGTCTAGAGAGCCACCCTTCACCCACTGTTCGTAGAGCGGTTTTTGGGCAGACCATCAGGTGTGAAAAACATCACCAGTGGCACCGCTGTTCACCCACTCTACGTAGAGCGGGTGTAAAGCGGTTAAGAGCAAATTTGCTCTTTCCTCTTTTTGGGCCGCTGTTCGAAGAGCGCCTGTAGGGCGGGTGAACAGTGCCCATTCATACACAATGCAACCTAGTTCTAATCATGTCATGGCATTTGAACAACTAGATGCAATCAACAAAATATGCAAGAAGAGATATTATATAAACATGAATGTACACACATAAGGACACACAAAATACACAAAGTATGGAAATGCATGGAATGTGTGTGTGTGCACTAAATCTCTTCAAAGCTAATCAAGCACATAGAGATTTACCTTTGGTGCTTATCAATGATGAGGTCTTCAAAGGGCATTTAACTTGAACACCAATACCTAAGCTACCCTTACAAAGAATCCCCAATATGTGGTTTGTCCACGAAATAAGCCAATCAAGATATGGGAATCCTTACACCTAATATCCAATATTGCACCCAAATTACCCTACCAACCTAGAATAGCTTAGAATAAACTCTCACCAAACTTCACTTAGCTTGTAACTAGAGTTAAGGTGGTTTTCCAGCCACCAATCTTGATCCAAGGCATCCAGATATTGATTCCAAGCTTGGGGAAGCAAGATGAGTGAGCTAGCTTGAAGACTACACCAAGATTATTGGGTTGTCTCTATTGTCTATCTTATTTCCTTAGTTTGTTGTTAATGTGTAATTAAATAGTTATGTTAAGGATTTGGTGTATTTATGTATTATTATCTATGAGACTAGTTGTATCTATTATTTGAATTGAGCTTTAATTGATAAATGCTTGTTAATTAATTAATTCAATTGTTAACTTGCAAAATAGGATTTACTTGATTAATGCAAACCTTGCTTAATTTAGTTAACCTATAATTGAAGTGCTTAATTGTTATCAACTAGTAATTGGATAATTGCATGATTCATTATCTCCCTAACATATCTCATTATCACTCTTGCATAACCCCTTGCATGAGTTGGTAATTAGTTTAGATAGTTAATGTTAACTTAGATATTTTAGTTGGTAAGCTTAATGATACTTAGTTAATTGCCTAAGGGAGTGACAACCCTTAGTTGTAGTTAGATTTAGTTAACTTAGTGGTAATTAGATTAAGGCTTTCTTAGTGTAATCTTAGATTAGTTAGTTAATTTGATTGTGACAATCTCCATTTACTTTCTTGCATGTATTTAGTGTAAATAGATTGTATATATATATATATCTAAGACTTAGAACCGACTTAAGGTAAACACCTCCTCGTTGGGAACGATACCCTTACTCGTAACCACTATACGTGGCGAACGATTCTTATACTTGCAAAAGGGTAAAAACTCATGCGCCATATCATTTACCGTAGTTTATTAGAACCGGTCATCACGAGCGCGATCAGATGCTATGGTATCAAGATCCTTCTTCTTTTTGCAAGGCGTAAGCGCACACACACACAATTCATATATGTGTGTCCCTGCATCGTTGTGCAAACATTTGGTATAACACATTCACACTCATTTAAGTATGCACATGCATTGGTCTCAAATAGACAAATATTGTAGAATTGCATGTTTTATGACTATCGCTTGGATATGGCATACTTGTGTGTCATTGTGTTTATTTGTTTGTGTTTCTTGTTTTTTGGACTTGAACATGATCTATATGATTCCTTATTGAGTCCCGGTCATTTCGGTTACTCATTCATTAGGTTTCGAGTCCAAACGATGTAGCTACACTACTTTGTGTTCTCATTCGTTGAGTTGTCTTCGTCATCGTTTTTCGAGATGAATTCTCAACATTTTGTCAAAGTTTTATAGTCATTGTTGTGCATGATGGAGTCACGATTCGTAATCCAAAAACGGATTTGAAATCGGAGTTCGGAGGCCCGAATACGGTCGAAGAATGCAAGAGGTACGCGAGAGGAGAAAGCATGGCCAACGGCCAAGCTTGCTGTCCACGTGTGCCACACGACTGGACAGCCTCTCTGCCCACGTGTGCCACACACGGTCCACACGTGGAGGCTGACGTGGCACTCTTCAATTGGGTGCTTCCTTTCCCTCTCTCTCTCTTTTAAATATAATTTTCCTTCCCTCCAAACACAATTTGAACAACTTGAAGAAAATTTGAAAAGAAATTTTCTGCAGAATTCTTCATGATTTTGAGTTTCTTATTTTGATCATAACTCTCTCATACGAAGTCGAAATCGAGTGATCGAAAAGCCAAAAATGTTGGTCTTGAAGAGAGCTACAAACCTCAAGTATTTTCAGAGTCATTTGAGTTCTTGATTTTTCGCAGTTGGCAGATTTCAGTCCGAGACTCAAGTGTTGTATGTGAAACTTCTTTTTTTCACTTTATCTTTTGATCATCTCTTTTAATCTTCCTAATTGATAAATGATATGTGTTTAGAATGTTGTTAGATCATGTTCTAGAAGTGTTTGATCTATTGATTGTTGAGTTTTAGTCTTGTGATCTCAATTGAGCATATTTAGCTAAACTTGACTAATCTTGAAATTGACTCTAGAAATATCTTGTATGATGTATCTCTTGATAGTTTCGAGGTTTAATTTCATGATCTAAGAACAATGTATTTTTGTGTGAAATATTGAATACTCTTGACTTGTTCTTATTGATATTACATGCATTGTTTTCTAGGTACATTTGTGATTGTTTGTTGAAAACATATCCTAGAATGTCTCTAAGCATGTTCATATAGCTTGATTGATCATCTTACTTTATTTTACTGTGATTTGCATCATTTGCATCATTTGCATCACTTAGATCATTGCCTTGTGGAAAGGTTGAAGTCTCTTGATTGAAGTGTGTGAAACTTTGTCTTGAGCAAGAAGACTTGGCTAGGAAAGGATTCCGGATAGCCAAGCAAGGAGTCTTAGTTAGGATCAAGAGGATCCGGATAACTAAGTGAAAGTCTTAGCTAGGAGTGTGATACTCCGGATGGTTGAGCTAGGGAAGCTTGACTAGGATATTTGGATCTAGATAGCTAAGCAAGGAAATCTTCCTAGAGGCTTGAGAGCCTTGGATAGGAAGTTGCTTCATAGAGGTGAAGGACTTGTAAGGATTCCCGTTGTTTTTAATTTGACTTATTTCGTGATCAAACCATATGTGGGGATTCTTTGTAAGGGTAGTTTAGATGTTGTTGTTATTGCTTAGGCCCTTTGAAGACCTCATGATTGACAAGCACCAAAGGTAATACTCTAAGTGCTTACTTGTCTTGAAGAGATAGTTGCACACACTCACAACTCATGCATTTGCTTAATCTTTGTATGTTGTGTTTCTTTTTGTTGTGCATCAATGCCTATTTACATCTCTTCTTGCTTGGTATAATGATTGCATCTTGTGTTTATAACATCATAGCATTTAGGCTTTTAGGATGCATCTTAGTTTACCTTTGTTTCCCTTGCATGATTGCTTGTGGGGTTCAAAGTTGTGGGCTGTGCGCTGGTCCACCTGCTCCTGACGTCCAGCGCCGCTCACCGGCGTAAAACGCCCAGTGGCGTGCCGCTGGTCGTGCACTGGTCCACACCAGCGCAGCCCACCAGCGCAGATCGTCCAGTTCTCTGTCGCCGGTCGTGCGCTGGTCTACACCAGCGCAAGGTCACCAGCGCTGATCGCCCAGTGTGGCTCCGCTGGTCTGGCGCCTGTGTGAGCGCATGTCGTCCAGCGCCAATGCAAAAATGTGCGTGTGCGCTGGTCTTGCGCCTGTCGTCCAGCGCAAGGCCACCAGCGCACAGAGCAATTTTTGGTGCGTTTTTCAAAACGACCACACTTCACTTATGGCCCCTATATATATAACACTTTGACTTTAGGTCAGCCAAGAGAGTTCATATTCATATTCTATACTTAGAATATTTTTCAAGAGAAGAAAAATACACAAAGAACTCAATTTTAATCACTCAAACACTTTTTCATGATCATCAATCATCATCTAGCATCATCTTGGATCATCTAGATGTCATCTTGCATGGAATCTTCATCATACTTTGCTTGGTAAGTTTTTCACTAATATCTTACATGTTTTGTGTTTCTCTTATCTAGCAATCTCAATTAATTACTTGTTGATTATTTTGTATGCTTTGGATACAATATTGAGATGAGTATGATGTATGTTTGAGAAGTTGTATTGTGCTAGCATATTAGGTTTTGTGCTTAATATTGATTAGCTAAACTAATTGACATGTCATTTAGTTTTGATATCTAGGATTGTTCTTAATTGCATATTAATCATCTTAGATAAGCATATAGGGTTTCCCTTGCTCTATGTTGCATTTTGGATATTTACATATATTCACTTAGGGTTGTATTCTCTTCATAGAGAAAGTAAGTCTTGTGTGTAGCATCCGGGATTAGGTTTCTTAGAACGCAAGCAAATTGGACTAGGTTCACTCATACCGGGATTAGGTAGGTGTGTGATTACTTCCGGGATTAGGTTGTAATCGTTTGCACATTTAGTAGATTCGAGGTTCGAGTGTGGCTTACTTACATAGCCCGTGGTTTTTCCCGTGAGGGTTTCCACGTAAAAACCAAGTGTTGTTTTAATTTCCGCACCATATTACAATTGCTTGGTTATATTATCTTGAGGGCATTTTCGTAATTTTGACTAACACGAAAAATTGGGTAAAAAGCGTAAAATCTATTCACCCCCCCTCTAGATAGCTTTATACACACCGTGCTATTAT
This sequence comes from Acer yangbiense, assembly GCA_008009225.1. NCBI lineage: Eukaryota > Viridiplantae > Streptophyta > Magnoliopsida > Sapindales > Sapindaceae > Acer > Acer yangbiense. Next base: position 31,370,817 of record CM017763.1, on the reverse strand, counting down.
TTGTTTCAGGACTCATCTTGGATAGGGAGTAGGGGAGTGATTCACTTGGTCTTATGGTTAGACTAGGAGTTGATTGCATTGAATGTGTATCTCATTCTTTCATAGTGAATTGCTTTACCGGTGGTTGTGGTATCAACCCGTGGATATTTCCTCTTTGAGGTTTTACCACGTAAAAATCCTTGTGTCTATTTTCGCTTTACTTTTCATTATCTTCCATATCATGTATTGAATGTATCTCTAGTATATTGTTTTTCACATGTATTGACTCATACTATACAATTGCTATATCATTTCAAGTGAACATTTCATTCTTGGGATCCGCATATCTTGAAGTTGGAAGAGATTTGGGCCTATACCTATTCACCCCCCCCCCCCCCCCTTTAGGTATATTATACACTATTGCTTAAGGGAATTTCACTTTACTTTCGAACAAATTGTAGTCACATGAAATTAAAGGTTAATTATGATTTTCTGAATCCCAAACACCATCTTCATCGACTTTCTGAAAGCCAACCTTGTGCAAATGGTAAACAACTTTCCTTTTCTTATCCGAAAAATGATATCTAGACAGATAGTATACGCGACAGTTATCCTCCTCCTCCTCCTCCGGCACAATGTGCGTATATTTTGATTCATGCATAATATGTTCAGCAACGTCAAGATAAATTTGATAAGTGTATATGGAAGATGCATGCTCCTCCAATGGCTTCAGGTGGCTTAAAATGACTGGACTCTTACACTTAGAAATGTATTCGTCTCCAATGAAATTGTTTCTTAACCGCATAAGGGCCCTGTAAGTTTCTCAAGTTTGATTGGCTTATTTCAGTGACAAACCACAAATTGGGGCTTGAAATGTAAGGGTAGCTTAGGTGTTGATGATCAAGCTCACAAGCTCTCTCAATACCTCAAGTTGTTAAGCACTCCAAAGGTATATCTCTTGTGCTTAATTTTCATTGAAGAGACTTAGTTGCACACACTCACTTATCATGCTTGAAAGTCCTAGAGGCGTGTTTATCAATATAAAGCTAGAGGGGGGGTGAATAGATTTTAACAAATATTACCCAATTTTCGCATGCAAGTCAATTTTACGAAAATGCCCCTACTAGTCAACAAAACATACAAGTGTAATAAGATGCGGAAATAGTAAATGACACTTGATGTATACGTGGAAAACCCAACCACTGGGAAAAACCACGGGCTGTTAAGTGCGCCACACTCGGACCTCGAAATCCACTATATGAAAAGACGGTTACACCCTCAAGTGATTCTCGGACCCTCACCCTAGATAACCTCAGGCTATGGACACTACCAATCGCCACTCTTGGTTCAATCCCTAGTGATATCCCCTGATACACTACTCTTGGCGTGAGCACCCTCTAATCTACCACGCGGGCCTTTTATAGCGGCTCTAGTCCAATTTGCTTGAGGCCTAAGCAACCTTAGCCCCAAGACTTCAATCTCTCAAAAGAGATGCACAACCCTATGTGAATATGTATGAATATTCAATTAATGCAATAAGAGCTAGGGTACTCTAAATGCTTACCTAGGATTATAAGATGACAATATAATCAATCCTAGATATCACATATTAGCTATATGACATGGCATATAACTTTAGCTAAGTAAAGGATCACCACTCCTAGATACAAAGCTATCATATAAAACCCACAAACATTCAAAGGATTAACTAGTTGATTAAAAAACAATCTATCAACCTAGTTATCAATACATCACACAAGAATGTTCATGGCATAGCTATTAGGCAATAATGACCTAATCAAATAAGCTATGAAAAATAATCTCAATCAATAAATGAGATCAATTAGCTAGATGGCATATGAACATTAAAGCCTAGCTAATAAATAAAAACCCAATCAACACATAATCTCAATCTTATATGTAGAAATTAATCTAAACACATATAAGTAAAATATGAGATAAAATTGATAAGTAGAAACACTAATTATGTAAGATAAAAGTGTTCAACAAATCATACCATGTGTGTTGAAGAAGTCCCATGCATTAGCATATGCTAGATGATCCTAGATGATGCTTAGATGAAGATTTATGCATGTGGGGATGGGTTTAGAGAGATAAAGATATGATCTTTAAGCTTTCTCTCTCAAGTCTCTCTAAATATCTCTCTAGGGTTCTTATGATCAAAGACTTGTGTTCTGAACCAGAGATAAGGATGTATTTATAGAGACCAAAACCAGGGCAGGTGAAAATACAATTTTGCCCTTGAAACGCACCGATCGGCGGTTTCATTCGGCGGCCAGGCCGCCGAAATGAACCGCCGAATGGCTCCCGAGCGGAACAGGGGAACTTCGGCGACTTCATTCGGCGGTTTGGAAACCGCCGATCCCAACCGCCGTTTTGGACCCGAGAGATATATTTCAATCAGGTCTCATTCGGCGGTTTCGAACGGCGGCAAGGCCGCCGAACGTAACCGCCGATTCACCAAAAATGGTGAAACCAAGGAGAAGCCAAAGGCATCTCCACCGGCGATCATCGCGCAAATCAAAGCACATTACCGTGCACGCGCGGACGTTTCCGAACATCCTTAGGGAAACGAATTACTCCACACTAAAAGCTAACATACATGAAGTGCAAGTGTGGGTATTGAATGCATCCTAATGCCTAACATGTCATGGCATTATCATATAACAAGATGCAATCAATTCAACATGCAAGAAGAGATATTGAATAAATCAATAAAGCACAATGCACACAAAATATAAACACACCATACAAGAATAAGAGTTATGCATGTTGTGTGTGTGTGCAACTATATCTCTTCAAGCCAATGTAAGCACTAGATATATACCTTTGGTGTATCTAGTGCTTGTCCTCTTGAGGTCTTGGAAAGGGTCTTGATCTTCAACAAACACCTAGACTACCCTTACAACCAAACCCCAACATGTGGTTTGACCACGAAATAAGCCAATCAATAATGGGAATCCTTACAATCTCCCCCTTTGGCTATTTCGTGACAAAACCACCACTCACATTGATTCCTCACAACATAATAGAAACTACGGGTCTACAATGATTTTCTACTTTACAAAGAGATAAGATAAATGGTCTTGAAGTCTTCAATCTCAAGTAGAACAATCAATCCCTGAAAGCACGGTTTCTATACTTTCCAATATAAGAAAAGGTGAGATGAATCAAGTGAGATAAAACAAGCATTTGCATTTAAGAATTTAAGTACAACATCATGCAATGTATGAATGTGCAAATGCTCCCCCTCAAAGGGTTACTCCCCCTCAATTAGTATTCTCCCCAACATGCACAATTGCTACTACAATTTGCAACTCCCCTTACCACACCATACTCCCCCTTTTTGTCATGATATAGACAAGGGAGTAGTCCCCAACCGGGTCACTCAAGGCAAAGAGAGATAGTAGCATTCTAGTATATGCATAATCAATATAAGTCACTTTATGCAATCTCAAATTTATTGGAGAGAAACAAGGAGATTTATTTAAACAAAATGTGTGAATCAAAAAATTGCTTTGCATACAAGACATGTAGCATTTAAGTCCAAAATATCATGGTATTTGGCAAAGCAAATGACAAAGGTTTTCAATATGAATTCAAACCAATTTCACCAATGTCAAGAGAGAAGCAAGGATATAGGTTTTTATTGATTTCAATTTAAGAACAACTATATCCAACTTTATAAGCTAAACATGTCATGAGCGACTTTGCACCCTACTTGATTTTTCCGGATAAGATATCCGTATGATAGTAGACATGTTCAACCAATAAAGAAAGAGAGACATTTGGATTGTAAAATCCTTGAATGGATACAAGATCCTTTTTCATTTAAGTCTCATAAGCTTTTTCACACATTTTTTGCAATTAAGAAATGCAATCATCAAAACATGCTTTTTAAGATTAGCATTTAGCATGTCATTTTAGCAATCATCATGTCATGGAGATCATTATAGGTCATTCAAATTTTATCCTATGTATATATCTCCTAGTCCAAAAATGCATGTTTGAACATAAATATGACATGGATTGCAATACAAGCATTGATCACACTTATTGAATAGAAAATATATATACATAGTGTAACCAAGCTTACTCAAGCAACAAAAAGAGAAGCACAAGATATTTCGAATTTTTTGCAAGTGACAAGATGCAAAATAGCTCTCTTTGCTTAAGTTCCCCATATGGGGTCAATATCCACACCACTTCAATGAAGGGCATGTGGTCTAAAAGACTTACCAAGTCCATAGGACCTAGTTGAACCTATTTGAGACATGTTTGTCTCGTAGCAAGCGGGTTCGTCTTTTATAATCCACTTAGGTGTCTCAATAACTACCTAGTGGTCATAGGTTCTAGAGTTCTAGATGGCAAAAGATCATGCAAATGATATTCTTCCTTTTTAAGGACATGCATCTTAGCTCTAGCCTTTTTCTTTTCAATCATGCATATAAGATTACATATTTAAATGTAATGCAAGCAACTTGGTCTAACATGACCAACAATACCACACAAATGACAAGAGAAGATAAGGTTAGGAATTATACCATTCCCTTGAGCATGCAAAAGTGCTTTCCCTTGTCGTTGTGGTTGTCTTGGTAGTTGGATAGGATCTCTCCTCCTTTGATGATGACCAAGACAATGTTGCTTGCTCGGTTGAGCTTGCATGATTGATCACTTCCCTATTAGGATCATAGGTTGAGGGAAGTTAGCCTTCTTGGTTGGTTAGACCAAGATTGAGGAAGGCTTGGGCTTGAAGCTCTTTGGTGATGTGAGCAACGCCCTTTCATCTTCGTCTCCTCTCTCTCCTTAGAGGGACATCTCCTCATCGGAGTCATTTTCTTCTCTCATAAAATCACTCATAGTGTTTGCGTTGAATGAATGCAAATGAGAAGAATGCAAGATGTATGTCAAAAACAATAATCATACAAAATGCACAACACACCAAAAATGAGCTAGGATCACCTAAGTATATCTAGGAACCCGCTCTGATACCAATTGAAAGTCCTAGAGGCGTGTTCAATATAAAGCTAGAGGGGGGGTGAATAGATTTTAACAAATATTACCCAATTTTCGCATGCAAGTCAATTTTACGAAAATGCCCCTACTAGTCAACAAAACATACAAGTGTAATAAGATGCGGAAATAGTAAATGACACTTGATGTATACGTGGAAAACCCAACCACTGGGAAAAACCACGGGCTGTTAAGTGCGCCACACTCGGACCTCGAAATCCACTATATGAAAAGACGGTTACACCCTCAAGTGATTCTCGGACCCTCACCCTAGATAACCTCAGGCTATGGACACTACCAATCGCCACTCTTGGTTCAATCCCTAGTGATATCCCCTGATACACTACTCTTGGCGTGAGCACCCTCTAATCTACCACGCGGGCCTTTTATAGCGGCTCTAGTCCAATTTGCTTGAGGCCTAAGCAACCTTAGCCCCAAGACTTCAATCTCTCAAAGAGATGCACAACCCTATGTGAATATGTATGAATATTCAATTAATGCAATAAGAGCTAGGGTACTCTAAATGCTTACCTAGGATTATAAGATGACAATATAATCAATCCTAGATATCACATATTAGCTATATGACATGGCATATAACTTTAGCTAAGTAAAGGATCACCACTCCTAGATACAAAGCTATCATATAAAACCCACAAACATTCAAAGGATTAACTAGTTGATTAAAAAAACAATCTATCAACCTAGTTATCAATACATCACACAAGAATGTTCATGGCATAGCTTTAGGCAATAATGACCTAATCAAATAAGCTATGAAAAATAATCTCAATCAATAAATGAGATCAATTAGCTAGATGGCATATGAACATTAAAGCCTAGCTAATAAATAAAACCCAATCAACACATAATCTCAATCTTATATGTAGAAATTAATCTAAACACATATAAGTAAAATATGAGATAAAATTGATAAGTAGAAACACTAATTATGTAAGATAAAAGTGTTCAACAAATCATACCATGTGTGTTGAAGAAGTCCCATGCATTAGCATATGCTAGATGATCCTAGATGATGCTTAGATGAAGATTTATGCATGTGGGGATGGGTTTAGAGAGATAAAGATATGATCTTTAAGCTTTCTCTCTCAAGTCTCTCTAAATATCTCTCTAGGGTTCTTATGATCAAAGACTTGTGTTCTGAACCAGAGATAAGGATGTATTTATAGAGACCAAAAACAGGGCAGGTGAAAATACAATTTTGCCCTTGAAACGCACCGATCGGCGGTTTCATTCGGCGGCCAGGCCGCCGAAATGAACCGCCGAATGGCTCCCGAGCGGAACAGGGGAACTTCGGCGACTTCATTCGGCGGTTTGGAAACCGCCGATCCCAACCGCCGTTTTGGACCCGAGAGATATATTTCAATCAGGTCTCATTCGGCGGTTTCGAACGGCGGCAAGGCCGCCGAACGTAACCGCCGATTCACCAAAAATGGTGAAACCAAGGAGAAGCCAAAGGCATCTCCACCGGCGATCATCGCGCAAATCAAAGCACATTACCGTGCACGCGCGGACGTTTCCGAACATCCTTAGGGAAATGAATTACTCCACACTAAAAGCTAACATACATGAAGTGCAAGTGTGGGTATTGAATGCATCCTAATGCCTAACATGTCATGGCATTATCATATAACAAGATGCAATCAATTCAACATGCAAGAAGAGATATTGAATAAATCAATAGGGCACAATGCACACAAAATATAAACACACCATACAAGAATAAGAGTTATGCATGTTGTGTGTGTGTGCAACTATATCTCTTCAAGCCAATGTAAGCACTAGATATATACCTTTGGTGCTTGTCCTCTTGAGGTCTTGGAAAGGGTCTTGATCTTCAACAAACACCTAGACTACCCTTACAACCAAACCCCAACATGTGGTTTGACCACGAAATAAGCCAATCAATAATGGGAATCCTTACAATGCTTGCTGAAAGTTCTCACGGTGTGTAAACTATTAATCTAGAGGGGGTGAATAGTGTAAGGTTCCCATTTGTTGATTGGCTTATTTCGTGGACAAACCACATGTTAGGGTTCTTTGTAAGGGTAGCCTAGGTATCGGGTTTATTGTTCGAAGCCCTTTGAAGACCTCGTAGTGATAAGCACCGAAGGTATATTTCTTTGTGCTTACTTGTCTTGAAGAGATAGTTGCACACACTCACAACTCATGCATATGTTTAATACTTGTATGTTGTGTGTCTTATTTTTGTGCATTAATGTTCATTAACATCTCTTCTTGCATGTTAGTTTGATTGCATCTTGCATATCCAATTGCCTTGTCATGCTTAGACTTAGGATTGTTTTTTTGCATTGGGCGCTCCCAAAAGCGCTCTACAGAAGCGCTGTAGAACAGCGCCCATTGAGTGCTGTTCAGACCTGATCGATTTAAAGCGCTCTACGTACAGCGCTCTACGTACAGCGCCACTCTGTTTTCCCATGAGAACAGAGTTGAGACGCTGTACAAGAGGCGCTCTACGTACAGCGCCCAAGGCATATATGAGGCCAACTTATCAAAACGACCACACCTTGTTTTGGCCCCCTATATATATGCCACTTTGACTTTAGGTCAATTAAGGGAGTTCATATTCAGATTCTATACTTAGGATATTTTTCAAAGAGAAGAAAAATTCCAAAGAACTCATTTTTAATTTACTCAAACACTTGTTCATGATCATCAATCATCATCTAGCATCGTCCTTGATCATCTAGATGTCTCTTTGCATGGATTCTTCATCATACTTTGCTTGGTAAGCTTTTCACTAATATCTTACATATTTTGTGTTTTTCTTAACAAGCAATCTCAATTTATTACTTGTATGATTTTCATATATCTTTTGATACAAGATTGAGATTAGTGTGATGTATGTTTGAGAAGTTGTATTGTGATAGCTAATTAGGTTTTGTGCTTAATCTTGATTAGCTAAACTATTTGATTGAACATGTCATTTAGTTTTTAATATCTAGGATTGTGCTAATTGCATATTAATCATCTTAGATAAGCATATAGGGTTTCCCTTGCTCTATGTTGCATTTGGATATTCATATATTCACTTAGGGTTGTATTCTCTTCATAGAGAAAGTAAGTCTTGTGTGTAGCTTTCGGGATTAGGTTGCTTAGATCGCAAGCAAATTGGACTAGGTTCACTCATACCGGGATTAGGTAGGTGTGTGATTACTTCCGGGATTAGGTTGTAATCGTTTTACACATTTAGTGGATTCGAGGTTCGAGTGTGGCTTACTTACTAGCCCATGGTTTTTCCCGTGAGGGTTTCCACGTAAAAATCAAGTGTTATTTAATTTCCGCATTTTATACTTGATTTATTGCTTTATCTATTTAGGGGTAATTTTGTAATTTTGACTATCACGAAAAATTGGGTAAAAAGCTTAAAATCTATTCACCCCCCCTCTAGATAGTTTTATACACACCGTGCTATAATTTGTTTCAAATAGATTTTAACTAATTTTACCCAATTTTCGTTTAAGGACAAGATTACGAAAATACCCCTAATAGTGAATAAAATATAGCAAGTGTAATATTGTGCAGAAATTAAAACAACACTTGATATTTACGTGGAAACCCTCACAGGAAAAACCATGGGCTGTTAAGTGAGCCACACCCGAACCTCGAATCCACTAAATGTGATGAAATTATAACCTAATCCCGGAAGTAATCACACACCTACCTAATCCCGGTATAAGCGAACCAAGTCCGATTGCTTGCGAATTAAGCAACCTAATCCCGGTCACAACACAAGACTTAATTCTCTAAAAAGATATTAACACCGTAAGTGAATATATGAATATTCAAATGCAACATAGAGCAAGGGAAACCCTATATGCTTATCTAAGATGATGAATTTGCAATTAAAAACAATCCTAGATATTAAAGCTAAATGACATGTCAATTAGCTTAGATAATCATAGATTATAGAAACCTAGATATCTATCACAAAACAACACTCAATCAAATCAACACAACAATCTCTATCTTGAATATTAGAATTCAATCTAAGAACAATCAAGTAATAAAAGAGATGCCATAATAAATAAAACACTAATTATATATGATAATAGTGAAAAACTTACCAAAGCAAGTGTGATGATAAAAGACCCATGCAAGCAAGCATCCTAGATATGCTAGAGAATGCTACAGAATGCTAGATGAACTTTGATGCAAATCGATTTTTCGTTTGAGTGTTTAATGAGCAAACTTGGTTGCTTTCTCTCTTAAAATTCTCTCTTTTGAAAGTAGGGTTCTTGATGATTAAAGAGTCACATTCAGAACAAGAGAAAGTGATGTATTTATAGGCATGAAAAACAGAGCATGTGAAAAGACAAGTTTGCCCCTGAAACGCACCGATCGGCGGTTTCAATCGGCGGCCAGGCCACCGATCATAACCGCCGAATTGGACCCGAGAAGAACAAGGGACCAACGGCGGTTTCATTTGGCGATTTCGTGACCGCCGATCTAACCGCCGAATCAAACCGAGAGATTAAATCAATCAGGTATGAACGACGGTTTCATTCGGCGGTTTCGTGACTGCCGATTCAACCGCGGAATCAAACCGAGAGATAAAATCAATCAGGTCTTGAACGGCAGTCGTGACCGCTGATCGTAACCATAGAATTGCTCTAGACACTTCTGGAAGCAAACGACAATTTCATTCGGCGGCTAGGCCACCGATCATAACCGCCGATCAACAACATAGGTGAAAACCAAAGAGAAGCCAAGGGCATTCTCCGTAGGCAGTCTTCGTGCAAAACCAAGCACATTCTAGTGCATGCGCGGACATTTCTGAATACTGTCGGGAATCAAATTATAAGACACAAATACACATAACAAAAAATAACATAAAAGTGCAAGTGTGAAATGTGACATGTGAAGAGAAAGCACACATATGCAATGTATGTTAAGTGTGTGTGTGCAACTAATCTCTTCAAATAAAACTAAGCACATAGAAATTTACCATCGGTGCTTATCAAGACGAGGTCTCCAAAGGGCTTGAGCAATAACAACAACACCTAAGCTACCCTTACAAAGAACCCCAACATGTGGTTTGTCCACGAAATGAGCCAATCAACAAATGGGAACCTTACTATATGCATTCACTGCTCTTGTGTCTGTTCTCTTCACTTTTCACACTTGCACGTTTTGCACATTTTAGACTAAGTGTGAATTATCTTCGAAAAGAGAAAACTTCTTTTTACCGCTGCCTATACCGCCCCTAGTACACGTGCATAGGCAATGGTCCAAGCCAGATTGAAAACCTGATGCTTTTGCATCGTGCATACCACGGCAAAGACGCATGCCTCTTGGACAGTCTCCATAACGGCAGATATCAGAGCCTTCACACTCTACGTACCGCTGCATAGGCACTTGCATGTGTAGCGGTACGCGCGGCGGTCATGACGGCCAAGTTTTTTAAAAAATGACCAAAACGGCAGTGCTTTGATGAGACCTTCTATATAAGTGCCAATTTGTTTCTAGGTCAGTTTGAGTGAGTTCAAAATCATATTTTTACCTTAGAAAATTTTCAAAAGATAAAATCTTTCAAAGAACTCACCTTTGGTCACTCAAAACCCTTTACATATGCATCAAACTTCATCTAGCATCATCTAGCTTAATCTAGGATGCTTTCTTGCATGGGTTTTCCCTAACACATATGACTTGGTAAGTTGAACACCATTTTAATCTATTTTTGTGTTTTTCCTTAGCAAGAAATCTCATTTATTATTTGTATGCATCTAGAGATATTTGTGTTGAATGATTGAGTGTTTATTGTGATAGTTATAGCCTAGGATTGCTTTATCTATGACAGCTATGTTATATGCCATGACATATAGCAATATTGATATCTAGGATTGTTATTATTGACATCTTTATCCCTAGATAAGCATTTAGTGTAACCTAGCATTATTTGAATCTTGAATATCATTATATTCACATAAGTTGTTGATCTCTTAATTGAGAAGTAAGTGTTGTGACTACTGGTGAGTAGTGCTCAAGCAATTGGTCAAGTGTCACTATAAAAGGCCTACGAGTATAGTAGAAGGTGCTCACGCCAAAAGTAGTGATCGGGGGATATCACTAGGGATTGAACCAAGAGTGGTGAGTGGTAATGTCCATAGCCTGAGGTTGTCTAGGGTGAGAGTTCATGTATCGCTTGAGGGTGTAACGTTTTATTCATATAGTGGATTTCGGTGACAGTGTGTGGCGCACATATCAGCCCGTGGTTTTTCCTTGTTGAAGGTTTCCACGTAAAAATCAAGTGTTCTTTAATTTACACATTTTACACTTGATTTTGTTGATTGTTGAATTGGGTTTATAATTGAATATTGACTAATCAGAAAAAGTTGGTAATTATGAGATTAACAACCCATTCACCCCCTCTAGGTTGTTTTAGATGCACGCTATATTTGTTTCAAGCCCTATCAATTTGAGGGACGAATTTAAACAATTTCTCACGACTATAAACATAATCCTTCATGTAATTGTTCATACCCTCACATCGTTGAGTTGTGCACATGCCTGCAAAAAAATGGCCCTTAATATATGCTTCCGCCCATCTATGCTTCTTCTCATACATCCTACTCATCCAATCGTTTTCTTCTAGACCATGCTGCTCCAACATCTCGTTCCAAAGTTCCTTGAATTCATCCTCTAATAGTTTCTTATACAATAAGTATCGAAATGGTGATTTCTTCTCCTCTTTCTGAAGGTAAGTGGATGCATTCTTGGATATGTGCCATCCACATATCCTGTGTCGTGAGTTGGGAAATATCTCATCGATGGTTTGTCGCATTGCTTCGTCTCCGTCGGTAAGTATAGAAATGGGATGTTTGTGGCCCATGGAATCCATGAGAGTATTAAAGACCCATCTGTATGACTACACAGTCTCATCCGACAACAGTGCAACTTCTAATACACAAGTCGCACGACAGTTGTTTACACCGACTGTAAGGTTCCCATTTGTTGATTGACTCATTTCGTGGACAAACCACATATTGGGGTTCTTTGTAAGGGTAGCCTAGGTATCGGGTTTATTGTTCGAAGCCCTTTGAAGACCTCGTGTTGATAAGCACCGAAGGTATATTTCTTTGTGCTTACTTGTCTTGAAGAGATAGTTGCACACACTCACAACTCATGCATATGTTTAATACTTGTATGTTGTGTGTCTTATTTTTGTGCATTAATGTTCATTAACATCTCTTCTTGCATGTTAGTTTGATTGCATCTTGCATATCCAATTGCATTGTCATGCTTAGACTTAGGATTGCATTTTTGCATTGGACGCTCCCAAAAGCGTTCTTCAGAAGCGCTGTATGAACAGCGCCCATTGAGCGCTGTTCAGACCTGATCGATTTAATTCGGTCGCTGTTGGGTCGTTGTACAGGCGCTGTACAAAGCGCTCTACGTACAGCGCCACTCTGTTTTCCCGTGAGAACAGAGTAGGGGCGCTGTACAAGAGGCGCCCTACGTATAGCGCCCAAGGCAATATTGAGGCAAACTTATCAAAACGACCACACCTTGTTTTGGCCCCCTATATATATGCCTCTTTGACTTTAGGTCAATTACATGAGTTCATATTCAGATTCCATACTTAGGATATTTTTCAAAGAGAAGAAAAATTCCAAAGAACTCAATTTTAGTTTACTCAAACACTTTTTCATGATCATCAATCATCATCTAGCATCATCCTTGATCATCTAGATGACATCTTGCATGGATTCTTCATCATAATTTTCTTGGTAAGCTTTTCACTAATATCTTACATATTTTGTGTTTCTCTTAACAAGCAATCTCAATTAATTACTTGTATGTTATTTTATATACTTTGAATACAAGTTTGAGATTAGTATGATGTATGTTTGAGAAGTTGTATTGTGATAGCTAATTAGGTTTTGTGCTTAATCTTGATTAGCTAAACTATTTGATTTGACATGTCATTTAGTTTTGATATCTAGGATTGCTCTAATTGCATATTAATCATCTTAGATAAGCATATAGGGTTTCCCTTGCTCTATGTTGCATTTTAGATATTCATATATTCACTTAGGGTTGTTATTCTCTTCATAGAGAAAGTAAGTCTTGTGTGTAGCATCCGGGATTAGGTTGCTTAGATCGCAAGCAAATTGGACTAGGTTCACTCATACCGGGATTAGGTAGGTGTGTGATTACTTCCGGGATTAGGTTGTAATAGTTTTACACATTTAGTGGATTCGAGGTTCGAGTGTGGCTTACTTACTACCCCGTGGTTTTTCCCGTGAGGGTTTCCACGTAAAAATCAAGTCTTATTTAATTTCCGCATTTTATACTTGATTTATTGCTTTATCTATTTAGGGGTAATTTCGTAATTTGGACTAACACGAAAAATTGGGTAAAAAGCTTAAAATCTATTCACCCCCCCCTTTAGATAGTTTTATACACACCGTGCTATAATTTGTTTCACCGACAAATAGGACCAAAGGCTTGGCATAGGCATTTGTCTTGTAAGTGCTGTCGAAAATAAGAACATCTCCGAAGCACTAGTATTCGAATAGAGAATGTGAGTCCCTCCAAAATATATTAGCTAGTCTATCTTTCTCGTCTGTGCTGAACCTGCAGTAGACATTAGTTTCAGAATTCTTCTTTAACTGCAGATACATAAGTGTGGCATGTGAATCAGTTTCAAAAGCTTCATCCGGTCTCTTCGCATCAATCCGATTGTACATGTCCTTCAGTGTGAATCCAATTTTGGAGTAACCCCCTTTCTGGTTAACCATGAATTCATATGTCAAACAAGGTCTTATGCAGTACTTTCCCATGGCATCAATTTGGGATAAGTCTTTAGCGTTAATGTTTCTGTGAGATCGTACCCAAGCAACCTCACAAAACATTGCTAGTTTGTGGCAATGATTTTCCTCGAATGCCCTTACGCTGTACTTGTTAGTATCACGGTCTAAGCTAACAGAGAAATGAGCTTCGCACCCTTGTCTGCAGCTGTGGCCTGCGTTTTGAATTTGTATTGCACATGCAATTCTTATCTCGAAAGCCTTCCTTCTCACAGACCCATACTCTGCTGGTTACTCTACATTCGCTGTCATGGATTTTGTTGGACAATCTTACACTGAACCCAACTGCCCTAGAATAACCATGATAAAATGAACATGCGTCTTCAACTGAATCAAATTTCTTTTCAATGACATCTTTGTAACTCAAATCACAAATTTCTTTTAAAGTTCCATCCAAAGACGAATAAGGCACGGAATCAACAGCAGAAGAGTCCATATCTGGGGACACTTCAAATTTATTCAATTTGTCATTGGTGTCAACCAAACTTTCACCTTCATGCGTTTCCATTACTAAACAAACAAAAAAACGACCAACATATGATTATCACAACATGTAAACCAAAAATTACAATACGTACGTAACGATTATCTTATAATAACATTAATCATAGTAAAGTAAGATCGATCACATGATTATATGTCTGAATTGATAATTATAATAGTTTCAAATGTATTTGTATCTAATGATTATGTTTTCTATGTGTTTTCCATTAAAGTATAGTAATTGCAACAATAGGTATCAAAGAATCGTGATGTTATTTTCCATTTACACCAAAAAACTATAGAATGACGAATACAACAGACATTAAAACACCATTGATACGACTAATCACTAACAATAAAGACCCTAATTAAAAATGAAATTTGGAGACACACCTGAGATGAAGCAGCGAAGAATGGGTTGGAGTCGAAGATTTTTATACGAAGAGTGAGACACGATTCTAGTCTATCTGAAGAGAGCGACATCTGATGGAAGAAATATATATGAAGTGTGTTGTGTGACTTGTGTGGATTCTGGGTGGCTTGACGTTGCCCACCTGCATTTTCTGGGCGAGCAACTGCTGGTTCAATTTACTTATTAGATGAAGAACTGAAGAACTTTAAGGCTAGAAGAGAAATATAAAGGAAAAAGAGAAGAAAAACGGTAAGAGATTAGATGTTTATGACTAGAAGCGAAGAGAAGAACAACTTATAGCAAGACAAGAAGAACAACGGTAACTATTGATAGGAGTGAAACTTTAAGGTTGGAAGAGAAATATAGAGGAAGAAGAGAAGACAAACGGTAAGAGATTATATGTTTATGGCTCGAAGAGAAAAGAAGAACAACTTATACCAAGAAAAGAAGAATAACGGTAACTATTGAGAGGAGTGAAGAACAAACGGTCAAGTAATTTAGTGAGTGAGAAGTGACTTGCTTAGTAGGTCATTTTAGGATTCCTATGCATTCATTAAGAGAATAAGTCATGACCATTGGATGTTTGTCTAAAAGCAATCAATGGTTGAGATTAGAATGACGTGGACTATTTTTTTAAATTGTATGGTGTAATGTTGCACTCAAGAATGAGCCTATATATATATATATATATATATAAAGATCCACTTTGTGAGGAATGTGATTTGAGAAGTTGCTGGTTTTGGGAATCAAATCACCTATCAAAAAATGGTGTCTCAATTTGTGTCTAACCAACCAAATTGAGCCATGTGTACACCATCATTTATATTTAATTATTTTTTTAAAAATCATGTACAGATGGCCCAATTTAGCTGGTTAGACATAAATTGAGACACCATTTTTTGATAAGTGATTTGAATCCCCAATTTTACACCTTATTATGAGAGGAGGATCACTGAGCTTCTCAAAGTTGGCAAGGACAAGAGAGGCTGGGCATCCACTAGAGGACCAAGAAGAAGCGTGAAGAGATGTCTAATGTTCTCTGCAAGATGAGGTAATTTTGAGTGAGAAGCTATTATTTCTTATCCAGCATTTACTATGCACTCAAACACACAAATTATCTGTCCACTAGCCCATTTATTTGTTATTTTCTGACAATATTTATAATTTACATTTTACACTGGAGGTGGAGAGAAGAAGAAGGCTAGCTACATGAAGTCCCCATGACGAGAACTAGAAGCACAATAGTTGGAGGAGTTTGTTTAGCCTATGCAATGTTTATTTATTTATTTAAGATGTCAAATTATGCTCAGAAATTTGGTTTGTTCTGAATTAAAGACAAAGTAATTGGAACCACTAGTACCTTGATATCATTATAATTTTGTATTTTTTTAGAGATATTTTTGTTATTTGCTTTTGTTCTCAATGATGCCCAACTAGTTCCATGTATTCTCAAGTCGAAGAAGTTTCCTGTTGTGAAGATACATGGCACCAACAGAGCACTATCATCGACCAGTGAAATTTCATATTTCTATTTTATTAGAAATTCAAACAAGTGCACAATAGTCAATAGATTATTTTCTATTATTTGGCAAAAAAATTCTCTTGGTCTAGTTTTTTTTAACTCATGACTTACAACAACTGGTAAAAAAACATAGCAAAAATAATGAGATACAAGTTACACCGCTG
The DNA here is from genome assembly GCA_008009225.1 of Acer yangbiense. Classification (NCBI taxonomy): domain Eukaryota; kingdom Viridiplantae; phylum Streptophyta; class Magnoliopsida; order Sapindales; family Sapindaceae; genus Acer; species Acer yangbiense. Next base: position 31,354,368 of record CM017763.1, on the reverse strand, counting down.
ACTTCTTAGCTAATATCAAAGGTAAAAATAGTTTATTGGTGCATTAGACATTAAAAAAACAAAAGAATTTTAGTATAACTATCAAATATCAGGTTTTTACTTCTCTTATTCTGCCGTCAAAAGCCGAAAATAAAAGTTATCCCAAACGAGAAAGATATACAATAAGGGTATGTAATGTACATAACTCAGAACGTTCTTTTGAAAGATACACCTCCACTAGAACTCTTGAACTGCACTAGCAAGTTAATGAAATAAAACCTCTATATGTTTTTATTTAGAGGTTTTAATGGGGGGTTTTCAAATATAGTCACCGTTAAGATGCCAAAACCACATATAGCCACTAGTTTTTTAAAAAACCAAATATAACCAATATGATCATGGATTATGAATTGTGTGGTGGAAGTTAGTGGGTTTAAATACCTGATCTTACAATTTTACCCCTATTCGAATTCTTCTGATCTGACATCTAATTGTTCTACTAAAAGACTAAATTACCCTTGTTATAGAATCTTGGTTCAAAAGACAAAACGGAAACGGAAAGGCACCAGTAACAAAAGCTTGAAAAGTGAGAAAGCCACACTGAAGAACGACGACCGCAGGCCGCAAGGGAGGGAAAACGGGAAAGCCACAGTGTGTGGATACTCAAAAAAGAACGACGACTGCAGGTGACCACCAAATACCCTGACGACCACTGTGTGTGGAGACGAGGTAGGATCGAAGTAGGTGTGTTCTTAATTGGCACGATCCTTTGATTTGATATCATGTATCCCTTAATCGGCACGATCCCTAATTACATTTGATTTGATATTAGGGTTTGTTTGGAAATCTGAAATTACTTGAAATCTGGATTTAATCTTGAATTAATTCCTGATTTGGGTCTTGATTTTTACCATGATTTTCCCAAGAGTCGTTTAGGACCCAAGACCGGTCTCCATGATTTCGATGGTTCACCAAAAAAAAAAAACCCTTTACATGAAGCTTTCCGTGATGTTGCCATATCCCCTTAGACTTTACATGAAGCTTTCCATGATCTTGATTTCCATGATGTTGCCAAATAAGATGCCATGTCCAAGATTAAAGTTCCATGATACATTCATGATTCTGACATGACATTCCATGACGTTTCCATGACATTTTATAACGTTAATATGATTTTTCATGACGTTGCCATGACATTCAATGATTTCATGTCCAAGATTAACGTTCCATGAAGCACTCATGATTCTGGACATGGCATTTCATGACGTTTCCATGGCATTCAATGATGTTTACATGACATTCAATGATGTTTACATGACCTTTCATGACGTTGCATACTTTCCATGATGTTAACATGACTTTCTTTCCATGATGCCATGACTTTGTTTCCATGATGCCCGTATGACGAAGGCTAACATTCCATGATGCTTTCGATTCCATGATGTTTATATGACTTTACATGACCTTCCATGACGTTGCAATACTTTCCATGATGCCATGACGAAGGCTAACATTCCATGATGCTTTCGATTCCATGATGTTTATATGACTTTCCATGATGCCATCACAATCATCTCCCATGGCTTTTATTTACTTTTCATTACCTTTTCATGTTAGCCTCTTATAATTCTATTTTTCTATGCTTTCATGAATTGCCTATGGTTTTTACACGACCTGACATTATTTCATATATATTCCCCCTATTATTTTCAGATGACTTTGGATCCAAAAGCGAGAACCTTCTTATATCCGGATCATGAGAGATGGATCAATGCAAGGATAAACTCGAGAAGTCGGCAGCACTGTAACATTCTTGTTGACATTGGCAACGTATTAGGCAAATTACACGTTTTAGAGCAGTTTAAGCAAGGACCTTTCGGTCATTACCTTGGTCTGCATTTGCCCGTCACTACACATGGAAAGGTTTTGCATTCTATTCTGAAAAGGCAGATCGAATATACCAGTAGGTCTGAAAATGCATCACCACCTCGAGATGACGAAATGTGGTTTGGGTTGGGTAGGCAACAACATCGTTTCGGTCAAGTTGAGTTTTGCCTATGTTCTAGGCTAAAAATGGGTAAATTGCCAGAAGGAGTAATAAAGGAGAACAGTCTATACGCAAGACATTTCCAGAACCAACCTTCGTACTATTCTTTGTTCCAAACTTTTAAACGACTGACCGATGATCAAGGTGAAGATGGCCTGAAGATGGCAAATCTGTTGGTTATAGGATATGTCTTATGCACTGTCGACCCACGTGACCATGTACCGCTATGGATGTTTGCATTATTGGATGACGATGTAGCTTTCGAAGGTTTTCCATGGGATTCATACGTGTATAGTTATACTTTGAACCGGCTAAAAAATGCTATACACAACAACGTTGACAATCTGAGACCCAAAACAATCGAATCAGGTGTTGAAGGAGAAGGTAAACAAGAATCACAGGACGTAGGTCCTTCCAAAGGAAATGCAAAAAGAAGAAGAATTAAAAAGACTGAAAGCAAACCCGAAGTAGACAAGAATGAGTCATACTCCAAAACAATCAAATCAGGTGTTGAAGGAGAAGGTAAACAAGAATCACAGAACGCAGGTCCTTTGAAAGGAAATGCTTCCATCACTTACAACCTTTTCGGGTTTCTTCTCTCTTTTCAGGTATGTACATCGACCACTATGCAATACCGATTGACTGGATCCATTTCCTGACACATGTTTATAACGCTACTTAATGAAAACGTTAATAGGTTTGGGCCGTTGGAAGATTTCCTTGTCTGACCGGCGTAATTGGCATTCGTCGCGAGTGGAGTTATCCACTGTTCAAAAACTGGGAGTTTTTGAACGCTTCGACTGGGTTCGATGAATTGTTTTTCGACATATGCAATGTATGTGTGTATATACATAATTGTCATGTTAGATTTTTATCTCACTTTAACAATAACAGTAATCCTGTGATATGTGCAGTTGGTAACAGTGGACTTAAAACCTACTCCAGCTGAAATACAGCAAACCTACTTCAAATCAATCGACATGGACTTCGTCTGTGACAGATTTGTTCATCTGGGATGCCCTGCCCAGCCGTATCGAAGTGAGTCTATTAGTGATGAAGTAGGGTGTGAATTGCCTGGTGGTATTCCGGATTTGGACAACCAGGAAACCAAGAATAAAAAGGAACAAATCCATTCCCATCACAAATCATGTCCACCTTCGGTTCAGAGGACACTGTTTGCCAACAACGAATCTCTTGAGACTACACCCAATCCAAACGGCATGGATGACCCTGACCCAAAGGAGGTTACATATAAAAGTATGTGTGGGATGATGACAAAGGTCTTGAAAGTCCTAAAGGCGTGTTCAATATAAAGCTAGAGGGGGGGTGAATAGATTTTAGCTATTATTACCCAATTTTCGCATACAAGTCAATATTACGAAAATGCCCCTACTAGTTAAATATACAAGCAAGTGTAATATAGTGCGGAATTAAAATAACACTTGATGTATACGTGGAAACCCAACCACTGGGAAAAACCACGGGCTGATTAGTGCGCCACACTCGGACCTCGAAATCCACTAATCGAAATGGAGTTTACAACCTATGTAGACCTCGTCTAACACTCCGGTCAATAACCCCCCACTTCTACCACTCGGGCCTTTAAAAGTGGCTCTAGTCCAATTGCTTGAGGCCTAAGCAACCTTAGCCTCAAGACTTAATTCTCTAAGAAGAGATTATGCAACCTATGTGAATATGTATTAATATTCAAATAACAAACAAGGCTAGGTAACCTTAGATGCTTATCTAGGATGATGAGATAATCAATTTAAATCAACCCTAGATATCAATTGCTAAATGACATGTCAAATAGCTTAGCTAATCAAGATTAAGCAAAAACCTAATTAGCTATCACAAAAACAACACTCAATTAATTCATCACAATTAATTCTCTATTCTTGTATTTATCATATGATCAACAACATACAAGTAAATAAAAAGAGAATATGCTTGATAGTAAAAATACTAAAATAAGATGAAACTAATCAAAATCTTACCAAGCATATTGTGATGATGCCAATCCAATCATAGATGCTTTCTATGTAGACATAGAGGATGCAATATGAAATTTGATGCAAAAAGGATTTGATTTGAGTGTTTAAAGGTGGGTTCTTGAATTGATTTTTTCTCAAAAATCTCTCTTGAAAGATTAGGGTTCTAATTGCTCAAGAAACTTGTTCAGAGATTGAGAAAACAAGATATTTATAGACATCAAGAATTGGGCATGTGAAAAGACACTTTTGCCCCTGAAATGCACCGTTCGGCGGTTTCAATCGGCGGCCTGGCCGCCGATTACGACCGCCGAATTCAGCTCGTGAAGAACAGAGCATTAACGGCGGTTTCATTCGGCGGTTTCGTGACCGCCGATCCAACCGCCGAATCAAACCCGAGAGATTAAAATCGATCAGGTATGAACGGCGGTTTCGAACGGCGGTCGTGACCGCCGATCTTGACCGCATAATTGCTTCAGACCAATCTGGACTGAAACGGCGGTTTAATTCGGCGGCCAGGCCGCCGATCACCAACAATGGTGAAAACCAAGGAGAAGCCAAGGGCATTCTCCATAGGCGGTCTTCGCGCGAAACCAAGCACTCATTAGTGCAAGCGCGGACGTTTCCGAACAATGTCGGGAAACGAATTATAAGGCACATATACACACAACAAGATATATCAACCAAAGTGCTAGTGTGTAAAGTGACATGTGAAGAGATGCACATAAAAATAAGCAAGTATGCAATCATAGCAAGAATGCTAAGTGAGTGTGTGCTACTAGATCTCTTCAAAGAAAAACAAGCACAAGAGATTATACCTTTGGCGTGCTTGTATCTTGAGGTCATGGAAGGGCCTTTGATCTTCAACACTAAACACTTAGACAACCCTTACATTCAAAACCCCAACATGTGGTTTGACCACGAAATAAGCCAATCAACAAAACGGGAATCCTTACAATCTCCCCCTTTGGCTATTTCGTGACAAAACCACCACTCACATTGATTCCTCACAACAAAAATAAACCTATGGGTCAATGAAGATTTTCTACAATACAAAGAGATATATAAAAATAAAACTTGAAGTCTTCAATCTCTTGTAGAACAATCATTCCCTGAAACAAGGTTTCTAAACTTTCCAAAACAAGTAAAAGTGAGATGAATCAAGTGAGGACATAAACAAGCATTTGCATTTCTAAGAAATTAAACACAACATCATGCAACGTATGATGAATGCAATGCTCCCCCTCAAAGGGTTACTCCCCCTCAATGTATATTCTCCCCAATGTGCACCAATTGCTACAACAATTTGCACCTCCCCTTACCACATTCTACTCCCCCTTTTTGTCATGATATAGACAAAGGAGTAGTCCCCAACCGGGTTACTCAAGGCAAAGAGAGATAGTATCATTCTAGTATATGCATAATCAATATAAGTCACTTTATGCAATCTCAATTAATCGGAGAGAAACGAGGAGATTTATTAGATAAAATGTGTGAAACAAAATGCTTTGCATACAAGACATATTGCATTCAAGTCCAAAATACCATGGTATTTGGCAAAGCAAATGACAAAGGTTTCTAATAGGAATTCAAACCAATTTCACCATTGTCATGAGAGAAGCAAGGATATAGAAATTTCATTGATTTCAATTTAAGAACAACTATATCCAACTTTATAAGCTAAACATGTCATGAGCAACTTTGCACCCTATTTGATTTTTCCGGGAATGAAACCCGTATGATAGTAGACATGTTCAACCAATAAAGAAAGAGAGACATTTGGATTGTAAAATCCTTGAATGGATACTAGATCCTTTTTCATTTGAGTCTCATTAGCTTTTTCACACAAGTTTTGCATTTAAGAACGCAATTATCAATTCATGCTTTTTCATTTGAGCATGTACATGAATTTCATGCTTTTCATAAGACATTAGCATGTTATATAAGAATCATCATGTCATGGAGATAATCATAGGTCATTCAAATCATACTTCCTACATACATCTCCTAGTCCAAAATGCATGTTTGAACATAAATATGACATGGATTGTAAACAAGCAAGGTTCACACTTATTGAATTGAAAACATATATACATATGTGCAACCAAGCTTACTCAAGCAATCAACCAAGAAGCATAAGATTTTTCAAATTTTTTGCAAGTGACAAGAATGCAAAAATAGCTCTCTTTGCTTGAGTTCCCCATATGGGGTTAGTAACATCCTTCATTAATGAAGGGCATGAGGTCCTATGGACCTACCAAGTCCATTTGACTTGGTTGAACCTATTTGAGACTTGTTAGTCTCATAGCAAGCGGGTTCATTTTTCCTTATCCACATAGATATAACAGTTTTCTTCTTAGTGGTCAAAGGTTCAAGAGTACTAGAATTAATAGGATCATGAATATGAATGTTTTCCTTCCTATTAGCATGCATTCTAGCTCTTATCATTTTCTTTTCAATCATGCTTTTGATTCTACATAATTTAATGAAATGAAAGCAATTTGGTCTAATGTGACCATTAATACCACAAAAGTGACATGTAGGGATAAATTTAGAATTCATACCATGTCCTTGTGCATGCATAGGAGCCATCCCATGACTTTGTGGTTGAGCGGGTTCAAATCTTCTTTGTTGTTGAACCGGTCTAGCTTGCTTCCTTGTTTCATTTCGCATGATTGGCCTCTTCCCTTGATGAATATGAGCTTGAGGGAAGTTAGGTTGAGGAACTTTTTGAGCTTGAGGTTGTCTCTTAGGAGCTACCTTCACTTGTGCATTTCTTGAACATTGTCCTAGATCAATTTTCTTCCTAGGAGTGTGCACCGGTGAGGCTTCTATCTTGCCCAAACTCTTGACAAAGACGGTCTTGGTTGGAGTAGTGATCTCCTTTGTTTCTTCATACCCAATACCTCTCTTGTCACAAGGGTTCTTTCCACTACCAAGAATGTGGTCAAGTTTCTTGGTGCTTGTAGTCATCCTAGACAATGACTCTATGGCTTCAACAAGCTCTCTCTTCAACCCTTCTTCATTCCTCTTAGACATAGCTAGCTCATCCCTTAGCTTGTCTTCAATCTTCTTGGATGCCTCCACTTGTTTACTTAAGTGGTCATTGTGTGTTGAAAGTTCTAGATTTTCATCCTCTAAAATCTTCAACTTTCTATTTTTCTTCTCCAATGAACTTTCACACTTGACTATAAAGTCATTCACATCCATTTTCTCTACACTTCCATTTGTAGAGTTAGATGAGGAGTCATCTTCACTTAAGTTATCTCCTCCACTCTCATTCTCACTAATGGAGTCATTTCCCTCATTTAGACCTTTACCTTGGTCTCTTGAGTCAATGAGAGACATATCCCAATGAGTAGCTTTTCCTATCACCTCTAGAGCTACTTCTTCATCAATTTCTTCTATGGGATCACTAGTCAAGTCATTCTTACCAACAACTTTATCTTCTACACAAGTGGCCCCAAATGCCGTGTAGTTGATGGTAAGCTCATCATCACTAGATGACTTGTCTCCCTCTCCGGAGTCATCACTTTCACTCCAAGTGGTGGCCATCACTTTTGCCATCTTGTTCTTCAAGTTCCCACAATCCGGTGAGATGTGACCTATACCACCACACTCATAGCATTGGACCCCTTTCTTCTCACTATGCTCTTGCCTAGGCTCAAAATTCTTGAAGGGAGCTTTTTTCTTCAAGTTTTGGCCCTTGGATCCAACGCCCTTGTTCTCGAACTTGACAAACTTCTTGAATCTTCTAAGTAGCAAAGCCATGTCTTGGTCCGAGTCACCTTTTTCCTCCTTCACAACCTTGGAAGCATTCAAAGCAATTCCTTTTTGCTTTTTAGGAGGTGAAATACTAGGAGCCTTCCTAGATTCATAGGCGAGGAGTCTTCCAATCACCTCGCTCGGCTTCATATCCTTGTAAGTGCTATTCTCCTCTAAAGCCGTCACTTTTGATTCGAACCTAGCGGGGAGAGACCTCATAATTTTCTGCTTAACTCTCCTATCCGAATAAGGATCACCGAGTTGATGGCTTTGATTCACAATATCCATCAACTTGACTTCAAAGTCATTGAAGCACTCATCCTCCTCCATTTTAAGCAACTCAAATTGCGTTTGAAGGACTTGTAGCTTCGAATCCTTAACCACATCGGTTCCTTCGTGTGCAACCTCTAGGATATCCCATGCCTCCTTGGCTATCCTAGTGTTCTGAATCAGTTTGTACTGATTTTCATCCACTGCACATAGAAGAGCATGCCATGCCTTCCTATTCCATTTTGAAGTCTCAAACTCTTCAGGTGACCATTGGGCCTTTGGCTTGAGTACTTCTTCTCCACCACCCGTGGGAGTCATCATAGGAGGTGCATACCCATCTTCAATTGCCATCCATGCCCTATCATGGATTTGGCACACATATGCCTCCATCTTGCCTTTCCATGAGGCATAATTCACACCGGTGAGGAGAGGAGGTCGTGTGCTTGAAGCACCCTCATGGTTGCCACCGAATCCACTCATTGTCTCAAATGAATGAATGAAATGTATGCAAAATGTATGAAAGAGCAAAAAACACACAAATGCACAACACACCTAAAATGAGCTAGGATCACCTAAGTATATCTAGGAACCCGCTCTGATACCAATTGAAAGTCCTAAAGGCGTGTTCAATATAAAGCTAGAGGGGGGGTGAATAGATTTTAGCTATTATTACCCAATTTTCGCATACAAGTCAATATTACGAAAATGCCCCTACTAGTTAAATATACAAGCAAGTGTAATATAGTGCGGAATTAAAATAACACTTGATGTATACATGGAAACCCAACCACTGGGAAAAACCACGGGCTGATTAGTGCGCCACACTCGGACCTCGAAATCCACTAATCGAAATGGAGTTTACAACCTATGTAGACCTCGTCTAACACTCCGGTCAATAACCCCCCACTTCTACCACTCGGGCCTTTAAAAGTGGCTCTAGTCCAATTGCTTGAGGCCTAAGCAACCTTAGCCTCAAGACTTAATTCTCTAAGAAGAGATTATGCAACCTATGTGAATATGTATTAATATTCAAATAACAAACAAGGCTAGGTAACCTTAGATGCTTATCTAGGATGATGAGATAATCAATTAAATCAACCCTAGATATCAATTGCTAAATGACATGTCAAATAGCTTAGCTAATCAAGATTAAGCAAAAACCTAATTAGCTATCACAAAAACAACACTCAATTAATTCATCACAATTAATTCTCTATTCTTGTATTTATCATATGATCAACAACATACAAGTAAATAAAAGAGAATATGCTTGATAGTAAAAATACTAAAATAAGATGAAACTAATCAAAATCTTACCAAGCATATTGTGATGATGCCAATCCAATCATAGATGCTTTCTATGTAGACATAGAGGATGCAATATGAAATTTGATGCAAAAAGGATTTGATTTGAGTGTTTAAAGGTGGGTTCTTGAATTGATTTTTTCTCAAAAATCTCTCTTGAAAGATTAGGGTTCTAATTGCTCAAGAAACTTATTCAGAGATTGAGAAAACAAGATATTTATAGACATCAAGAATTGGGCATGTGAAAAGACACTTTTGCCCCTGAAACGCACCGTTCGGCGGTTTCAATCGGCGGCCTGGCCGCCGATGACGACCGCCGAATTCAGCTCGTGAAGAACAGAGCATTAACGGCGGTTTCATTCGGCGGTTTCGTAACCGCCGATCCAACCGCCGAATCAAACCCGAGAGATTAAAATCGATCAGGTATGAACGGCGGTTTCGAACGGCGGTCGTGACCGCCGATCTTGACCGCATAATTGCTTCAGACCAATCTGGACTGAAACGGCGGTTTAATTCGGCGGCCAGGCCGCCGATCACCAACAATGGTGAAAACCAAGGAGAAGCCAAGGGCATTCTCCATAGGCGGTCTTCGCGCGAAACCAAGCACTCATTAGTGCAAGCGCGGACGTTTCCGAACAATGTCGGGAAACGAATTATAAGGCACATATACACACAACAAGATATATCAACCAAAGTGCTAGTGTGTAAAGTGACATGTGAAGAGATGCACATAAAAATAAGCAAGTATGCAATCATAGCAAGAATGCTAAGTGAGTGTGTGCTACTAGATCTCTTCAAAGAAAAACAAGCACAAGAGATTATACCTTTGGCGTGCTTGTATCTTGAGGTCATGGAAGGGCCTTTGATCTTCAACACTAAACACTTAGACAACCCTTACATTCAAAACCCCAACATGTGGTTTGACCACGAAATAAGCCAATCAACAAAACGGGAATCCTTACAGGTCTTGTTTGACATTCTTCCCAGGGTGCTTCCCCAGGCAGCGGTGAAGGATGTGTTGCCTAATAAGGTTACGGAAAAAAATACTTCTGAGGTGATAACAAAGGTGTTGTATGACGTTCTACCCAAGGTGCTTCCTCAGGCACTTAATGATGTGCTCCCTAAGGTCCTCCCTCAGGCATTGAATGACATTCTTCCGAAGTTGATGCCTATTTATTTGGAGAAGGCGATGCATGACAATCTGTACAATATGCATGGGAATGCCTCCGACTCTGCCAACAAAAAAGACAAAACTAAGGCAAATGATAATAAGGACTCAGAGGGTGCAAAACCGGATGGACATTCTCCCAAAGTCAATGAATCTGAACAGAATCGGTACAATGTGCATGTCACTGCCTCCGACCCTGCCGAAAAAAAAGACAAACTTGAGGAAGTTGATAATAAAATCCCCGAGGCCTCAAAACTGGATAAACATCCTCCCAAAGTCGATGAATTTGAAGTTGCAGTTGAGGTACACAATACTATTTGGCTTTCTTAATACCTATTCCGAGTTACCCATTTATTATTTTTGGCTTTCTTATTACCTATTCCGCGTTATCCAAAAGGGTACATACAAGTTACGGTTTAGTCACTTTTTGAGGTTCTTTGATCATATAGCAATGTTTCTTTGATCATATAGCAATGCTTTTAATTGCATTAGTTACGTCACAGGCTCGTACAGGGTCCCCTATAGTCTGCAAACGTACGATCGATCTTGAACCTTACAGATCTCCGGTTCCCAACTTGAAGGTCCCGACAGTGGAACAAAGTATAACTCTGTTGGAAAAAAGACCAGACAACTACCCAGAAAGGGATTTAGAAACCGCGAGGAAGTGGAAGAGATCCAAATTTCTAAACAGACAGTGGATCGATCCTGAGACAAGGAAGAAGCGAAAGCGACGAAAAATGCCACAGCTCCTTGATATCAGTGATGATGATGATTTACTCGACACTCAATATGCCGCTTTCCTGACAAACACCGGCGATAATATTTCGTAAATTTAAACTTTAATTTTTCAAACCTCTTCATCCTCTTATTATCTATCTTTTTTACTTGCATCTAATACGTTCCGTGTTGTACCACAGTCTTTACGTGGGTCAAGAAGAGCGATTTACTTGGCAACATTTTCTAGAAATGAGAAGCGTCTCGGTGCCATTCTCCAACCTGGTAATTATAACTGTTTTTGTACATGCTATTTATTGTCTATGCTATTTATCCCTTTATGTTTTGGCCGAACACCTTAAACAATCCTTTTTAATAAAAACCAAAATTCTATCAGCATATCAACAGCTTTATGGATGTTCTATGGAGGCGGCGTTCGTCCAGAGAGGCCGAGTATGCACAGGACTTCATAATGGTTGACTGTTCATTGTATGTAAGTATACCCGACTAAGTGCGTATCCAACAGTCATTTAATCAGTATAACACATCCCTGTCTCCGACAAAGTAACACCAATCCTTTAAACAGCTTAACCTTGCAAAAACATGGGAGACGATCAAGCAAACCTTGCAACCGAAGACCTCGGGGGTACGAAAGAGTGGTAGACTGAATCTAAAATCTTGGATTGATAATTTGGACATTGATGTCATATCCTTCGTCCACGACGAATTTAGTCTAGATGCTATCAGAGGCGATGGGTCAATTGTAGTTCGACACGAGTGGTGGAAAATGAAGTCGGTGGGTTATCTTTCCTGCACTATTTTTCCTTATCACTAACATCTCATGTCATCAATTGCTAAACCCGTTTCTCATCTTTTTCTCACCTCCATAGGTTCTAATCCCCTGTAATGTGGGTAACCACTGGGTTCTCTACCATCTGTTCCCTGAAGATGGGGCGTTCACTTTTTACGACTCAGTGCATGCCAAAAGCGACGCAGCGTGGAGGTTAGGGCAAATGTACTGTGTCAGCTACCTAATGCCCTCCCTTCTCCACCAGTCTGGTTACTATGAGCATAAGGGGATGCAAGTACATACGAAACCATTCAAGCCTGTTGATTATGCCAGAAAAGATTTGCCAACCCAAAACGATGGGTACGTAATTAATAGTCGTTAATTTCTCGCATAACCCTTTGCAACAGTTGATTTTTTCTTCAGTCTTCATATATGTATTTATTTTCATACTTTCTGTATACGTTTTCACTTTTCAGTGTCCAGTGCGGCGTCTACATGTGCCGGTTTGCTGAATTTATATTAGAAAGAAAGAAAGAAAGAACCTTGGAATTTCCACTTTACGGGTGTGCCGTTGGTTAGGGCATGGATGGCACATGAGGTTTACACGAACGCAACAACGGTGTGAGCCAGCACCATAACTGCCCAGCAATCATTATTTGCCATTTGCACATGTCCTTACCCAATCACATTATCACTGGACATTGCACTCGTGTGTAAGATGTACTTTTTCAAAGCATTGTCAACACATCATTCTCACACGAGTAAACAACTATTACTCCAACCTTACACGATATAAAATGTGTTGCAATGATTACACGATAATGGTCCATATATACACAGTGGTCTGATTAATCTTTGTATTAATATGATTTTGATTAATACCTCACTAAATAGAAACGGTTGCGTCATATTCATTACGTTAGTGTAAAGTAATCAACAATTAACCTTTACAAACAATTTGACGATTCCTTGGGCAATCCTCTTTGCCATGCTTAACATTTAATACCTATATTACACGATAAAAAAATTGTCGTAGATAACACGGTGGCAAGAGATTTCAAATCCACCATGTCAACGCAACCAACAACGTTGGACGTAATATATACACGATACAATTGATCACCATATCACATATTTTCTAACGATACCTTCCAAAATTTAAGACTGAGCTAATTTTTGGTGACCCAGTCACCCCCTATCTAAGGGGGTTGAGCATTACCCCCGTCCCCGATAAGTAATTAACCTCGTTATAACATAACTTTTTGTAATCTAAACATAAGAACACTTGAAAACATACATAAAAAACCCAGAAAATTATTCCAACCGTCCACCTCACAACCACTCAACCCCTTGTTTCTGTAAAATCAAATCAAAAAATAATAGGATCCTAGTCTCCACCTTACATCTTTTTGGGTTACAATTTCAAACTGAATTTTTTAGTCAATAACAGGTAGGTGGAGGTTCGGATCAAGAATTTTGTATAAATGGCTTCTCCAATCCATGAATCCCAAATTTTGATCGATATAAGGTTCCTTTCTGAACAACTTTAAGTTTAGAAGACAACCAATTTTTATTGGTTTTCATAATGAAACTGATGTACCTTTCTTTGACCCCATTTTATGTCAAATCCAATTCCAAAACCATAATAATTACAACCAACTCCAAAACCACAATCTCCACACAGAGTCCAATTCCACGTCTGTTTTTCGATTTGCAGTTGACGTAAAGGAACCAGAAGACGATGACAGAAGATAGTTGGAGATAGGGAGAGAGGAAGTCGGAGATAGGGTGAGAGGAAATTGTTAGGATTATGCTCAATAGCAAGAGTGTAATGTTGTAATTAACAATCTTTTTCATATTAATAAAGTGATTTATGGTTTAACAAATCTTATAGCATTTATAGTTTAATATTATAATTGTCAAAGTAAATAATCATAAGGTCTAAAGACTATGAGAAAAGAAGAATTGTTCGTACATCTGGATATGTATGTGGTAGACACAATTCTTTAGTTAGTCTTGAATATTGTTCACAACTTAAGTTAAAGGTTGGGCACCTTCATCTTGTTAAAGTTGTAGAATTCTTTTGCTAGCATTTGAGTGGGATCAAATGAGATATGATGAGTCTAAAATCATCGGAGTGTCTTCGAGCAAAAGAATCTAGTGCACTGGGTGCATTGAACTGGATCACAATGAAATACTTTATCTATAACCGTCAGTAGATAAAAGTCTTTTCATTATCAGGACAATCGGAGAGTCTATCTTAATCCTGAGATAAATGATGGACTTATGGTTGCAAGTGATATCATTTGAGTTATCAATGAGTACGATTATATCGCATAGTCTATCCTCGATAGTTTGGTGATATTCGTTTGTTAATCGATAGAGGACTTCATTTATAGATATGGACATCGTGGCTCCATTTATTAAATGAGAGTATAATATCATCATATGGATGTTTTGAGGTAATTGGATATTAAATCTCAACGTTGAGTTTTCGATAGTGTCTATTGAAAACATGGCTTCTGGACAAGTCAAAATATCCAAGTTCAAAACGTGGTCATATGAGTAAATATGGTAACTTGGAGAGTTATAGGCGGTCTATGAACTCTTGGCGATTACTGATATTAATTACGAGGATACACTATCTCCAACTTGATTGTTTAGGGTATGAATGAGGAACATCTTCCTTTTCTATCTTTATTTAAGAGTTCAATTTTAGCTCTTTAGTGGAATGAGTTAAAATTAATGGATTGGACCTAAGTGAATCATTTGTTGATTGTGATTAGGTTATGTCTATTGAAGCTTAAATTTAGATGGTCCGCCAAGATCCCCAATCCACACGGACTTGCATGGATCACTTGATATATTCTACCGGACCAATTTATGGGTCCATTTAGAATTACATTTAATATATTAAGAATATAATTTGCACATTATTTATTTAATGGGCTGCACAATTGTATTAATATATTAATGAAAGACATGTGGGCTTGTTTCTTTTAGTAAGAATGGGTCTAGTTCACATGTGGGCTTTTTATTTAAAGTCCAATGGATTAAATGAAATGAGAAAATAATATAAGGCCCTATTTTAGACAAGTGGGGCGGCAAGGGTTAATATTTTAACCTAATATATTATTTTGTTTCATTGTTTTAATTAAATAAGAATTAATTAATTTATTAATTAATTGTTTAATTAAGAAACAAATCTTTTCTGATTAGGAAATATGATTCCTAGAGTTATACTATTGGTAGTAGTATACTAAAATTAAAAGACTTGTTTGATAAGAAAATAAATAATTAACTTTATTTATTTAATCAAATAAGAAGTCTTTTTATTTAGTCAAATAAAAGAATAAAAAATCTATGAGTTGGATTAGGGTTTGAAGTCTTAAACTAAATAGGAATTAGGGTGCAATACAAACTCTTTTTGGCTTGAGTATTGCGGCAACCCTAGTCCCTTTTGGAGTAGTATTTTCGGCAACCCTAATAGAAAGAAGGAAAGAAAAATTGGCCACCTATATATGTGGACTTATAGAATTCGGCCACTCTAGGGTTTTGTGGTGATTGATACAATTTTCTTCTTCTTCTCAATTCATAGAAAGGTTTTTATTCTACTAAAACATAAAAGAGTGAATAGATTATTCTTCGATGGTACACTAATTGCTTGTTCATCAATAAGCTTGTGTGTACAACATTGATTGAGATTCACGCGAGTTTCGATCATAAGATTGAGAACTCAAAAGTGACCGGAATAATCTTAGTCTTCTTTTGATTGTTTTTGTGACTAACAAAGAAAAAGAAAAGTTTGTTTGTCCATTCTCAGGTTTGCAATTCAAAGAAAAGGGAGACCAAGCTCCTAGGTGATCTACGTTCGTGCTAGGATTGAAGATCTTGCGGATTACCGTCGACGTAAGTCAATCGGATCACGCGACAAAAGGTATTATTCTTTTGTTAAATAATATATATGTTTAATTGATTAAAGGGTTTAAGGTTCATAAAAAGGAAAAATTTTAAAAGTTACTAAATCTATTTTTTAGTCCCGCTTCCGCTGCGTGTACTACAGTATTTTTCCCTACAATTGGTATTAAAGCCTAGGTTGAACCCTTTTAATTAATTAACGTATATATACGTGAATCTATTTCTTTTTATTGTGATTATGCATGTTTAGAAAGAGATGGCACTCTAGGTATTTGCATATATAATTACATGTGGATGTATGGATTTATATATGTTTATGTGGATTGTTATTGCTCGATTTTGGTCCTAGATTTTCAATGTAATTTTTGTTTCGGAATTGTAACAAGAATGGTGGTCTATCATCGCCATAATTCCTTCTTGGTAGTTGCTAGGTTTTATATTTTTTTTATTTATTATTATTTTTAGTGCAGTATTTTTTACTGCAGTTTTTATTTATTTTTTATGTGCAGTTTTTATTTTGTAAAAATACTGCAGTGAATAAAATAAAAATAAAAAATTAATACTGCAGTATTTTGTTATTTATACTGCTGTAATGTATTCGGGTATTGAAGATTCGAAGACACGAAGAAAAACGAAGCAACCGGAACCAAGTACGAGCACCGTGCGCACCCTAGGAGTGGATTGGGCTGCGCTGGCCCAAACTTTGTGGGCTGCGCATGGCAGCCTTGGGAGGTTTCATGGGCTGCGCACAGCAGCCCCTTTGTGGGGTTGTGGTGTGTGTCGCCCATGGGTGGAGGCCGAAGGATGAGCGTATGGTTGATGGGCCACTTGAAGATCTTGTATTCCTAAAACAAATTGTAATTTACTTGTTTTTCTAGGGTGGGCCAAAATTGTTGCTATTTAATTTATGCTTAAATATTACGATATTAGTTATTGTATGATAACATGACATATAGAATAGGAGTGCCACTCATATATCTCTTTTGGTATGAACATGCATTGAATGATTTAGGTATCTAAATTGGCATCTAGATAACTTGGTAAATCATTCTATGGGATTTAATCACACGCCTTAAATAATTGAGTGGGAGAAGGTGTTTTTGTAACACCTGATCGGACTATTTTATACCTATTTGAGGTCTCCCATTTCCGATCGTTTGTCTCGTTTTCGAGCGTATTTTTGTATATAATGTTTTGTTTGAGCTATGTGTAGGTACATATTCCCTACAATAGGTGTTTGAGCATAAATGAACGTTAGGGAAGCAAAATGAGCCAAAAACGGATCAAATGGAGTATATGTTGAGTGTCGTGCCTCTCCGTCGACACAGACAACGGCGTGATCTAAGCCTAGCCGTACCCACGGTTGATCCGTCGTCGAGATAGAATGCGACAACGAGACTGCGGCAGAATCCCCTCGGCATTCCAGCAGCTTACGGATGAAGTGTAGAAAATCCGAATTCGGCGGTCACAATCTGCGGCCAGGCCGCAGAATTGAAACCGCCGATCAACACCAGTGAGTCCAGAAGCAAATTCGGCGGCCACAGTTCAACCGCCGATTCAACCGCCGATCAATTCCAGAATGTCAATTTTCCATTCTGCGGTTTGGAATCTGCGGCCAGGCCGCCGATTAAACCGCTGATCGCCCAGCGAGAGGTCGATTTTGGGCGAAATAAGAGGGGCAAACTCGTCAATTCATCCCCATTTCAGCCCTAAAACTCCCAACACTATATAAACACCATTTTTACCTCATTCTTTCAGAATCCACACTCCCCACCACTTCCTCTTCTTCTTCATCTTCATCTTCTTCACCTAATAAGAGAGAGAGAAGCTTTCAAGAGCATCCATGGAGGTTTTTCCTCCATGGATGCTCCCCATCTCACCTTCTACACATCTTCCACCACATTTAGGAGTAGATTGCATAGAGATAGGAGTGGGCTTTGGTCAATTTCGAGCTAGCAAAGGAAGGAGCTCTTGGAGGAGGTTTTCTTCAAGGGTTGTATCTATTTCTCACTCTCTATGTATTTCTTGTTTTCTTGAATGTGTAATCCCCACTTGGGAATATTTGTAAACTTATATTTGTGCTCAATATATATAATGGTTGTTTTTATATCCAATTTGTGTTTTGATTCATTCTTGATTGTTATTGAATATATCTCTTATCTTGAAATGCATGTTTATGGATGATTGGAAATTGATATGTGTTCATGGATGGGATTAGGAGTAGATTAACTTAATTGTAGGAGTAGTTGTAATCAAATATCCCATTTATGTATGTATGTCTTTGGAAGGTCGAAATTGCATGTCATGAATTGGTTTGAGTGAATTAGAGTTAGGATTGTGCTTTTGGAGGGGCTCTCCGGGCATAGTTTTGGCTAATTAGCTAGGAAGAGTGGGTGAACCTATAAATTGTCGTATTAGAAGGGTTTGGTTCATTGTTCTTGTAAACAATTGGACTTTAGCTATTTCTCATGCTAGGGGCTCTAGGTGAGTCATGGTCGGAGATACAATCACTCTTTCCACACTCATTAGACTTTCACGTTGCCATTTTACATTACGAAGCAATCATTGGGGCTCAATGTAGTTTTGTTTGTAGAATCGGTTCACATATGTTGGTTGCGGTTTCGTGTTTGAGAGGTTCTCGGCACACTCTTCAACCGTTAGCTCTATGAGTGGGTATAAATCGGATTGAGGCAAGAACGAACCCTTAACTAAAATTGGATGTCCTTAATGTCTAACAACCAACTATTTGTGCACTTATGTATGGTGAACTTGTTGAACCTTGTGTGGCCATTTTTATGCATCTCTCCTATCCGCCATTTTATTTATCACTTTAAACATCATTCTCACCCTTCCATATTCTCTTTGTTTTTATTTATTTTCATTTTCATTTTCTATACACACACACCGCATTGTACATACATTTCACACACATCATTCTCACCTTTCCACATTCTATTTACATGCTTACAATAAACTCTAGAACTTGATATGGTTGACGAATCGCACCTCCCTGCGGAACGATACCCTCGCTTACCGCTTTACTAGTCCTTTGCTAGTTTAGAGCATATTGCGTAGGAAACCCCCTTTTAAATGAACTAATCTTTTGATCCTTGCGATTTCTTAACGACGGAAAAAGCCAGTATCAACACCTATGGCCTCCAAGGTTAGTTGAGCTTTATTATTTATTGGTAATCCCCCCAAGGGGCGTCCATGAATGGAATTTAGCAATAAACATCCTTACAAGGATAGACTAGACAATGGACTCAAATGAGATCTACTCCCAAAGGAGGGATTTTCGTGAGAGAAAATTGAAGGTAGATATCTTGGTAACACACTCAATGTAATTTTATTGATATCCTCCCAAGAGTTCTTGTCAGTAAAATTGCAAGGCTAAAATTGAAAACGCTGGTTGTTATGTTAACAATTAGGTGGGACCTAGTCTAACTAGTAAATGGTGCGAACTCCCAAAGGAGGCGTAACATTTATGGGTGTTAGATCACCGTTGAATTTTTATGATTGAGTTATTTATTTAATTCAAGATAAATATTTAAAAGTGCTTTAACATGATTATTTACTTATATATGTTTTGTTTTATTCAGAAATCATGACCCCATCACTTATGAACATCCTAAAAGATAACACTTTAACTGGAGATAATTATGTCACATGGAAAAGGAAAATTGGGTTGTTGCTGCAAAGTGAAAAACATAAGTTTGTTCTAACTACTCCTAAACCACCTGCTCCTAATTATGAATCTTAGATTCATATGGTTGGTAAAGTTGCTACTGTTATGGCCCGTGAAAAGGTCAAGGAACAACAGAAGAAAAAGCAACTTGGGCCTACCAAGAAGGAAATCCTGAAAGCAACCAAGATCAAAAGGAAGTGCTCCTTTTGTGGTGAAAAGGGACATTGGAAAAGAAATTGCCCAAAGTCCCAAAACAAGAAGGAACAAGGTAATATTAATTATCTTGAAACATGTTTTCTAGCAGATTCTACAGATTCTTGGATCATAGACTCTGGAGCCACAAATCATGTTTGTTATTCCTTACAGGGGTTCCAAGAAAGGAGAAAGCTGAATAAGAATGAAATCAACTTGCGTTTAGGCAACGGATCGTTAGTGTCTGCAAGTGCAGTGGGAGATATTAGAGTTAATCTAGATTCTTTCAGGCATTTAGATTTGATAGACGTTTATTATGTACTTCAATTCAAGAGAAATTTAATTTCAGTTTCTTGTTTGAATAAATTTGGATATTCTGTTACTTTTAATAAAGATTTTATTATTAGTAAGAATAACAAATTTATTTGCAAAGGTACATTGGAAAACGGCTTATTCTTTTTGCATAGAAATATCTCTCACTCGTTAGACACAGAATTAACGGAACCTAATCATAAAAGAGTAAAATTATCAATAGATGAAACCTACCTATGGCATTTACGCCTAGGTCATATTAACCTTAATAGGATTAAAAGATTGGTAAGTGACGGACCTTTAAGTGACTTAAAGGTTGATGATCTGCCAACTTGTGAATCTTGTTTGGAAGGTAAAATGACCAAAAGGTCGTTCTCTGCCAAAGGTGCAAGAGCCACTGAATGTTTAGGATTGATACACACTGATGTATGTGGACCTATGAGCATTCAAGCTAGAGGTGGATATGAGTACTTCATCACCTTCACAGATGATTACTCGAGATTAGGCTATGTGTATCTCATGCGACATAAGTCGGATGATTTTGACATGTTCAAAGCATTCAAAGCTGAAGTAGAAAATCAGCTTGAGAAACACATAAAAATCTTGAGATCTGATCGTGGTGGAGAATATCTATCTGGTGAGTTTCAGCAATATCTTATTGATAATGGGATAGTTTCTCAGTTTTCTGCACCAGGAACACATCAACATAATGGGGTGGCAGAAAGGAGAAATAGAACTCTTTTGGATATGGTTAGGTCTATGTTGAGTTATTCAACACTTCCTATTTCTTTTTGGGGATATGCTTTACAAACTGCTATATATATTCTAAATGATGTACCATCTAAGTCAGTTCCTCAAACACCGCATGAGTTGTGGACTGGGCGCAAGCCTAGTTTACAACACTTAAGGATATTTGGTTGTCCTGCGCATGTGTTAAAAGGAAAGACAGAAAAGATGGAGTCCCGTTCAGAAACATGTATATTTGTAGGGTATCCAAAAGAAACTAAAGGATATTATTTCTATAGTCCTTCAGATCTTAAAGTATTTGTTTCGACAAATGCTAACTGGAAAAGGACTATATGAATGATTTTGTACCTAGAAGTAGAATTATCCTGAATGAAATGTCAGGAGATACAATTCCACGAGAGGATACACAACCTAATCCAATTGTAAGTTCTGATCCAACACAAGATCAACAACCTACCGTTCTTCGTCGTAGTGGGAGGGTTAGAACACAACCCAAAAGATACATCGGTCTGGGAGAATCAGTGGAGAATCTCCCCGATGACGATGATCCCTACACATACAAGGAAGCTATGGAGGATGTTGATAGTCGCCATTGGCAAAAGGCAATGCAATCTGAGAATGAATCTATGTTTGATAACAAAGTCTGGTCCCTTGTAGACTTGCCTAAAGGGATAAAACCCATTGGGTGCAAGTGGGTATACAAGAGGAAAAGAGGTATGGATGGAAAGGTGGAAACCTTTAAAGCTAGATTGGTAGCTAAAGGGTATACACAGAAAGAAGGTATCGATTACGAGGAAACCTTCTCTCCTGTGGCCATGCTTAAATCCATTAGGATACTCTTGTCCATTGCAGCATCTTTAGATCTAGAGATTTGGCAAATGGACGTCAAGACAGCTTTCCTTAATGGAAGTCTTGACGAAAGCATCTACATGATGCAACCAGAAAGATTCATTGAAAAGAGCCAAATGGAAAAGGTATGCAAGTTGCAGAAATCCATATATGGATTAAAGCAAGCATCCAGATCCTGGAACATAAGGTTTGATCAAGCTGTCAAAGGTTTTGGATTTATTCAGAATCCTGACGAACCTTGTGTATACAAAAGGATTAAAGGCGACAAGTTGGTTTTCCTGATTCTTTATGTTGATGATATACTACTCATTGGAAACGATGTAGGTGTATTGACATCAGTAAAAGAATGGTTAGCAAAACAATTTGATATGAATGACTTAGGAGAAGCAAGTTTTATTCTAGGTATCCAAGTAATAAGGGATAGAAAGAATAGAACGATTGCATTATCCCAAGCTTTATACATAGACAAGATCTTGTCTAGGTTTTCCATGCAGGATTCCAAGAAAGGTATGTTACCTTTCAGACATGGAATCAAGCTTTCTAAGGAACAAGTTCCTAAGAATGAGCATGAAGAGCAATTCATGAGTAGAGTTCCATATGCCTCGGCAGTTGGAAGTCTCATGTATGCAATGCTCTGTACTAGACCAGATATTTGTTTTGCTGTTGGCATAGTTAGCAGGTTTAAATCGAAACCTGGTCCTGATCACTGGACGGCAGTTAAGCATATTTTCAAGTATCTCAAGAGAACGAGAGATAATATGCTTGTATACTCTGGAGGGGATTTGATTCCTGTTGGGTATACAGATTCTGATTTCCAATCAGATTCTGACTCCAGAAAATCCACATCAAGGGCTGTGTTTACTATTGGAGGAGGAGCAGTCATACGGAGGAGTATCAAGCAATCTTGTATTGCTGATTCCACCATGGAAGCTGAGTATGTTGCTGCATGCGAGGCTGCCAAAGAGGCTGTTTGGCTCCGCCAATTCTTGATTGACTTGGAAGTGGTTCCTAGTGCGAATATGCAGATCACTATCTACTGTGACAACAGTGGAGCAGTGGCTAATTCGAAAGAACCAAGAAGTCACAAGAGAGGATAACACATTGAAAGAAAGTATCATCTTTTAAGGGAGATTATTCAAAGAGGTGACGTGACGATTACCAAAATCGCGTCAGCAGAAAATCTAGCGGATCCCTTCACAAAGGCTCTACCTCAAAAGAGTTTCGATGGGCATCTAGAGAACATGGGCTTAAGAGATATGACACATTTGCTATAGTGCAAGTGGGAGATTGTTAGGATTATGCTCAATAGCAAGAGTGTAATGTTGTAATTAACAATCTTTTTCATATTAATAAAGTGATTTCTGGTTTAACAAATCTTATAGCATTTATAGTTTAATATTATAATTGTCAAAGTAAATAATCATAAGGTCTAAAGACTATGAGAAAAGAAGAATTGTTCGTACATCTGGATATGTATGTGGTAGACACAATTCTTTAGTTAGTCTTGAATATTGTTCACAACTTAAGTTAAAGGTTGGGCATCTTTATCTTGTTAAAGTTGTAGAATTCTTTTGCTAGCATTTGAGTGGGATCAAATGAGATATGATGAGTCTAAAATCATCGGAGTGTCTTCGAGCAAAAGAATCTAGTGCACTGGGTGCATTGAACTGGATCACAATGAAATTTATCTATAACCGTCAGTAGATAAAAGTCTTTTCATTATCAGGACAATCGGAGAGTCTATCTTAATCCTGAGATAAATGATGGACTTGTGGTTGCAAGTGATATCATTTAAGTTATCAATGAGTACGATTATATCGCATAGTCTATCCTCGATAGTTTGGTGATATTCGTTTGTTAATCGATAGAGGACTTCATTTATAGATATGGACATCGTGGCTCCATTTATTAAATGAGAGTATAATATCATCATATGGATGTTTTGAGGTAATTGGATATTAAATCTCAACGTTGAGTTTTCGATAGTGTCTATTGAAAACATGGCTTCTGGACAAGTCAAAATATCCAAGTTCAAAACGTGGTCATATGAGTAAATATGGTAACTTGGAGAGTTATAGGCGGTCTATGAACTCTTGGCGATTACTGATATTAATCACGAGGATACACTATCTCCAACTTGATTGTCTAGGGTATGAATGAGGAACATCTTCCTTTTCTATCTTTATTTAAGAGTTCAATTTTAGCTCTTTAGTGGAATGAGTTAAAATTAATGGATTGGACCTAAGTGAATCATTTGTTGATTGTGATTAGGTTATGTCTATTGAAGCTTAAATTTAGATGGTTCGCCAAGATCCCCAATCCACACGGACTTGCATGGATCACTTGATATATTCTACCGGACCAATTTATGGGTCCATTTAGAATTGCATTTAATATATTAAGAATATAATTTGCACATTATTTATTTAATGGGCTGCACAATTGTATTAATATATTAATGAAAGACATGTGGGCTTGTTTCTTTTAGTAAGAATGGGTCTAGTTCACATGTGGGCTTTTTATTTAAAGTCCAATGGATTAAATGAAATGAGAAAATAATATAAGGCCCTATTTTAGACAAGTGGGGCGGCAAGGGTTAATATTTTAACCTAATATATTATTTTGTTTCATTGTTTTAATTAAATAAGAATTAATTAATTTATTAATTAATTGTTTAATTAAGAAACAAATCTTTTCTGATTAGGAAATATGATTCCTAAAGTTATACTATTGGTAGTAGTATACTAAAATTAAAAGACTTGTTTGATAAGAAAATAAATAATTAACTTTATTTATTTAATCAAATAAGAAGTCTTTTTATTTAGTCAAATAAAAGAATAAAAGATCTATGAGTTGGATTAGGGTTTGAAGTCTTAAACTAAATAGGAATTAGGGTGCAATACAAACTCTTTTTGGCTTGAGTATTGCGGCAACCCTAGTCCCTTTTGGAGTAGTATTTTCGGCAACCCTAATAGAAAGAAGGAAAGAAAAATTGGCCACCTATATATGTGGACTTATAGAATTCGGCCACTCTAGGGTTTTGTGGTGATTGATACAATTTTCTTCTTCTTCTCAATTCATAGAAAGGTTTTTATTCTACTAAAACATAAAAGAGTGAATAGATTATTCTTTGATGGTACACTAATTGCTTGTTCATCAATAAGTTTGTGTGTACAACATCGATTGAGGTTCACACGAGTTTCGATCATAAGATTGAGAACTCAAAAATGACCAGAATAATCTTAGTCTTCTTTTGATTGTTTTTGTGACTAACAAAGAAAAAGAAAAGTTTGTTTGTCCATTCTCAGGTTTGCAATTCAAAGAAAAGGGAGACCACGCTCCTAGGTGATCCACGTTCGTGCTAGGATTGAAGATCTTGCGGATTACCATCGACGTAAGTCAATCGGATCACGCGACAAAAGGTATTATTCTTTTGTTAAATAATATATATGTTTAATTGATTAAAGGGTTTAAGGTTCATAAAAAGAAAAAATTTTAAAAGTTACTAAATCTATTTTTTAGTCTCGCTTCCGCTGCGTGTACTACTGTATTTTTCCCTACAGAAATCGGGAGACTGAATTAAATCTTTGAATAAGAATTGTTAAAAAATTTACAAAATATTTTTTAAAATTTACCTATTTACCCTTAGTTATAATGTAAAACATTAGTTACTACTCCTTACACGATACGTGAAAGATTATTACACGATAATCTCCCAATATCTGAATAACGCCTGGAAAGAGTCACAATAAGAAACCAAGAAGAAGAAGATTGCACACGATAGTCCGAGGGAGAGAGAGAGAGACACACAATTTTATATTTGATTGTAGTTTAATTTTTTATTTCTATGTCCAACACTCCACCCGTAAGAATATCCTTCTGTTCCTAACGCAATCTTCCGTCAGGCCATTTGAAACCATTAATTGCCTGAATTTTCCCTGTCAAAATATCCTTCTGATTGATTGATTGCATCGTGATCGGCCCACACATCAGGTGACAACCTATATTATAAAAGATTATCTTATCACAGCAATATGTGTCCATTGGGATTACATTAGGAACTTGAACTCGTGTATTGCTTTCTCTGTAAAGATTCATGTTAAAATTTTAAATTCATGTTATAATTTTAAATGCCTATTTACCCTTAGTTATAATATAAAACATTAGTTACTACTCCTTACACGATACGTGAAAGATTATTACACGATAATCTCCAAATATCCGAATAACGCCTGGAAAGAGTCACAATATGAAACCAAGAAGAAAAAGATTGCACAAGATAGTCTGAGGGAGAGAGAGAGAGAGACACAATTTTATTTCTAATTGTAGTTTGATTTTTTATTTCTATGTCCAACACTCCACCCGTCAGAATATCCTTCTGTTCCCAACGCAATCTTCCGTCAAGCCATTTAAAACCATTAATTGCCTGAATTTTCCCTGTCAAAATATCATTCTGATTGATTGATTGCATCGTGATCGGCCCACACGTCAGGTAACAACCTATATTATAAAAGATTATCTTATCACAGCAATATGTGTCCATTGGGATTACATTAGGAACTTGAACTCGTGTATTGCTTTCTCTGTAAAGATTTGTGTTAAAATTTAAATTCGTGTTATAATTTTAAATGCAAAGTGTTATGTGTCAGTGCTACATCAACTTGAAGCCAATTTCAAAGGCAATCAATGGGGCTTGCAGTATTCGATCGGAGGATTACAGTAATAAAGGTTTTTGTCAGTAGACATAGGAATGAGGTAATGATGAAATCTTATAAAATTGATTTTGGTGATGTCTCGCAATCAATAAAGCGTGGTGTTTTTTATGACTATTACATTCATCGCATCATCCGGATAGGGTTTTCCACCCTTGTGAAGTACATTTCATATTGTCATTTTATGATCAGCATTAGGATATATATCAATTAGTATATGTTTACTAGACAAAGCTGGGCAGAACTGAAATGATATGATCCATACATCCTTCTCTTCATTAAGGAACACAAAAAAACAAAAAAAATCATATACCATACTTTAATATACTGTCATCGAATGGTGACGGGAACACAGCCTCAATTTGCTCATGCAATCGCCATCCACACTATTTTCTTTATTGCAACATACTACCAAATGAAAGCTATATAACTAATAAGAGCCCAATAGATTTCCTAATACAACTTTCCATTCCCGTTCTTTTTATTTTTTATGACTGTCAGTTGCTACATCTGTTCACCTTCTGTAGGTCATTAATAAGTCGTTCCCCATTCCGCTTTATCACCGTATACGTTTTCCTAATTTTATGTATATCCGCGCTAGATGCAAGCGATGACCCACGAGAAGACATTGACGCAAGCTTCCCTTCAAGTAACTTGGAAAAAAACTCGGCTAGTTTGATGTGCCTATGCACCTGGTCCAGTAAGACATTAATAACGTCGTCCTCATTACTGACGGGATCAGCTCCGGTACTCGTCATAAAGAAAAAAGTGATAAGCTTCGTAGTTTTGGAAGGAACGATTTTTTGAGTTTATGAGCTGCGTATTTCATTTTAGCACACTTTTAAAAATACATAACAGCCTAAAAGACCACCGGTTTGAGAATAGGTTTACTAACCATAAAATTCTAAAAGTTTCTTGCGCTACCAATAACACATAATCATAACCAAATTCTAAAGTTCAGCATCTAACAAAAAAGAGGCCTATAACTAGCAACAACACACACAATAAAAAAGAACCATGGTATGAAGTAATGTGATCACTGATCAGCATCACACTAAACCATATCATTCAAACGGGTCGCGAATTGCACAATCTCTTGTAAAAAAAAACCCAATTCTCACTGTTAGGCTAAACAAAAACAAAACAATGAAATTAGCCCTAAAAACGTAAATCGTACACAACCAAAAATATTTAGAGCCAACATGCAAAGTACAACAATATCACTGGTTCCAGCAACAAGCAAATTGGGTATAGAATATTCATTGTATGTTCGACACTCCATAGCCAGACTGAAACCCATTACCTATGGATACATACGAAGCCTTAATAATGAAATCAAAACAAACAAAAATATAATCAGAACCAAAATTAGGATCAAAATAGACAACGCCATACCTTCGACTAGAATGGGTGCGCCGTCGATTAAAGAAGTTGTTCCAGGTACGACATAACAGTCCCTCATTTGATGCTTACATGGTAGATATTCTTCAGTAAGTATACACGAATATTCTAAGTCTGTTATATTAGGATTAAAATCGCAAATTGCAACCAAGGACCCTGAGGTTTGCTCTTTAGACAACTACAAATCACTTTTCTGAAAAATAAACAATCGCCTCCCTCCACTAAAATAATGTCAGTTAACTCCAAACATCAACCATATCAAATTTGTATAATGACTCAATTACCCGTTAGTCAGTTCTCACTTCTCAGTTGTGAGCACCTACTTTCCGTTATGGAATAATAAACAAAATAATAAAAACATCCTTAAAGTTTAAATAAAATAAATTCCAATTAAAGAAAACTATTTACAAAATCCAATTGACCGTCCGCATTGCCTATAAATATGCATCTACCAGCAGATCAATGGGCAAGAGTTACTTTTGATTAAAAATAAAATATTGCAACAATGTTGATTTTATTATATGTAATTATCCAATGCATTACTGTAATGTGTTGATGTGATGTGTACAGGCCACTAATCAAGCTTATTTAACTATCGAAACTCACACATGGTCCCTTGCCATAGTGTTGGGCCTTCTTTTGGGAACCCCCCACCACCAAGGTTGAAGACATAGTGTGTGCATAGAATTATGCAAATTTTCCTTGGCCCATTTAAAAACATGGGTGTTGTCCCACTTTGTGTGGGTGGTTGAAAAATCCTTCGTGTGGGTTCTCTCTCCGACTCTCCCCGTCCGTGGGAGCTCCGGTCTGGGCTTCGCTTGGAAATCGATTCTCGATGGGTCCCAGTTGTTGTAATCATGTCATCATGTTCTGTGAAAGTAATTAAAATACTCGAGGTGTGTTTATCAATATAAAGCTAGAGGGGGGGGTGAATAGATTTTATCTAATTGTTACCCAATTTTCGCATGCATGTCAATTTTACGAAAATACCCCTAGCAAGTCAACAAAACATACAAGTGTAATAAGATACGGAAATAGTAAATGACACTTGATGTATACGTGGAAAACCCAACCACTGGGAAAAACCACGGGCTGTTAAGTGCGCCACACTCGGACCTCGAAATCCACTATATGAAAAGACGGTTACACCCTCAAGTGATTCTCGGACCCTCACCCTAGATAACCTCAGGCTATGGACACTACCAATCGCCACTCTTGGTTCAATCCCTAGTGATATCCCCTGATACACTACTCTTGGCGTGAGCACCCTCTAATCTACCACGCGGGCCTTTTATAGCGGCTCTAGTCCAATTTGCTTGAGGCCTAAGCACACTTAGCCCCAAGACTTCAATCTCTCAAAAGAGATGCACAACCCTATGTGAATATGTATGAATATTCAATTAATGCAATAAGAGCTAGGGTACTCTAAATGCTTACCTAGGATTATAAGATGACATATAATCAATCCTAGATATCACATATAGCTATATGACATGGCATATAACTTTAGCTAAGTAAAGGATCACCAATCCTAGATACAAAGCTATCATATAAAACCCACAAACATTCAAAGGATTAACTAGTTGATTAAAAAACAATCTATCAACCTAGTTATCAATACATCACACAAGAATGTTCATGGCATAGCTTTTAGGCAATAATGACCTAATCAAATAAGCTATGAAAAATAATCTCAATCAATAAATGAGATCAATTAGCTAGATGGCATATGAACATTAAAGCCTAGCTAACAAATAAAACCCAATCAACACATAATCTCAATCTTATATGTAGAAATTAATCTAAACACATATAAGTAAAATATGAGATAAAATTGATAAGTAGAAACACTAATTATGTAAGATAAAAGTGTTCAACAAATCATACCATGTGTGTTGAAGAAGTCCCATGCATTAGCATATGCTAGATGATCCTAGATGATGCTTAGATGAAGATTTATGCATGTGGGAATGGGTTTAGAGAGATAAAGATATGATCTTTAAGCTTTCTCTCTCAAGTCTCTCTAAATATCTCTCTAGGGTTCTTATGATCAAAGACTTGTGTTCTGAACCAGAGATAAGGATGTATTTATAGAGACCAAAAACAGGGCAGGTGAAAATACAATTTTGCCCTTGAAACGCACCGATCGGCGGTTTCATTCGGCGGCCAGGCCGCCGAAATGAACCGCCGAATGGCTCCCGAGCGGAACAGGGGAACTTCGGCGACTTCATTCGGCGGTTTGGAAACCGCCGATCCCAACCGCCGTTTTGGACCCGAGAGATATATTTCAATCAGGTCTCATTCGGCGGTTTCGAACGGCGGCCAGGCCGCCGAACGTAACCGCCGAGTCACCAAAAATGGTGAAATCAAGGAGAAGCCAAAGGCATCTCCACCGGCGATCATCGCGCAAAACAAAGCACATTACCGTGCACGCGCGGACGTTTCCGAACATCCTTAGGGAAACGAATTACACCACACTAAAAGCTAACATACATGAAGTGCAAGTGTGGGTATTGAATGCATCCTAATGCCTAACATGTCATGGCATTATCATATAACAAGATGCAATCAATTCAACATGCAAGAAGAGATATTGAATAAATCAATAAAGCACAATGCACACAAAATATAAACACACCATACAAGAATAAGAGTTATGCATGTTGTGTGTGTGTGTGCAACTATATCTCTTCAAGCCAATGTAAGCACTAGATATATACCTTTGGTGCTTGTCCTCTTGAGGTCTTGGAAAGGGTCTTGATCTTCAACAAACACCTAGACTACCCTTACAACCAAACCCCAACATGTGGTTTGACCACGAAATAAGCCAATCAATTAATGGGAATCCTTACATTCTGGATCTGTAATCATGTATTCTTGTATTCCTGTTGTTGTTGTATTCCAATCAAAAAAATTAAAAAAACTATCGAAACTCCCTTAAAACAAGAGTGCAACTTTACTCACCCACATTAACTAGAGGTAAACATTACTCCGGACCTCAGGTGTTGCCACGTGTCCTAAACTTAACCCAAAGTCCAAAGTTAACCCAATGTTTGGGACACGTGGCAACACCTGATGTGGGGGTAGTGCTTACCTCTAGTTAAAGGGGTGAGCAAAATTGCACTCTTGAACAAACGGTCAATACTTTGTTTAACCGTGGTCCATGGAGCCCACTTATAGGGGTTGAATCCACGAGAAAATATTCAATGCACCTCTTTATTAAGGGATTCAACACTCAGCATATCAGTGAGCTTAACCAAAATCTTTTTCTGGGCACCTCTTCGATTTGCAAAAATGAAACTCCTCCCTTAATTAAGCAAACGGGTCTCCAGAGGAGACTCTTGGAGATGCTCTAACTCCCGTTTTAGGGCTGTTTGGTGGTCATGTCCGCACTTGGACATGCTCTTTTTTCCTTGACATCCTTTCCTACGTTTTTCATTCACCGAACTCAAGCTTCAGAAATTTCAATGTCTCATCACGATTTAATTGTAGCATCAGTTACGATGACGAGGCATTGGAATATCTAAAGTTAGCGTACGGTGAAAGTGTTTACTTTTCCCATAGCGATGTCGTCGTTGATCGTTTATCGTTTTTCGCTTTTAAACTGATTTTGCGACACCCTAATCCGGACCACTTCCACTGTCCAAAACACCTGACGCAAGGTATAGAGCATCAGAACATAAAGGTATTGCTTTACCACTCTTTATTGCACAACATATTTTATTTACCAAAAATTAGGGAACATATAGCCGGATATGTTCTGTAACCATTTAACTAATTTCCCTTCACGATTATGTTTTTTTATATTTTTTTTTTATTGGAATACAACAACTGGGACCCTGCGAGGATAAGACACAACTATAAGCACAGCCCAGACAGACGCTCCCACAAACGGGGAGAGAGCACCCACACAAGGGTGGGACAACACCCACAAAGGTGGGACAACATCCAAACTAGGAGGGCCAAAGAAAAATTGCATATATCCATGCATGCCTTGGCACTTGAACCTTGGTGGTGATGGTGGAGGGCTTCAAAGGAGGGTCCAACCATCTTGGCAAGGGGCCATTGGCCCTTCACGAATATGTTGTTCAAAGAAATGTACACATCAACCACATATTAAGCAAAAGGACACAAATAGTGACGGGTCCTTTTGACCTCCGTTTTGTTTTGTTATTGTACCTAGACTGTTTATTTGGCTTTAGGTTGTGTAAGGATTCCCATATCTTGATTGGCTTATTTCGTGGACAAACCACATGTTGGGGTTGATAATGTAAGGGTAGTTTAGGTGTTTGATCTTCATGCTCAAAGGCCCTTTCAAGACCTCAAGGGACAAGCACGCCAAAGGTATAATTTCTTGTGCTTGATTTTTCTTTGAAGAGATTTAGTAAGCACACACACACTTAGCATACTTGCATTTGTATGCATACTCTTCACATGACACTTTACACACTAGCACTTTGTTTTATAACTTGTTGTGTGTATATGTGCTTAGTAATTCGTTTCCCGATAGTGTTCGGAAACGTCCGCGCTCACACGTATGTGTGCTTGGTTTTACGCGAAGACCGCCCACCGAGAATGCCCTTGGCTTCTCCTTGGTTTTCACCATTGTTGGTGATCGGCGGTTATGATCGACGGCCTGGCCGCTGAATGAAACCGTTGTTTCAGTCTAGATTGGTCTGAAGCAATTATGCGGTCAAGATCGGCAGTCACGACCGCCGTTCGAAACCGCCGTTCATACCTGATCGATTTTAATCTCTCGGTCTAATTCGGCGGTTGGATCGGCGGTCACGAAACCACTGAATGAAACCGCCGTTGATGCTCTGTTCTTCACGAGCTCAATTCGGCAGTCGTGATCGGCGGCCTGGCCGCCGATTGAAACCGCCGAACAGTGCGTTTCAGGGGCAAAATTGTCTTTTCACATGCCCAATTCTTGATGTCTATAAATATCTTACTTTCTCATTCTCTACACAAGTTTCTTGAGTAATTAGAACCCTAAACTTTCAAGAGAGATTTTTGAGAAAAAATCAAATCAAGAACTCACCTTTAAACACTCAAATCAAATCCTTTGTGCATCAAATTTCATATTGCATCCTTTATGTCTACATAGAAAGCATCTATGATTGGATTGGCATCATCACAATATGCTTGGTAAGATTTTGATTAGTTTCATCTTATTTTAGTATTTTTACTATCAAGCATATTCTCTTTTAATTTACTTGTATGTTGTTGATCATATGATAAATACAAGAATAGTGATGAATTAATTGAGTGTTGTTTTTGTGATAGCTAATTAGGTTTTTGCTTAATCTTGATTAGCTAAGCTATTTGACATGTCATTTAGCAATTGATATCTAGGGTTGATTAAATTGACTATATCATCATCCTAGATAAGCATCTAAGGTTACCTAGCCTTGTTTGTTATTTGAATATTCATACATATTCACATAGGTTGCATAATCTCTTCATTGAGAATTAAGTCTTGAGGCTAAGGTTGCTTAGGCCTCAAGCAATTGGACTAGAGCCACTTTTAAAGGCCCGAGTGGTAGAAGTGGGGGGTTATTGACCGAAGTGTTAGACGAGGTCTACATAGGTTGTAAACTCCATTTCGATTAGTGGATTTCGAGGTCCAAGTGTGGCGCTCTAAACAGCCCGTGGTTTTTACCAGTGGTTGGGTTTCCACGTATACATCAAGTGTTATTTAAATTCCGCACTATATTACACTTACTTGTATTTTTGACTAATAGGGGCATTTTCGTAAAATTGACTTGCATGCGAAAATTGGGTAATAATAGTTAAAATCTATTCCCCCCCCCCTCTAGATAATATATTTAGATCACACCGTATTTGTTTCAGGTTGGATTAATTGTAATCAAACCAGTTGTTTGTCATATTTCGTGTTAGATCGTTTTCCGTTATATAATCCATTTATGCGGTTAGTTCATATAAATATATAACCAATTTTTCTATTATCAGTTTGAACCGACAAAATAAATATCAATTCCTTGCATGTGGGCCATCGGATTTAAATACTTTGACTTGGTTGCATGCATTTGTCAAAGCATCTTTTAAATCCAATGGCCAACATGCAAGGAACTAATATATTTTGAGTAATGCTAGAGGTCCCAAAAAACTAACCCAAATTTTGAACCCAACCCCATGTGGCAACATCACATGGGATCTTTGGGAAGAGTGACGTGGGCCCATGTTGTGTGTGATGTTGACACATATTTGTTTTCAAAATTTGGGTTAGTTTTTTGGGTCCTCTAGCATTACTCATATATTTTATATCAGTTCGAACCGATAATAGAAAGACCGAAAACATATATATATATATATATATATATATATATATATATCTAGAAAAAATTTCATGTCAGTGCATCCTGATATAACTTCGTGAGGATATTGAATGTGAGCCACTCGTTTAACATACTTTGACTCAAGTGTGTATGCACTTGTCAAAACTAGTGGCTCACATTCAATATCCTGATAAAGTGTTATCAGGATGCACTGAACAAATCGGGACTGGATATATATATTTACATGAATTTTCAAATGAGGACGTCCACATATAACTCTAGGATATTGAATGTGAACGCTAGTTTTACATGTTTTGACTCAAGTGTGTGGACACATTCGGTTTTATGTTACTTATATTAGGAGCGCATTTTTCCTCACCCACACTAACTAGGGTGAACCATTACCACCCACTCCAGGTGTTGACACGTGTCCCAAACTCAACCCCGTAAGGGTCAATATGCATTTAGTACTGCATATGGATTAGGGGCATAGGGTACTCAATCTTTATTAGGTGTAATAATGCCTCACCGGTCAACTCCCAGGCATACTGAGTTACTGTCCAACTAAATGTTGGTTGTCACGTAACACAAAGCAAGGATAAAAATCTATAATCAGAAAAGTGTGAGGCACGTGGCAACTCCCCATTAGGTGATCAATCTGCAACATTTTCGATAAAGTATTCGAAAAGAGTATTTATTTAATCGTGTATTCAAGTGAATGTTTATTTTATTTATTTTATCGTGTATTACCTTCAACGTTGATTTTCATATCGCATTCGTCTATTACACTAAAGGTTCCTTCGGCCAAATCTGAACGTGTATTTAACTTCACGCTTGATACTTGATATCCATACAATATCGTGTATTTTATTGAAGATTGAATTTCGTCTGCTTGTGTATTAACTTGAAGGTAATCCCAACCTCTGGTTAAAGTAACAGCAATCCATCCCCCTGAAGTATACGCGAATTCACATCTTGCCCCCTTGGCTTTTCTTTTAAAACCCCCTGAACTCTCATTTATTGCTTATGGAATCCAAATCCCGTGGTGTATTGCATCGCGTGGCTAGCACGTCACGCATGTAAAGACGGGAAAGATCCCTGTAATAACACGTTATTCTTCTTTGATTTTGTCATTTCCATTTTTTGATGCGTCTATGCACCCATAACATCAGTAGTCACATCAATTACTCAATTAGGTTGCGTTTGGTGCGCGGCATAGGATTGGACTATTTTTAAGACATTATTCGATTAATTGTAGTCTTTCCCGTTGGTGCAATATGGGATTGGCCTAAATAATTGAATATTTAAAATATATATATTAAAAATCAATCATGATATTCGTTAGATAATGTTTCACTATCCCATTAATTACTGGATTGCGTATTGATTAGCTATAGAATTTTTACATCAAAATTCTATATGCAAATTATAAATTAATTATTACAAAACAAAAATTTCAATTTGTATAAAAAAAAACCAAGAGTCAATCCCAATATTAATGGATAATTAATATAGATGAAGAGCCAACTTCATAAATAAATTATAATTTATAATTCAACTTCTAAACTTACCCGATATTATTATATAATATATATATATATATATATGTATCTTAACAATACAGTCTTTCTATTGTCAGTTCATCTTGACAATAAATATATCAGGATGAAAAATGTGGACCATAGATTATGAAGAAGTTTTGACAAGTGCATGCACTTTGAGTCAAAGTATATAAATCTAGTAGTTCACATTCTTCGTCCTGATATATTTATTGTCAGGACGAACTGATAATAGAAAATCTGCTTAACAATAATAATAAACAATTATAAACAAAAAAAAAAACATTTATAGGATTGTTCAAGGTGAAGAAATATTCCAGGTGTCCACCCTAATATATAGGGCTGGTCCAACCTATTGTACATAACTATATAAGTGCATTGAACACAGAATGGTCACCATGTGGAATCAAAATTATATAACTCTGCAGCCAACCATTTCCAGATTAATACATGAAAACTTTACACATAATTGGAATGTCTTGTATTGTTTTTTTTTTTTTTTTTTTTTTGAGGAATACCAAATGAATTTAAAATAATAATGAATTTAATTATATATTTAATTAGTTTCAGAAGAAGAAGTATTCACAGCAATCTTTTCGATTCTCACACCACTCTATTTATCTCTCGGTAACACAAATTTTTTTTTAATTAAACCATAAATAAATTGAATTTTAAAAAAAATAAATCAATGAACCAGACCTTTTTCGTTTCCCAAAACACACATGGAGTCCTTTGCAAGTGTATGTCTAAGGTAAAGTGGGTACCTCCAAAACAATTCCCTTCTCCCCAAAATAAATCCACATCATTTCCCACTATTGTAAGATGAGGGGTTTCTTTATCTATTTTTTCGAGGGGGCTGATTGGCTGAAGGGGTCTGGCGAGTATGCAGAGATTTAAAACACCGCATCAAGCGGGCGTGGATAGTGATATGACCATCGCGTTGGATCATTTATGTGAAATTCCGCCTGAAAACAATTAATACTAAAATGCCAATCGAACCGGTTCTCTTATATATATATGTCTCGTAAGTCGTACCTCTCTATTGAGTTCCATTGTTCTCGTTTCTCACTTTTAAATTATCAGGTTTTTCTTCACACCACCTCCGCCGTCGCCAACGCCACCGCCACCGCCACCACCACCAGTTGTAAGTTTCAGTGCTTTATATTTCTCAAAATGACTATAGCCAGTTCTTCGAATTTTCTGTCATCTTTTGTCAAGGGAAAGGGTCATTATCTTCTACAGATTGGAATGACAATGATCCTTGCTATCTCTCTCTCTTTCTATCTCTGTCCATTCTTACATAAACATTTAAAAGTAAGTAACTAATAAATTGCCCTCTGTTACAGATGGATAAAGCTCGGAAATCTGGGAAGAAAACCGCTTCCTCTTCACCAAATTCGGGTAGCAAGGAAGTTGTAGAGAAAATCCGCCTTTTGGAGGAACGGATTTATAACTTAGAGCAAATAAAGGTTGTTAAAAATGACGTATCAAGATCTACAAATTACGGATATAAAGCTGTCAAGTCCGGATATAAAGCTGGCTTCAACCTGATGAGGGAATACGCGAAAAAAGTTTTCCCGGAAGGAAAATGGGAAGAGGTTGATCCCGATAAGGCAACAAAAGTAGTGGGGCCTCTCTCTGAATAAAATACCCACTAAAGAAAGCTTCTTCGTTACTTTCCAGTATTACTTCTTTTCACTATTTTGTGTGTTTTTATGTCCCATCGTCAGTACAACTTTTAAATATGTCGACTGTTCCCGTTGTGTTTATTAAACTTATATGATTATGAACGTAATTTCCTTTTAAGATTTTTTGTTTGTTTTTTGTCAGACTTTTAACATTTGAAGATAAAAAAGGTAAAAACCAATGACAAATTAAAAGCTAACATTTACGACACTATTTTATACGTATCCCCCAAGTATCCCCTAACTATCCTTCGGTAAAACTTATGATGTCAACCGCTACGCCATTAACATCGCGTATAGATATATAAAATAAAAAAAATAAAAAAATAACTTCAGACATAACACGTGGCAGCATTGACTGTTTTGCAATTACTGTTTCAATCTAGTCCATTTTTGCTCACCACCCTACAATGGGGGGTAAACATTAACTCCCTCCCAAAAAGATGACATGTGTCTAAGGGTGGGTGAGCAAAAGTGTTTTCGTTTCAATCTCAATTTTCTCTACCAAATTTGTTCAATTTTTAAGGCAAGTTACACTTAGTTGGAAATGTTTTGTTATTATACACAAGCAACCCCAATACTTAAATTTGACTTTCAAAATACCTAAAATGCCTCTAGTTATATTCTTTTATATATATATATTTACCTTTTAATCAAAAACTTTATAAACTTGAATAGAATAAAAACAATTTAAAATATAAATGAATAGTTTACAAAAAAAATAATAATAAATAAATAAATAAATAATTTTAAAAATAAATAAATAAATAAATTTAAAAATCAAATAAATATATAGTTTTAAAAAATTAAATAAATAAATGGTTTAAATAAAAAAAAATGAAATAAATTAAAATTGTAAGGTTCCTATTTGTTGATTGGCTCATTTCGTGAACAAACCACATGTTGGGGTTCTTTGTAAGGGTAGCCTAGGTATCGGGTTTATTGTTCGATGCCCTTTGAAGACCTCGTATTGATAAGCACCGAAGGTATATTTCTTTGTGCTTACTTGTCTTGAAAGTTCTCAAATACTCGAGGTGTGTTTAATATAAAGCTAGAGGGGAGGTGAATAGATTTTATCTAATTATTACCCAATTTTCGCATGCAAGTCAATTTTACGAAAATACCCCTAGCAAGTCAATAATACATACAAGTGTAATAAGATGCGGAAATAATAAATGACACTTGATGTTTACGTGGAAACCCTCAACAGGGAAAAACCACGGGCTGGTAAGTGCGCCACACTCGAACCTCGAAATCCACTATATGAAAAGACGGTTACACCCTCAAGTGATTCTCGGACCCTCACCCTAGATAACCTCAGGCTATGGACACTACCAATCGCCACTCTTGGTTCAATCCCTAGTGATATCCCCTGATACACTACTCTTGGCGTGAGCACCCTCTAATCTACCACGCGGGCCTTTTATAGCGGCTCTAGTCCAATTTGCTTGAGGCCTAAGCACACTTAGCCCCAAGACTTCAATCTCTCAAAAGAGATGCACAACCCTATGTGAATATGTATGAATATTCAATTAATGCAATAAGAGCTAGGGTACTCCAAATGCTTACCTAGGATTATAAGATGACAATATAATCAATCCTAGATATCACATATAGCTATATGACATGGCATATAACTTTAGCTAAGTAAAGGATAACCAATCCTAGATACAAAGCTATCATATAAACCCACAAACATTCAAAGGATTAACTAGTTGATTAAAAAACAATCTATCAACCTAGTTATCAATACATCACACAAGAATGTTCATGGCATAGCTTTTAGGCAATAATAACCTAATCAGATAAGCTATGAAAAATAATCTCAATCAATAAATGAGATCAATTAGCTAGATGGCATATGAACATTAAAGCCTAGATAACAAATAATAACCCAATCAACACATAATCTCAATCTTATATGTAGAAATTAATCTAAACACATATAAGTAAAATATGAGATAAAATTGATAAGTAGAAACACTAATTATGTAAGATAAAAGTGTTCAACAAATCATAACATGTGTGTTGAAGAAGACCCATGCATTGGCATATGCTTGATGAACTTAGATGATACCTAGATGATGATTTGTGCATGTGGGAATGGGTTTAGAGAATTAAAGATGTGATCTTTAAGGATTTTTCTCTCAAGTCTCTCTAAATATCTCTCTAGGTTTCTTGGGATGCAAGACTTGTATTCTGAACCAGAGATAAGGATGTATTTATAGAGACCAAAAATAGGGCAGGTGAAAATACAATTTTGCCCTTGAAACGCACCGATCGGCGGTTTCATTCGGCGGCCAGGCCGCCGAATTGAACCGCCGAATGGCTCCGGAGTGGAACAGGGGAACTTCGGCGACTTCGTTCGGCGGTTTGGAAACCGCCGATCTCAACCGCCGTTTTGGACCCGAGAGATATATTTCAATCAGGTCTCATTCGGCGGTTTCGAACGGCGGCCAGGCCGCCGAACGTAACCGCCGTTTCACCAAAAATGGTGAAACCAAGGAGAAGCCAAAGGCATCTCCACCGGCGATCATCGCGTAAAACAAAGCACATCACCGTGCACGCGCGGACGTTTCCGAACATCCTTAGGGAAACGAATTACACCACACAAAAAGCTAACATACATGAAGTGCAAGTGTGGGTATTGAATGCATCCTAATGCCTATCATGTCATGGCATTATCATATAACAAGATGCAATCAATTCAACATGCAAGAAGAGATATTGAATAAATCAATAAAGCACAATGCACACAAAATATAAACACAACATTCAAGAATAAGAGTTATGCATGTTGTGTGTGTGTGCAACTATATCTCTTCAAGCCAAAGTAAGCACAAGATATACCTTTGGTGCTTGTCCTCTTGAGGTCTTGGAAAGGGTCTTTGATCTTCAACCTTAATGACCTAGACTACCCTTACAACCAAACCCCAACATGTGGTTTGACCACGAAATAAGCCAATCAACAAAAGGGAATCCTTACATGTCTTAAAGAGATAGTTGCACACACTCACAACTCATGCATTTGTTTAATACTTGTATGTTGTGTGTCTTATTTTTGTGCATTAATGTTCATTAACATCTCTTCTTGCATGTTAGTTTGATTGCATCTTGCATATCCAATTGCCTTGTCATGCTTAGACTTAGGATTGCATTTTTGCATTGGGCGCTCCCAAAAGTGCTCTACAGAAGTGCTGTACGAACAGCGCCCATTGAGCGCTGTTCAGACCTGATCGATTTAATTCGGTCGCTGTTGGGTCGCTGTACAGGCGCTGTACAAAGCGCTCTACGTATAGCGCCACTCTGTTTTCACGTGAGAACAGAGTTGGGGCGCTATACAAGCGCTGTACAAGAGGCGCTCTACGTACAGCGCCCAAGGCAAATATGAGGCCAACTTATCAAAACGACCACACCTTGTTTTGGCCCCCTATATATATGCCACTTTGAATTTAGGTCAATCACAAGAGTTCATATTCAGATTTCATACTTAGGATATTTTTTTAAGAGAAGAAAAATTCCAAGAACTCATTTTTAATCACTCAAACACTTTTTCATGATCATCAATCATCATCTAGCATCATCTTTGATCATCTAGATGACATCTTGAATGGATTCTTCATCATACTTTGCTTGGTAAGCTTTTCACTAATATCTTACATATTTTGTGTTTCTCTTAACAAGCAATCTCAATTAATTACTTGTATGTTATTTTATATACCTTGAATACAAGTTTGAGATTAGTATGATGTATGTTTGAGAAGTTGTATTGTGATAGCTAATTAGGTTTTATGCTTAATCTTGATTAGCTAAACTATTTGATTGAACATGTCATTTAGTTTTTAATATCTAGGATTGTTCTAATTGCATATTAATCATCTTAGAAAAGCATATAGGGTTTCCCTTGCTCTATGTTGCATTTGAATATTCATAAATTCACTTAGGGTTTATTCTCTTCATTGAGAAAGTAAGTCTTGTGTGTAGCTTCCGGGATTAGGTTGCTTAGATCGCAAGCAAATTGGACTAGGTTCACTCATACCGGGATTAGGTAGGTGTGTGATTA
This sequence comes from Acer yangbiense, assembly GCA_008009225.1. Lineage (NCBI taxonomy): Eukaryota > Viridiplantae > Streptophyta > Magnoliopsida > Sapindales > Sapindaceae > Acer > Acer yangbiense. The sequence goes on along the minus strand of CM017763.1, from coordinate 31,312,917 downwards.
CTTTCGGGATTAGGTTGTAATCATTTTACATATTTAGTGGATTCGAGGTTCGAGTGTGACTTACTTACTAGCCCGTGGTTTTTCCCATGAGGGTTTCCACATAAAAATCAAGTGTTATTTAATTTCTGCATTTTATACTTGATTTATTGCTTTATCTATTTAGGGGTAATTTCGTAATTTTGACTAACACAAAAAATTGGGTAAAAGGCTTAAAATCTATTCCCCCCCCCCCCCCCCCCCCGGTCTAGATAGTTTTATACACACCGTGCTATAATTCGTTTCAATTGGTATCAGAGCGGGTTCCTAGACATACATAGGTGATCCTTGCTTATTTTGGTGTGTTTTGCATTTTGTGTGATTTTTGATCATTCATACATTTGCATTCATTTCATTCATTCATAAACACTATGAGTGGAAACGGTGGAAATGGTGGTGGCCACGAAGGTGCTTCTAGCACAAGGCCTCCACTTCTTACCGGTTTGAACTATTCCCAATGGAAAGGGAAGATAGAATCCTACATATGCCAAATTCATGACCGTGCATGGATGGCGGTGGAAGACGGATATGATCTACCCAAGATAACTCCCGGTGGTGGAAGAGAAGAAGTTTTGAAGCCTAAGGCGCAATGGAACGCGCAAGAGTTTGAGGCTTCAAAGTGGAATAGGAAGGCTATGCATGCCATCATGTGTGCAATGGATGAGAATCAGTACAAGCTTATTCAGAACACTCAGATTGCAAAAGTGGCATGGGACATCCTTCAAGTTGCACATGAGGGAACCGAGGTGGTGAAGGAGTCCAAGCTTCAAGTCCTCCAAACTCAATTTGAGCTACTAAGGATGGGAGAGGATGAATGCTTTAATGACTTCGAAATCAAATTGATGGACATTGTAAATCAAAGCCATCAACTCAGAGACCCGTATTCGGATAGGAAAGTCAAGCAAAAAATTATGAGATCTCTCCCCGATAGGTTTGAATCAAAGGTGACGGCCATAGAAGAAAATAGTGGCTACATAAATATGAAGCCAAGTGAGGTGATTGGACGTCTCCTTGCATATGAGTCTAGGAAGGTTCCCAGCACCACTACTCCTCCTAAGAAGTCTAAAGGAATAGCTTTGAAAGCATCTAAGGATGCAAAGGAGGCAAAGCATGAATCGGATGAAGACCTTGCCTTATTTGTGAAAAGGTTTAATAAGGTTATGGGGTTCAAGAAGAATAAGGGATTTGGGTCAAGAGGACAAGACTTGAAGAAAAAAGGTTCCTTCAAGAAGTTTGAGCCTAGACAAGAGAGGACCGAAAGGAAAGGGGTCCGATGCTTTGAATGTGGTGGGATTGGTCACTTTGCCCCCGAATGTGCTAATCACAATGAAAAGAAGAAGGACAAAGTGATAGCCGCCACTTGGAGTGGGAGTAGTGATGACTCCAATGAGGAAGATGAGTTTTCAAGTGAAGAAGAGCTCATGGCTAACTTCCTAGCTTTTGCCTCATCTCACAAGAGCAAAAGTGCTAGTGAGAGAGAGGAAATGAGTCAAGAGGAAATTGACTCTAGTGAAGAAGAAAGTGACTCCTCTTTTAATTCCATAAAGAAATTTGTGGAGCAAAAGGTGCTTGCTAAATACCATGCCGAGTTCAATGATTTAGCAATTAAAAGCACAAGAAAGATTGAGAGGTTGAGAGAAGAGAACCTTGAACTTTCGGCTCACAATGACCACTTAAGTGAACAAGTGGAAAGATTGAAGAGGAGAGAGGATGAAAATAAATAATAAACGTGTCCTAAAGTAATCTAGAGGGGGGTGAATAGATTTTAAACAATTTTACCCAATTTTTCGAGATTAGTCCAAATTACGAAAAAGCCCCAATCTAGTCAATAAAAAAACATACAAGTGCGGAAATTAGAGGACACACAATATTTACGTGGAAACCCACACGGGGAAAAACCACGGGCTGTTATGTGTGCCACACGAGAACCTCGAATCCACTATTTGCAAATACGATTACAAATTAGGTTGACCACATCACACCTAAATTTACTAATCCGTCTTTGCTACCCGCGGGCCTTTAATAGTGACTCTAGTCCCTTGCTTGCAAACTACCTAAGAGGTAAATACAAGACTTGTCTCTAAGGTGAAGAGATAGCACAACCTAAGGTGAATATGTGAAATACTCAAGATGCTAAAAATGCAAGGTTAGACATTTAAGCTTATCTAGGCAAGGATGAACATGTTAGACAATCCTAGATATCATATTACTAGATGACATGCATAAAACAACACTAAATAAGCAACCAAAATCCTATATGCATTATCTATCACAATACAACTCACAAACCACAATAAAACAATCTTGAAACTAAGTCAAGTCATAAAGATGCAATCTTGAATCAATTCAAGTGATAAAGAAGCTATCTTGTAAAGCAAGAACATATAGATATGAGAATGATGTTCTAGATACAAGTCATGTGAGCAAATCTAAAAACCCTAGATGAAATCAACCTAGAATTATGCTAGATGATAAATGAAAGATGCAAGATGAAGGGTTTTGTGATTTGGAAGCTTAAAGATGAAGTCTTGATACCTTGGCTTGAAGATACTCAATCATGCTCTCAAAAGTGTAATTTTTGCTCTAGAAAATGAGCCAAGACTATTAAGACATATATAAATGGGATCCAAGTGAAGTGACATCGTTTTGAAAAAATGGCCTGAAAATGCCTTGGGCGCTGTACAGGTCGCTGTACGTAGAGCGACCTGAACAGTGCCTGAAGGAGAAGATGAAACGTCTTCTACATGGGCGCTGTTCAAGAGCGCTTTTGAACAGCGCCTGAACAGCGCCAAGATTCTGAACTTGCTCGGCCAAGGTAGGGCGCTGTACGTACAGCGCTTTCGTACAGCGCTTTCGTACAGCGCTCGTACAGCGCCTACACAAAAATGCATCAGGTCTGATGCAAAAAAATGACCCATTCTCTTCAGGTCTGAAGGGGCGCTGTTCGAACAGCGCTTTGTAGAGCGTTTTGAACAGCGCCCTTTGCAACAAATGTACTCCTAGACCTAATGCATGACAAGGCTTTGGGAATACAAAATGCAATCAACAAAGCATGCAAATAATGTGAGTGTGTGCAACTACATCTCTTCAAAATAGAGTTAAGTCAAGAGAGCTACCTTCCTTGAAGCTCTTGATCACACAATGAGGTTTTCTTCCATTCTAAGCTACCCTTACAAATAGAACCCCATTGTGATTTTGCCAACGAAATACGCCAATCAAAAGTGAGGTACTTACAATCTCCCCCTTTGGCTATTTCGTGACAAAATCACCACTCACATAGCAACCTCACAAAACAAAAGATTGGTCAACAAAAATTTTCTACATTACAATAAAGCTCATAGTCTAAGTCTTGAACATCTTCAAGTCAATTCCAAGCTTTTAGAAAAAAAACCAACCTACACACAATCAACAAGAAAAAATACCTTCCAAGAACAAGTGTGTGAGAGATGCTAATGACAAAAGAAATGCCTTTTTAAAAAGGAATCAAACAAGCAATGTAATGCAATGCAACTCCCCCTAAATGCAATCATCTCCCATCATGGGTTGATCACTCTCAACTCCCCCTAAATGCAATGCCTAGAAGCACAAATTCTCCTCAAACCTTACTCCCCCTTTTTGTCATGAGATAAGCAAAGGGAGTCTCCCCTAATAGGTAAGCATTAGCAAGGAGAGCTTGAAGCACGACCACATGTGCAATCATATAGGCAATTTTATGCACCTCAACCAAGTAAGAGAGAGTCAAGGAGTTTTATTTTATGAAAAAAATGTGTGACAATGATGCTTTGCATGCAAGACATGTTGCATCTAAGACCAAAACAATGGTATTTGGCACGGCAAACAACAAAGGTTTCCAATAGAATTCAAACCAATTTCACCCTTTGTCATGGAAAAAGCAAGGATATAGAATTTTAGTATTTCAAAAAAAACAACTATATCCAACTTTATAGGCAAAACAAGACATGAGCGACTTTGCACCCTATTTGATTTTTCCGGGTGAGATACCCGTATGATAGTAGCCTTGTTCTACAAATAAAGAAAGAGAGACTTTGGATATTAGGATCCTTTTGATTTAAGTCTCAATATTGCTTTTGCACACATATTTGCATTTAACATTTGCAATCAAACATTTCACATTTTCATCTCATACTTTTCAACTTAAGCATGACATTTAAAAGGAATTATCATGACATGGAGATCAATTAAAGGTCATTCAAAAAAATACTTCCAAGTACATCTCCTATTCCAAAAATGCATGTTTGAGCATAAATATGACATGGATTGCAAGCAAGGCAATGTAGCACACTTATTAAGAGAAAACATATAAGTAAGTACAACCAATCATCTCAAGCAATTAACTAAGAGGCATAAAATATATCAATGTGGCACAATGCATGATCATGCAACTTTGCTCTCTTTGCTTGAGCTCCCCATATGAGGTCAAGACACACCAAATCAACCCAATTGACAAATCCCAATAGACTTGCTAAGGTTCCCAAATCTAATGGTGTCTAAAGGCTTTGTAAACAAATCCGCTAGTTGGTCATTTGTTCCCACATGTTCTAATGCAATGGTTTTGCTCTCAACTAGCTCTCTTATGAAATGGTGTCTAATGTCAATGTGCTTTGTCCTAGAATGTTGGACGGGATTCTTAGAAATGTTAATGGCACTCATGTTATCACAAAATAAAGTAAGAGTACCTTGCTCCAAGCCATAATCGGCTAGCATTTGTTTCATCCACATCAATTGAGTGCAAGCACTACCGGCGGCAATATATTCCACCTCGGCCGTGGATAAGGAAATTGAGTTTTGCTTCTTGCAAAACCAAGAGACCAAATTGTTCCCAAGGAAGAAGCAACCGCCCGATGTACTCTTCCAATCATCACAATTTCCCGCCCAATCGGCATCACTAAATCCAACAAGACTTGGATTAGTGTCAAAGGAGTACCATATCCCATATTTGAGGTACCATTCACAAAAATGATCCTCTTCACCGCCACAAGGTGAGATTCTTTGGGATTAGCTTGGTACCTAGCACAAACACCCACACTAAAACAAATATCGGGCCTACTTGCGGTCAAGTAAAGCAAGCTACCTATCATGCCACGATATAGACTTTGTTCCACATCCTTTCCACTAGCATCTTTGCTAAGTTTCAAGGTGGTGCTCATGGGTGTGTCACAATGTTTGGCATTCTCAAGGCCAAACTTTTTCACTAGGCTCTTAGCATACTTAGCTTGGGATATGAAGATCCCATCATGCATTTGCTTGATTTGCAAGCCTAGGAAATAATTTAGTTCACCAACCATGCTCATTTCAAACTCATGAGACATGACATCAACAAATTGTCTAACTTTGGATTGGTTGGTGGAACCAAATACAATGTCATCAACATAAATTTGAGCTATGAATAGCTCATCTTTAGTGCACTTGATGAACAAAGTCTTGTCAACACTACCTCTTGAGTAGCCATTGTCAACAAGATAAAGAGTGAGGCGCTCATACCAAGCCCTCGGTGCTTGTTTCAACCCATATAGAGCCTTCTTGAGGCGATAGACATGAGAGGGGTGGTGTGGATCCACAAACCCCTTGGGTTGCTCAACAAACACTTCCTCATGCAATAAGCCATTGAGGAAGGCACTCTTGACATCCATTTGGTGTAACTTGAACTTGTACACACAAGAAATGGATAAGAGAAGCCTTATGGACTCAAGACGGGCAACGGGAGCAAAAGTCTCCTCAAAGTCAATACCCTCAATTTGAGAGTATCCTTGTGCAACAAGCCTTGCCTTGTTTCGCACAATGTTGCCATCCTCATCGGATTTGTTCCTAAACACCCATTTAGTTCCTATGACATTGGTGTTTTTGGGTCTAGGAACAAGAGTCCAAACCTCATTTCTCTCAAATTGGTTTAGCTCTTCTTGCATGGCAAGAACCCAAAACTCATCTTCCAAGGCTTCATCAACCTTTTGGGTTCTATTTGAGAGGTGTAACAAGTGTAGCTAATTTGATTAGCTATTTGACGCCTAGTCCTAACACCCTCTCTAACTTCTCCAATGATATCATCCTTATCATGGAGCTTTCTAACCCAAGGAGCGGGTTCATTAGAGTCCAAAGGGGGAACTCTATTAAGAGGCAAATCATCCTCTTCATCTTGGTTTGACTTCACACCACTAGAAGTCTCACCACTTTCCTTCAAAGGAAAGTCATTCACCTCACAAACATCCTCCTCATGGTCATCATGTTTGGGCCTACAATCATCAAAGACAACATTTGATGATTCCATAACACTTTGAGTCTTTAGATTAAAAACTCTATAGGCCTTGCTATTAAGTGCATACCCAATGAAAATACCCTCATCACTCTTGGCATCAAACTTGCCAAGTTGATCCCGGTCATTTAGTATATAGCACTTACTCCCAAAGATGTGGAAGTAGCTCACATTGGGTTTTCTACCCTTCCATAACTCATAGGATGTTTGTTTAGTCCCGGGCCTAAGGAAAACTCTATTCCCTATGTAGCAAGCCGTATTGATGGCTTCGGCCCAAAGATTTCTAGGGACTTTGTTGCTAAGCAACATCACACGGGCCATCTCTTGGAGGACTCTATTCTTCCTCTCAACAACACCATTTTGTTGAGGAGTCCTAGGGGCCGAAAATTCATGGGAAATGCCTAAGCTATTGCAAAAATTTTCAAACTTAGCATTTTCAAATTCTTTCCCATGATCACTTCTAATTTTCTTAATGCTTTTAATGTGAGAAGTTTTCTCATTTTGAATTTTGACACAAAGCATTTTGAATTTCTCAAAGGCTTCGGACTTTTCTCTAAGGAAGTAAGTCCAAGTAAACCTAGAGAAGTCATCAACAACAACAAGAATGTACCTTCTACCACCTAAACTTTCGGTTTGAATGGGACCCATAAGGTCCATATGGATGAGCTCCAATGGCTCTTTGGTGGAGAGGTATTTGCCTTTCTTGTGCACACTCTTAGTTTGCTTTCCTTGTTGACAAGGTCCACAAACTCCCTCAACCTTTTTCCCAAACTTGGGAAGGCCCCTAACAACATTCAACCTATCAAGGACTTTCAAGTCCCTATAGTTCATATGGCCAAGTCTTTGGTGCCACACCTCAATTTGCTCACTAGTAGACAAGTTACAAGAGATGAGATTAGACTCAAGACAATAACAATTGTCACTTGATCTCTTGCCTTTCAACAAAACTTGCCCATTTTCCTTAAGAATAGAGCAATCAACTTTTCCAAACATAACCGAAAGCCCTTCATCACTTAAGTGTGATATACTAATGAGATTGGCTTGCAAGCCATCAACATAGAGAGCATTGGGCAAGGAGGGTAAACCGGGAATAGATATATTACCTTTCCCTATGACCTTTTTCTTAGATCCATCACCAAAGGTGACATACCCACCATCCTCCATCACAAGAGATTCAAAGAAACTCTTGTTTCCGGTCATGTGCCTAGAACACCCACTATCAAGGTACCAAGTGTTAGAGGCATTTGCTTTTAAGGCAACTTGGGCCACATAGCAATAATAGTCATCATGTCTACTCATCCTAGGTGAAACATGGTCATTCCTAGGAGCCATTGGTCCATTAGCTCTAAAATTCCTAGGTGCATGCATTGTGGCTCTTCTAAGCATATTTTTCTCAATCATACTTTCTCTTCTACACAATTTAATATACTTAAGGCAATTAGGCCTAATATGGCCTTCAATTCCACAAAAATGGCAAGTAGGAGTAAAGTAGGAATTCATACCATAGCCTTGAGCAAACATTTGTGGCCTCCTTCTATTTTGAGTTGCTATTTGATGTTGAGGCAACTCTCTCCTTTGTGGTTGAGCCAAGTTGGCATGTCTTCTAGGTTGAGCATGAAAGACCCCATGTTGAGCTTGTGGGATCCTTTGTTGTGAAGGTCTTGGTTGTGGAGCTCTAGGTTGAGGAGGAGCTCTTGTTGGAATCCTTGCTTGTGCTTGCTTGGAGGATTCACCGACTTCAACCCACTTGGTTGATTGTTGAGGGGTTTGAGCATTCTCAACCTCCTTGCTCTTGACAAAAGTTGTCTTCTTCAAGGATGTGGCTTCCATTTCTTCCACATATCCTAACCCCTTCTTGTCACTAGGACTCTTCCCACAAGATAGCATCTTGTCAAGCTTCTCGGTTCCGGAAGTCATCTTAGCAATCAACTCTTTTGCTTCCATGAGCTCTTTCCCCAAGCTTTGTTCACTTTTCTTGACCAAGACTAACTCCATCTTCAACCCTTCTTCTATCTCTTTTGCCTTACTCATTTCCTTGCTCAAATGAGTCACTTTGGATGTCAACTCAAGCTTCTCCCCTTTCAACTTTTGTATCTCCTTTTTCTTCTTCAATCTTGAGTTCTCAAAGAATCTCATGAAGTCATCATAGTCCATCTCTTCATCAAACTCAAATTTGACGTTGAGGAGTTACTCCCACCATTTGAGTCATTTTCATCCACTTCTTCTTGCTTGTCATCTTCCTCTTCTTTATCACTCATAACTTCATTGCTATTGTGAGAGGATGAGAAAGCAATGAAGTTGGCAACTTGGTCTTCCTCATCATCCGAAGACTTGTCTTCATCTTCTAGGTCATCACTATCACTCCAAGTAACCGTCATGGCTCTTCCTTTCTTCTTCTTCAAATTTGCACATTCGGGAGCAATGTGTCCAAACCCACTACACTCATAGCATTGGACACCCTTCTTATGGTCTTTCTCTTGAGCTTGCTCCACTTTCTTGAAAGGAGCCTTCTTCTTTACAAACTTTCCCTTGGAGCCAAACCCTCTCTTCTCAAATCTCATGAATTGCTTGAACTTTTTTGCCATCAAAGCAATTTCTTCATCCGAGTCTTCTTCATCTTTCTCAACCTTGACACTCTTCAAGGCAAGACTCTTTTGCTTCTTTGGAGGTGTAGTTGTAGGACCTTTCCTAGATTCATACGCCAAGAGCCTTCCAATGACTTCACTTGGCTTCATTCTTGAGTAGTCACTATTTTCCTCCAATGCCGTCACTTTGGATTCAAACCTCTCGGGAAGTGACCTCATGATCTTTTGTTTAATTCTTCTATCCGAGTAGGGATCACCAAGTTGGTGACTTTGGTTTACTATATCCATGAGCTTCACTTGGAAGTCATTGAAGCACTCATCATCCTCCATCCTTATGGTCTCAAATTGCGTTTGGAGAACTTGAAGCTTGGAATCCTTAACCACATCGGTTCCTTCATGAGCCGTCTCTAATATATCCCAAGCTTCCTTTGCTATCCTTGTAGTTTGAATGAGCTTGTATTGGTTGTCATCCATGGCACATAGGATTGCATGCATGGCTTTGTTGTTCCATTTTGAAGCCTCAAATTCTTGTGGAGTCCATTGTGCCTTCGGCTTGAGGACTTCCTCTCCACCTCCCGTAGGAGTCATCATAGGTGGAGTGTATCCATCTTCAATCGCCATCCATGCCCGGTCATGAATTTGACTCACATAAGCTTCCATTTTGCCCTTCCATGAGGCGTAATTGACCCCGGTGAGCAAGGGGGGTCTTGTGCTAGAGGCACCCTCACCTCCCATTCCATTTCCACTCATTGTGTTTGGGTTTGAATGAAATGAATGCACACAAACAAACTAAGCACACACCACAATGCAAACAAATGCAAGAGACTCTAACAAGAGCAAGGGATCTCCTAATTATGTTAAGGAACCCGCTCTGATACCAATTGAAAATAAATAATAAACGTGTCCTAAAGTAATCTAGAGGGGGGGTGAATAGATTTTAAACAATTTTACCCAATTTTTCGAAGATTAGTCCAAATTACGAAAAAGCCCCAATCTAGTCAATAAAAAAACATACAAGTGCGGAAATTAGAGGACACACAATATTTACGTGGAAACCCACACGGGGAAAAACCACGGGCTGTTATGTGCGCCACACGAGAACCTCGAATCCACTATTTGCAAATACGATTACAAATTAGGTTGACCACATCACACCTAAATTTACTAATCCGTCTTTGCTACCCGCGGGCCTTTAATAGTGACTCTAGTCCCTTGCTTGCAAACTACCTAAGAGGTAAATACAAGACTTGTCTCTAAGGTGAAGAGATAGCACAACCTAAGGTGAATATGTGAAATACTCAAGATGCTAAAAATGCAAGGTTAGACATTTAAGCTTATCTAGGCAAGGATGAACATGTTAGACAATCCTAGATATCATATTACTAGATGACATGAATAAAACAACACTAAATAAGCAACCAAAATCCTATATGCATTATCTATCACAATACAACTCACAAACCACAATAAAACAATCTTGAAACTAAGTCAAGTCATAAAGATGCAATCTTGAATCAATTCAAGTGATAAAGAAACTATCTTGTAAAGCAAGAACATATAGATATGAGAATGATGTTCTAGATACAAGTCATGTGAGCAAAACTAAAAACCCTAGATGAAATCAACCTAGAATTATGCTAGATGATAAATGAAAGATGCAAGATGAAGGGTTTTGTGATTTGGAAGCTTAAAGATGAAGTCTTGATACCTTGGCTTGAAGATACTCAATCATGCTCTCAAAAGTGTAATTTTTGCTCTAGAAAACGAGCCAAGACTATTAAGACATATATAAATGGGATCCAAGTGAAGTGACATCGTTTTGAAAAAATGGCCTGAAAATGCCTTGGGCGCTGTACAGGTCGCTGTACGTAGAGCGACCTGAACAGCGCCTGAAGGAGAAGATGAAACGTCTTCTACATGGGCGCTGTTCAGAAGAGCGCTTTTGAACAGCGCCTGAACAGCGCCAAGATTCTGAACTTGCTCGGCCAAGGTAGGGCGCTGTACGTACAGCGCTTTCGTACAACGCTCGTACAGCGCCTACACAAAAATGCATCAGGTCTGATGCAAAAAAATGACCCATTCTCTTCAGGTCTGAAGGGGCGCTGTTCGAACAGCGCTTTGTAGAGCGATTTGAACAGCGCCCTTTGCAACAAATGTACTCCTAGACCTAATGCATGACAAGGCTTTGGGAATACAAAATGCAATCAACAAAGCATGCAAATAATGTGAGTGTGTGCAACTACATCTCTTCAAAATAGAGTTAAGTCAAGAGAGCTACCTTCCTTGAAGCTCTTGATCACACAATGAGGTTTTCTTCCATTCTAAGCTACCCTTACAAATAGAACCCCATTGTGATTTTGCCAACGAAATACGCCAATCAAAAGTGAGGTACTTATAGAGGATAAGTTAATTGAGGAGTTAGACTTATCCAAGAGAAGTGAAGAAGGCTTGAAGAGGAAACTTGTAGAAGTTAAAGGGTCCTTGGCTAAGATGGATTCTAGCACCAAGAAGCTTGACCATATTGTAAGGTTCCCATTTATTGATTGGCTCATTTCGTGGACAAATCACATGTTGGGGGTTCTTTGTAAGGGTAGCCTAGGTATCGGTGTTATTGCTCAAACCCTTTGAAGACCTCGTCTTGATAAGCACCGAAGGTAAATTTCTATGTGCTTACTTTTCTTTAAAGAGATTAGCTGCACACACTCACTTAACATACATTGCATATGTGTGCATTCTCTTTACTTGTAACATTTCACACTTGCACTTATGTGTTATATTTTGTTGTGTGTTTTTTGTGTCTTGTTGTCTTGTAATTCGTTTCCCGATAGTTTTCAGAAACGTCCGCGCATGCACTAGAATGTGCTTGGTTTAGCGCGAGAACCGCCTACGGAGAATGCCCTTGGCTTCTCCTTGGTTTTCACCTTTGTTGGTGATCGACGGTTATGATCGACGGCCTGGCCACCGAATGAAACCGCCATATGCTTCCAATAGTGTATGGAGCAATTATGCGGTTATGATCGGTGGTCTCGACCGCCGTTCGAAACCTCCGTTCAAGACCTGATTGATTTTATCTCTCGGCCTAATTCGGCGGTTGAAACGGCGGTCACGCATGAAACCGCCGTTTTCACACCTGATTGATTTTTAATCTTAGGATTTATTCGGCGGTTGGATCGGCGGTCACGAAACTGTCGAATGAAACCGCCGTTCGTCCCCTGTTCCTCTCGGGCCAATTGGGCGGTTATGAACGGCGGCCTGGCCGCCGATTGAAACATCCGATCAGTGCGTTTCAGGGGCAAACTTGTCTTTTCACATGCTCTATTTTTCATGCCTATAAATACATCACTTTCTCTTGTTCTGAATGTGACTCTTTGATTATCAAGAACCCTACTTTCAAAAGAGAGTTTTTTAAGAGAGAAAGCAATCAGGTTTGCTCATTAAACACTCAAACAAAAATCCATTTGCATAAAAGTTCATCTACCATTCTCTAGCATATCTAGGATGCTTGCTTGCATGGGTCTTTGGTCATCACACTTGCTTTGGTAAGTTTTTCACTATTATCATACATAATTAGTGTTTAATTTATTATGGCATCTCTTTTATTACTTGATTGTTCTTAGATTATAATCTAATATTCATGATAGAGATTGTTGTGTTGATTTGATTGAGTGTTGTTTTTATGATAGATATCTAGGTTTCTCTAATCTATGATTATCTATGCTAATTGACATGTCATTTAGCTTTAATATCTAGGATTGTTTTTAATTGCATATTCATCATCTTAGATAAGCATATAGGGTTTCCCTTGCTCTATATTGCATTTGAATATTCATATATTCACTTAGGGTGTTAATCTCTTTTTAGAGAATTAAGTCTTGTGTTGTGACCGGGATTAGGTTGCTTAATTCGTAAGCAATCGGACTAGGTTCACTCATACCGGGATTAGGTAGGTGTGTGATTACTTCCATTCGAGTGTGGCTTACTTACTAACCCATGGTTTTTCCCGTGAGAGTTTCCACGTAAAAATCAAGTGTTATTTAATTTCCGCATTTTATACTTGATTTATTGCTTTATCTATTTAGGGGTATTTTCGTAATTTGGACTAACACGAAAAATTGGGTAAAAAGCTTAAAATCTATTCACCCCCCCCCCCCCCCATTTAGATAGTTTTATACACACCGTGCTATAATTTGTTTCACATATGCTTGGTGTTGGAAAGAGTCCATGTGACAAGAGGGGTCTTGGGTATGAAGATGGCAAGAAAATCTCAACCTCTAACAAGACCGTGTTTGTTAAGTCCTTGAGGAACGAAGAAACTTCATTTGTGCAAATTCCTAGGAAGAAATTAGAAGTAGGACAATGCTCAAATGCACAAGTGAAGATGGGGCCAAGAAGGCAACCTCAAGCTCAACCCCCTAGGGTCCCTCAAGCCAACACTCCTCAACAATTGGCTCACAAAGGAAAGAGACCAATCATGCAACCTCAAGCTTGGAAGCAACCTAGTCCGGTTCAACAACGAAGATGGATTGAACCCACTTAACCACAAAGACATGGACGAGCTCCCATACTTGCACAAAGACAAGGTATGATTCCTTTTTTCATCCCTATTTGTCACTTTTGTGGTTGTGATGGTCATATTAGACCAAATTGCTTTCAATATATTAAAATGTGTAGAACATGAAGCATGATTGAAAAGAGAAAGAATAGAGCCAAGATGCATGTTCCTAGGAATGATAATATTGATTTGCATGATCCTAGGAATAGTAGAGCACATGTACCAAAGACCACTAAGAAAGCTAAAATTGTTGCTAAGTGGATTAGAAAGAATGAAAATGTTTGCCAAGTTGCACAAATAGCCTTGAAGGCAAATTCTTCTAATTTTTGGTATTTGGATAGTGGGTGCTCTAGGCACATGATGGGAAACAAGTGTTTCTTCGAGACTCTTGTTATGGAGGAAGGTGGAAATGTCACTTTTGCTGATGGATCCAAAAGAAATGTTGTAGGGAAAGGAACCATTTCCGTTCCCGGATTACCCTCCTTATCCAATGCTTTATTTGTTGATGGCTTGAAAGCCAATTTAATAAGCATTTCACATCTTAGTGGTGAAGGATATTCCGTCTTGTTTTCTAAAGATTATTGCTCTATTCTAAAACCCGATGGACAAACCTTGTTGAAGGGCATGAGATCTAGCGACAATTGTTATTGTCTTGAAGCTAGTATTGTATCTAATCATGTGTCCATAGATGAGCAAATTGAGTTGTGGCATGAAAGACTTGGCCACATGAACTTTAGGGATCTACGGACCCTTGGAAAGTTCAATTGTGTGCGTGGCCTCCCTAAGCTTGGGAAGAAAGCCAATGGTGTTTGTGGACCTTGCCAACAAGGAAAGCAAACTAAAAGCATGCACAAAAAGGGTAAGTATCTCACCACCAAGGAGCCTCTTGAGCTTCTCCACATGGACCTTATGGGTCCCATGCAAACCGAAAGTTTGGGTGGAAAGAGATACATTTTTGTTTGTGTTGATGATTTCTCTAGGTTCACATGGACATATTTTCTTACAGAAAAATCCGAAACTTTTGATAAGTTTAAAATGCTTTGTAATAAAATACAAAATGAGATGAACTCTAATATTAAAAGCATAAAATGGATTATAAGTGACTATGGGAGGGAATTTGAGAATGCTACCTTTGAAACCTTTTGTAATGGTTTAGGCATCTCCCATGAGTTTTCGGCTCCTAGGACACCTCAACAAAATGGAGTTGTTGAAAGGAAAAATAGGGTCCTTCAAGAGATGGCCCGTGTGATGTTGGTTAGCAACAATGTCCCTAGGAACCTATGGGCCGAAGCCATCAATACGGCTTGCTATATAGGAAATAGAGTTTTCCTAAGGCCCAGTACTAGAAACACCTCCTATGAGTTATGGAAAGGCAAGAGGCCAAATGTTAGCTACTTCCACACTTTTGGAAGCAAATGCTACATTTTGAATGACCGTGATCAACTTGGCAAATTCGATGCTAAGAGTGATGAGGGTATTTTTATTGGCTATGCCTTGAATAGTAGAGCCTATAGAGTTTTCAATTTAAAGACTCTAAGTGTTATGGAATCATTCAATGTCATATTTGATGATACTAGGCTCAAGTCAAATGATCATGAGGAGGAAGTTATTTTTAGTGATGTTTCTCCTTTGGAGAATGTTGTGGTGTCTCCTAATGTTGGGACATCTAATGTCAACAATGATGACACACAACCTATTGATAGAGTTCCTCTCTTGGACTCTAAAGAACCTGTTCCATGGGTTAGGAAACTCCATGATAAAGAAGATATCATTGGAGAGGTTAATGAGGGTGTTAGGACTAGACGTCAACTCGCTAATCTTATTAGCTACACATGCTACACCTCTCAAATTGAACCCAAAAAGGTTGAAGAGGCCTTAAATGATGAATTTTGGGTTCTTGCCATGCAAGAAGAGCTAAACCAATTCGAAAGGAATGAGGTTTGGACTCTAGTTCCTAGGCCTAAGACCACTAATGTCATAGGCACTAAATGGATATTTAGGAACAAATCCGATGAGGATGGCAACATAGTGCCGAACAAGGCTAGACTTGTAGCACAAGGGTACTCTCAAATTGAGGGTATCGACTTTGAGGAGACATTTGCTCCCGTTGCCCGTTTAGAGTCTATTAGGCTTCTCTTGTCCATTTCTTGTGTGCACAAGTTCAAATTGCACCAAATGGATGTCAAGAGTGCCTTCCTCAATGGCTTCTTGCAAGAAAAAGTGTTTGTTGAACAACCCAAGGGGTTTGTGGATGCTCACCACCCCAACCATGTCTATCGCCTCAAGAAGGCTCTATATGGGTTGAAACAAGCACCGAGGGCTTGGTATGAGCGCCTCACTCAATTTCTTGTTGACAATGACTACACACGTGGTAGTGTTGACAAGACACTATTCATCAAAAGAAACAATGATGAGCTTTTCATAGCTCAAATATATGTTGATGATATAGTGTTTGGCTCCACCAACAACACCAAGGTCCAACAATTTGTTGATGTTATGTCTCATGAATTTGAGATGAGTCTTGTTGGTGAGCTTGGTTACTTCCTAGGTTTACAAATTAGGCAACTAGATGATGGGATTTTCATAACCCAAGCCAAATATGCCAAAAACCTAGTGAAGAAGTTTGATCTTGAAAAAGCCAAACATTGTAACACTCCTATGAGCACCACTTTGAAGCTAAGCAAGGATGCTAGCGGTAAAAGTGTGGACCAAACCTTATATCGTAGCATGATAGGGAGCTTGCTCTATTTGACCGCAAGTAGGCCCGATATATCATTTAGTGTAGGAGTTTGTGCTAGGTACCAATCCGATCCCAAGGAGTCCCATCTCTCTTCGGTTAAGAGAGTCATTCGCTTTGTGAATGGGACTTCTAACTATGGGATTTGGTACTCATTTGACACTAATCCTAGTCTTGTAGGATATAGTGATGCGGATTGGGCAGGAAATTGTGATGATAGGAAGAGCACATCGGGCGGTTGCTTCTTTCTAGGCAACAACTTAGTGTCTTGGTTTTGCAAGAAGCAAAACTCGATTTCCTTGTCCACAGCGGAAGCTAAGTACATAGCCGCGGGGAGTGGATGCACTCAACTCCTATGGATGAAGCAAATGCTAGTAGACTACGGATTCAACCAAGGTACTCTCACTCTCTTTTGTGATAACATGAGTGCTATTAATATTTCCAAGAATCCGGTACAACATTCTAGAACTAAGCATATTGACATCCACCATCACTTCATTAGAGAGCTTGTTCAAAATAAATGCATAGTACTTGAACATGTAGGTACTAATAATCAACTTGCGGACTTATTTACTAAACCCTTAGATGCTACTCGATTAAAAACTCTTAGTAGATCTATTGGGATATGTCTTGTGGAGTGATGTTCTATGATTGACCCCATATGGGGAACTCAAGCAAAGAGAGCTATTTTGCATTCTTGTATCTTGCAAAAAATTCTAAATAACTTATGCCTCTTCTTTTAATTGTTCGAGTAAGCTTGGTTGCACATATGTATATATGTTTTCATTCAATAAGTGTGAACCTTGCTTGTTTACAATCCATGTCATATTTATGTTCAAACATGCATTTTTGGACTAGGAGATGTATATAGGAAGTATGATTTGAATGACCTATGATTATCTCCATGACATGATGATTCTTTAATAACATGCTAATGTCAAATGAAAAAGCATGAAATTCATATAACATGCTCACATGAAAAGCATGAATTGATGATTGCATATTCTTAAAATGCAAAACTTGTGTGAAAGCTTATGAGACTCAAAATGAATAAAGGATCTTGTATCCATTCAAAGGAATTTATATTCCAAATGTATCTCTTTCTTTATTCATTGACCATGGCTACTATCATACGGATATCTTATCCGGAAAAATCAAAAAGGGTGCAAAGTCGCTCATGCCATGTTTCACTTATAAAGTTGGATATAGTTTCTCTTAAATTGAAATCAATATATTCTATATCCTTGCTTTACTCATGACTTTGGTGAAATTGGTTTGAATTCCTATTAGAAACCTTTGTCATTTGCTTTGCCAAATACCATTGTATTTTGGACTTGAATGCTACATGTCTTGTATGCAAAGCATGTTTGATTCACACATTTTCTCACAACTAAATCTCCTTGTTTCTCTCCAATTAATTGAGATGCATAAAGTGACTTATATTAATTATGCAAATCTTGCATACTACTATCTCTCGTTTCTATGAGTGACCCGGTTGGGGACTACTCCTTTGCATATATCATGACAAAAAGGGGGAGTAGTATATGGTAAGGGGAGTTGCAAAATATAGAAGCAATTGTGCATATTAGGGAGAACATTCATTGTGGGGATTGAGGGGGAGTAACCCGTTGAGGGGGAGCATTGCATACACTACATTTTATCATGTTGTGCCTAATTTTTTTTAAATGCAAATGCTTGTTTTTGTTCTCACTTGATTCATCTCACTTTTTAATTGTATTGGAAATGTTAGAAACTTTCTTTTCAGGGTTTGATTATTCTACAAGAGATTGAAGACTTGATGTTTTATTTTCTTATCCCTTTGTACTATAGAATATCATAGTTATCCCGTTGTTTCTATTTTAATGTGAGGAATCAATGTGAGTGGTGGTTTTGTCACGAAATAGCCAAAGGGGGAGATTGTAAGGTTTCCATTTGTTGATTGGCTCATTTCGTGGACAAACCACATGTTGGGGTTCTTTGTAAGGGTAGCCTAGGTATCGGGTTTATTGTTCGATGCCCTTTGAAGACCTCGTATTGATAAGCACCGAAGGTATATTTCTTTGTGCTTACTTGTCTTGAAGAGATAGTTGCACACACTCACAACTCACGCATTTGTTTAATACTTGTATGTTATGTGTCTTATTTTTGTGCATTAATGTTCATTAACATCTCTTCTTGCATGTTAGTTTGATTGCATCTTGCATATCCAATTGCCTTATCATGCTTAGACTTAGGATTGCATTTTTGCATTGGGCGCTCCCAAAAGCGCTCTACAGAAGCGCTGTATGAACAGCGCCCATTGAGCGCTGTTCAGACCTGATCGATTTAATTCGGTCGCTGTTGGGTCACTGTACAGGCGCTGTACAAAGCGTTCTACGTACAGCGCCACTCTGTTTTCCCGTGAGAACAGAGTTGGGGCGCTATACAAGCGCTGTACAAGAGGCGCTCTACGTACAGCGCCCAAGGCAAATATGAGGCCAACTTATCAAAACGACCACACCTTGTTTTGGCCCCCTATATATATGCCACTTTGACTTTAGGTTAATCACAAGAGTTCATATTCAGATTTCATACTTAGGATATTTTTCAAAGAGAAGAAAAATTCCAAGAACTCATTTTTAATCACTCAAACACTTTTTCATGATCATCAATCATCATCTAGCATCATCTTTGATCATCTAGATGACATCTTGCATGGATTCTTCATCATACTTTGCTTGGTAAGCTTTTTACTAATATCTTACATATTTTGTGTTTCTCTTAACAAGCAATCTCAATTAATTACTTGTATGTTATTTTATATACCTTGAATACAAGTTTGAGATTAGTATGATGTATGTTTGAGAAGTTGTATTGTGATAGCTAATTAGGTTTTGTGCTTAATCTTGATTAGCTAAACTATTTGATTGAACATGTCATTTAGTTTTTAATATCTAGGATTGTTCTAATTGCATATTAATCATCTTAGATAAGCATATAGGGTTTCCCTTGCTCTATGTTGAATTTGAATATTCATATATTCACTTAGGGTTTATTCTCTTCATTGAGAAAGTAAGTCTTGTGTGTAGCTTCCGGGATTAGGTTGCTTAGATCGCAAGCAAATTGGACTAGGTTCACTCATACCGGGATTAGGTAGGTGTGTGATTACTTCCGGGATTAGGTTGTAATCGTTTTACACATTTAGTGGATTCGAGATTCGAGTGTGGCTTACTTACTAGCCCGTGGTTTTTCCCATAAGGGTTTCCACGTAAAAATCAAGTGTTATTTAATTTCCGCATTTTATACTTGATTTATTGCTTTATCTATTTAGGGGTAATTTCGTAATTTTGACTAACACGAACAATTGGGTAAAAAGCTTAAAATATATTCTCCCCCCCTCCCCCCTCTAGATAGTTTTATACACACCGTGCTATAATTCGTTTTAAAAATTATTAATTTTTTTAAAAGTAATGGTTACATTACACCTCTAGTTAATGGGAGTACAACTTTGCAATCCTCCTTTAACTGGCGGTAACCATTACCCCCCACCCCAAGTGTTAACACGTGGCCCAAACCTTGATTTAACTCTGGACTTTGGGTTAAGTTTCGGACACGTGTCAACACTTGGGGTGGGGGTGGGGGTGGGGGGTTATGGTTACCTCCAGTTAAAGGAGGTGAGCAAAATTGCACTCAGTGAATGGGGGTGAGCAAAGTTGCTCTCGTCAAAATAGGATACATGTAATGATGACATCGGCGCAAATTCTAAATTGTACTGGGATATTTGTAATTTTGTATAATACACGATGTGTGCATAGCAGAGTAAACAATACACGAAGAAAAGCGGGATGAAAAATGTGGGATTTTAGCTGGGATGTGTAGTATTACTGTTTGATTATAATGGTATGAAAGCTACCTATACATCAAATCGGTCTCATTGCCATACACTCGAAAACCATTGTAAAAAACGACAGTTGATTATAAAATGTGTATCGAAAAATGTGAAGAGGTTAGAATTACACTTTCCGTTGTGTAAAAGTTGTTTAATATCATAAGCTGAGAATACATTTTTATACCCGTGAAATAATGTTATAAGGCCCTGAACTTATTTTGAATCCTGGGATGTGATGGTTGTGTTTTTTATTAAATTTACTTTTATTTTTATAACCTTTTTAATTATTTGTCCGATAGAAAATGTTGTTTTCCACGACCGGAAGGTCACCAATTATCGGGTTCGTCATTTGCGATATTAGTGTTCGTGAGCCTAATATTGTCTTTACATTTCATTTTTGATGTTAATGTTTTGTTTTTTTACATAGAAAAATTGATTTTTAACATGGAAGGAACTTCCACCACATCAAGCAGCTACATCAATGGTGGTCAGTGGAAATGTGGAATTATCAAATCCAAACACATATAACATACATACCAACAGGGACATAAAATCATCTTCTCAGTGCTTCCATGACATAAAAAGTCACCCAAAATCTATACATTTCAGTATATAAACCTAGTAATTATAAGGGCATATAATTAAGAAGATGGCAATGTTGGGAAGATGAACGGCAGCAAGTCGATAAAAAATGGGAGTATGAATTAAACGTCATTCTTTCACTTGGAAAAGATGATGAACCGTTTTTGAAGGCTGTTTGTGCTCTCAACTCTCACTCTGATTCATCAGTAAATGGAAAATATGATTCCATGGTTGAGTGAGTGTTTGTTGCTTAGCCAACTCAACCAATACACCTAGTAATAATTATATTACCAGCCATATAGTCATCTCCTCCGTGCTTCCATGGAGAAGGCTGATCTCTCCGATTATCAACTAGACGCCGTCACCGCCACTGCCTCCTCTACAAATTTCCTTATAATTGGACAGAACAATCAGGGTCAAGTCGACTAATGTCGATGAATTCTTCGATAGTTGGCCAGATATTTTTGTCCTGTCACCCCAAAAAAAAACCCAGGAATTTGTTAACACCGTCACAAAACAACACAGAACAACATGTAATAATTTATTGAACTTTTTGTTATAATCTTCAGGAAAAAAAAACATTAATAACATTACAACATAGAGTTAAACTACTGGTTAGACAACAAGTTCCCTAAAACACGACAAGAACATAACATGTTCCCACATGTTATTAACCGAGCATAAATATATTTCGAAACAAAACAAACGAATAGATATAAACAAATGATTCAGTGATTATAAAATCTTCGTTGAATATCAAGCTTTATAGAAAAGGTGTGCCAACAGCACCACTCTTGTAAGAAAATCTATTTATTTTTAAATTTACCTATTTACCCTTATAAATTTACCCTTAGTTCTAATATAAAACATTGGTTACAACTCCTTACATGATAGATGAAAGATTATAACACGATAATCTCCCAATAACCCCTGAAAGGGTCAGATTTATATAGAACCCAAGAAGAAGAAGATGGCAGAAGATAGTCCGACGGGGAGAGAGAGAGAGAGAGAGACAAAAAAAAATTCTGATTGTAGTTTAATTTTTTATTTCTGTTAACAACATTTCTCCAAAATTGAGTTGATGCATTGATAAAAGTGATTGCAGTTGATTGCAGTTTCCATCGTACTATTGAAATTCAATGTAATGGTTTCAATAAATAGAATCAAAGGATGAATGACGAACTTTTATTGATAATGAAAAGGTCACCACTTACTTGGGTACTGACCAGTCAGTACCAAAGGCACTGACCCCGAATGGGGTATTACCACGTAGCTTGAAATTTTAAAAAGCCACGTGGCAACACCCCATTGCAGGGGTTAGTCCCTTGGTTACTGACTGGTCATTAGCCGGCCCACACCGTTGCCGTTAAAGATGAATGTATTTGAATCTTGAACTTTAAATTTGTATTGGAATTTTTAAATTGCAGTCAATCCAATATTCCAATAAAAAAAAATACAAATTACTGTTCGTAATATTACTCGAACTCCCGAATGACGCAAATATGCAATGTAGACTTTAGCTAATGAATATGCATTAAGTATCTTTATTCATAAACACCTTGCGCAGAACTGGTGCCCAAAAGATCTGGTCAAATTATAATCCATTTGTTTAGAAGAAAGGAAAGTTACTGTTTTGAAATCATTCTCGTATTTTATATGTAATTAACGTATATCATCATAATTAAGTTAATAATTCATTTTCTTTTTTTCATAATATTAAAATGAACATGTCCAATACTGCAAAACTTGATGGCCTCATGGCCGTTATTATAGTCTCATCGCGTTATCGGACCTATTACCATATGAACAGTTTGGGGGTAGATGAACTGTAGTAGTGCACCGGAGAAATTATTACAAAATATTGCGTTGGGAACATAAAGATTTTCTGACGCAATTTATATTGCGTAACACATATTCAAGATTCAACCGTCAATTCCTGTTTTGCTACGCTACACGAATAGGTAATGAGTACATTTGTGGACCGGCATTTCGCCATTGCATATCCTCACAATAGCTTGTCCATTGGTTTTTGGGCTGTGAATATCTCACTGGCCCATCACATCAAACGTCATTACAAGCAGGTAAAATCAATTTTGTCAGCATCAAATTAGATTCGGTACGTTAACCCCTATCTGATTAAGGCACGAACATAGAAAGATTAAAAAAAAGCATTAGCATATTACTCGATCACCCATTGAGATTGAACGAAACAAAATGACTGATGTCGAACATGAAACCGGATTCAACAGATCTAGTTCGAACCTAATCCTAATACTTGATATCTAATGTCTATGTCACCCGGAGAAGATTGGTTACCTACTTTACTCTTTATTTGTTGTGGGGTGTGCACATGTTGACCATACATGTCTACACCATCTGTTAAATATTTAGTTGGGTAAATTTCGTAAGAGAATCTAAGAGCATCTCCAATGCAATCCAAAATCATTGTCCCAATGCTATAATTTAGCATAAAATAAAAAAAGCATGCTCCAATGCGATGATAAAATTTGGCATATGCTATAAACTGTGTCAAATTTGGGATATGCTATAAACTGTGCCAAATTTGGCACAGTTTATAGCATATGCCAAATTTAGCACAACAATATATGCCAAATTTAGATAAACAATAAATGCAACCGTATTTGTTGACATTTTAATTTTAAATAATAAAAATTTAACAAATTTAGTAGGGAAAATTAAATTGAAACAATTCTAACTAAATATTCAATGCATTCAAGGGTGAAAAAGAATATGGGTAAAGTTGTCTTTTCATTTTCAATTGTAACAGTGAATGTGATTTTCGAATTTGGATGAAAAAATGAGGGAAGGGCCAAAAGTTTGAATATTTTGGACCTAAGGGGGAAGACCGGCCATTTCTGTAACTAGAGGGGGCAAAGTCAAAATATGAAAATTAGAGGGAGCAAAATATTAATATCCCTCAATGAAATAGGATTGTTTGATTTCGGAGGAGTACACTTCGAAGATTTTGCAGATTTGGACCTGCGAAAATAGGATAGAGGTAATGATGATTGATGACATCGGCGATAATTGTATTGCTTTAAATAGCGCAATAAAATAAAGGGATACTTGTAATTGCGTGAAATACACGATATGTGCACAGTAAAATAAACAATACACGAAAGTAATGCCTGATGATGGCCACAACTGTATTAATAAAAATTGCCCATTGCCGAAACATGTGTAATCTTCAATATTACTGAACAACCGAAAACCAAATTCGATGCACGTTACAACCAAAATGAGACCATCTTGCATGTATCTTTTGTTTTTTTTTTAAATCACATAATCCACTTCTACCTAGAAACTGCAATTATAACAAACAATGCATGGAGAATACTCTCCTTAACATGGGTTACATTGTTTACAAATCCCAAAAGTTAGCACAACAATAATAATTCCTTTGGAAAGTGCTTTTCATTAGTTTTGTTAGACACAGTAATTCATACTTTCGTTCAAGAAGCACAAATCCTGACTCCAATGACGAATTTAATACACCAGGTAGTATCAACAATTTGTCATTGGAGTCGGGATTTGTCCTTCTTGAACGAAAGTTTGAATTACTGTGTCTAACAAAACTAATGAAAGGCACTTTCTAGAGGAATTATTATTGTTGTGCTAACTTTTGGGATTTGTAAACAATGTAACCCATGTTAAGGAGAGTATTCTCCATGCATTGTTTGTTATAATTGCCGTTTCTAGGTAGAAGTGGATTATGTGATTTAAAATATATATATATATATATATATATATACATGCAAGATGGTCTCCTTTTGGTTGTAACGTGAACCGACTTGAGATGCTAACAGAAGGGACCCAAAGCCTTCTGGATGGAACCGATTGTTGCCTCTGCAAATCGTATGTTCAAACCTTCTGTCGTTTCTAATTCTGACGTAATTCACCATGTCGTCACCTAGGAGTTTCATCAGATATATCAATGTCTCATCCACCGAACATCATAACGATAGATGTCTATGTTCGCCACTTGAACAAGAAAGAGGTTCGCCTTGAATACGCACTTTTTGCCCATTGTTTCATAGCCTGTCCGCCCCGGAGGTCTTTTTCCTTTCGAATACATAGGAACCGCAGTCTCTTCAAACGACAATTTCTGCTCCATTACCTGTCTAATCGAAGATACCTAATCGAAGAAACCTAACTCAATATTCAAAGGTAACACAAACAATCTAAATAGGGTGGGAAGAGACAATTTCAAGGGATATAGGGACATTGGGGAGAGATGTTCAAGAAAAAAAATGCACCAGTGTGTGATAGAGTTTGTTTATGAAAGACAGATATTGTAAGGTATATGGTATTTGAAAACGTAAATTGATGAGAATAAATATTTCAGGTGTCCACCCTTATATATAGGGGTGGCTAGGCGGTGCCATTGAACATAGAACGGTCACCATGTGGAATCAAAATTATAACTCTGCAGGTAACCGTTTCATTTTTAATAAATGCAACCTTTTACACTATCTGTAATGGAGTGCAACTTTGCTCACCCACACTAACTAGAGGTAACCATTACCTCCCACTCCAAGTGTTGACACGTGTCCCAAACTTAACCCAAAGTCCAAAGTTAACCCAAACTTAACCAAAGTTTAGGACAGTGTCAACACTTGAGGTTGGGGGTAATGGTTCACCCCCTAGTTAGTAGTGAGGGAGCAAAAACGCACTCTCTAATGTGTTGTATATGTGTTTGTTTTTTCCTGAGGAATACCAAATGAGTATAAAATTATTATTAATTTAATTATATATTAAATTAGTTTCAGCAGAAGAATACCAAAAAATCTTCACATCAGTCTTTTCGATTCTCACACCACTCTATTCATCTCTTGGTAACACAAAAAATTGTTTTAATACAATGAATTCAAAAACAACTAATTAATGAACCAGACCTTTTCGTTTCACAAAACACACATTTACTTCTCTAACCACTCACTCTAATTAAAGGGGAATGCTATCTACCTTTCCCATTTACCTTCCCCATTTACCTTTCCCAGTCATTGCTTGACACGTGTACACCTCTTCATTTAATAAAAAGCTCTCGGTTTTTGCTACATGTTTACTTTTTTATCCCAGGTGGCTTAATTAAAACGACCCTTTTTTCAAACGATACTTTGGGAGAAGAAGAGCTTTATTAATGCTAATTGATGGGAGAAGAAGAGCTTTATTAATGCTAATTGATTGTTACATTGTTTTTTGTATTTGTTTGAAAAAAATTAAATAAAAAACACGTGGCACGTAAAAAATTCCAATTGTCGAAAATCAGGTTAAGATGATAAACTGCCAAGTGTTAAAATAATTCAAATTTTAGACTGTCTCCGGATGAGACACTTCGAGGAACGAATTACAGGGGGGGAAATAATAAACCTAGTAATTAGTTATTTATATTCATTTTAATTATGCTTTACTTAAACAATATTTTTGTGTTACTAGAGTGGTGTGAGATTCGAAAAGATTGCTATGAAGAGGTGTTGGTATTCGTCTTCTTTAAAATATAATTAAATTAATAATCTTACGTATTTATTAAATTGGTATTCCTCCAAAAAAATAAAAACAACACATTCAATTTTTTTGTAAAAGGTTACATTTATTAAAATTTGAAACGGTTGTCTGCATAGTTATAACTAATCAGTGTAAAAGGTTACATTTATTAAAAATTGAAACGGCTGTCTGCATAGTTATAACTAGTCAGTACCCGTGCTTTGCACGTGGACAAACATATTTCCTCAAACAAATAAAAGATACCAATAGTTTTATGATATTTAAAATTGATTTTTCGTTGTGCCATTAAAAAAAATCTTTGAAAAATGTGCTAAATTTTAGATAGGTGAATCTGTATCTCTATCGAGAATAAAGTTAAAGTGAAAAAGAGTGTGAAATAGCATTGTTTACTTCCTCATTCTACCCACTTAGTGATCAGTAAATATTGGCTTCAAGTATTTTAATAAAAAATAATTCATGAAGAAATTTGTCATAATAACGTAATACCTCCGTGGCAGTATTCCTAAATAATTCTCATTACTTTTTATAAAAAATGGAAAGTCAACACATCATTCAACTATTGAATCTGTCTAATCATTCATAACTAACAATATACCAGAAAGATAGTTTCATTCCAAACAATTCATAACATAAAACTTAAGAGTTCAAACCAACATTCAACTTTAACCCTGCATTGGCTGTTGCAAAATCTGCATCATTCATAAAAACAATAAAAACAATCTTCAACTTGACGACATATCAAACCAGGAAACTTACATGTCACCTCAATCTACCCCAAGTAAAACAAAACTCGAACATGATAACACATAGAACAGTTTAGACATTAATCTCACAAGATTCATGATGTATCACCGGAGATCTGGCCGTTGCATGCCGTCGGAACCCCGACGACAGGCTATCCTATTTTTAATTCAACGGCCAACGCCTCCAACACCGAAATCCGACCATCCACCTGGCTGTACATCTTCTTCCATCTAGCGGCCTCCTTCACCAGATCCTTCTGCTCGTTCTTCAACCGAGCGATCTCATTCTTCATCGTGTTCTCTCTCGCATGATACACGGACTCCACCTTTGCCAGATAAGAAAAGTGAGGAGACGTCTGAATCGACCAAAATCCGTTAGTTGTGGTGCTACTGCTTTCTCTTTCGACTTTGACATCCAAACCGACATTATCCTCCATGTCTTTCAATTGAGTCTTTACGAGTTCGTGAATGTATACTTAACCCACCGATCAGTGAACATTTATAACCTATTGAGGGTCACAGCCATATCGAATCCCTAAATTAAAATTTAAACGTTTGATATAGACCAGACATGTTTTTATACTTTTTTACAACAATACCCTTGTGCTTTTCTAACTGGTCACAGAAAGTACTTTAGGTTTGGGTTAAAACTTTGGGTTGGTTTTTTAGGTCCAACAGTTTTACTCTTATAAATGTCTGACTTCAGCCTTTAAAAAACCTCATAATTCTACTCCAACAGTGTGTGATGATGCCACCTCACTTTTGGGTTGGAATGTGGATGGGATTTTTGGGTGGAGTAGCATAACTCTTCAAAAAAATATCTACGTAGCACACATACGGATATGGATACGGGTACGGGATACGGATATGGCACGATACGGGGATACGGTAAATCTTCATAAACTAGGATACGGATACGGCCATTAAAATAATATATATTTATATTTTAAAAATCATATTAATATATGAAAACATATTTCATAATTCATTCAAAATAAAAACATATTCGGTATACAACTAAAACATGTCACATAAGTACATAAGTCATAACAATGTATAACATATTACAGGATCCAAATAAAACATGGGATCAAGTCTCATACTCCATTTATATTCCATTTATCATCATACTTGTATCACCAATTAATATCATTATTTATTGATTTATTCATGGTCAGGATATTTTAAATTAATTATAAAATATTTGTTTTAAATTATTATTTTTTTATAATATAATATAAAACAATAAAGTCATATAGAAATAACCTAATAGGGAGAGGCGAGTGCATTATCAAACAATGGTTTGAATTAATTAATTATAATATAATACGGTCCAATACGGTGCGCCAAACGAGCCTAGCAAGTATAATAATTTGGAAAATAAAAAATTGATTAGCATAAAAATTATCGTGATTGATTTGACTATCCATGTATCGGTTACATCTCCCACCCATTCTTTATCTCTATCTCTAAAATAGAGAACTATAAGGGAATATTCCTCCCATAACTCCATCTCTAAAAATATTGCACGCCCACTACACTCTCTATCCTTATCTCTATCTCTATCTCTATCCCTATTTCTTTGTATCTTAAAATAACTTATATTTTCATTATTCTTTATTTTAATGTTTTTATGTTATTGTAATTTTTAATATTAATATTTATCATTTTAATACTATGTTTCGGTTTTTATTTTATTACTAACTTATAATTATCAATTTGTAATAAGAGAGTGCCCAAATGATAAAGTATGGTAAATAAAAAATTATTAATTAATATTCAATATTGGACTCATTTTAAAGATCTAGATGAGACATTTCTAATGTTATATTTTTTAGGTTAATAAAATGTATAAATTAAATTTTATTACACATTAATTGAATTTAATGCAAAAGTTAAAAGGATATAATCGGAATAAAAAAATTTAAAAAGTGGTTTAGAGGATGGGAAATGGTTCTCTAAATTCAGAGAATGGATTGGAGGTTCTCCTATTTTTTTTCTTCGAAACAACAATTTAGAGGGTGGGTGGGAGCAACTAATCCTCCAAAATCCTCTAAAATTGTCTTGGAAACATGATTTTAGAGGACGGGTGGTACTTAATGACTAGATGGGATGTTTTCACGTGAGATCCGCCTTTTATTCGTGTATTGCTTACTCTGCCCTGTACAAATCGTGTATTGGAGCAAATTCCAATGTCAATGACAAAAGTTATTTATATGGAAAATAATTGGGTTCTAACCGGTCAGTACCAAAGGCACTGACCCCCGATTGTTGTATTACCACATGGCTACCAATCTTCAACAAAAAGGACATGTGGCAACACCCAAGTGGAGGGGTCACTCCATTGGGTACTGACTGGTCATTAGCTAAGTACACTGTCCTTTTCATTTTTTTAAGACACTTTTCTGAGTTGAACACGTGTTGGCATTGTTGCAACTACAATTTGAACCCCTGAATACAACCGTTGGTCTCTAACGGCTATATTTACGGCAATATAAACCTGGTGTCTGTAAATTGGATGTTCACGTTCTTACACAACTTATATTCTGCTACTCTCCTCAATCGTACATTGTATGGATTCCCTATCTGTTTCCCATTAAACAATCACACACAATTCTCTTACATTCAACAACCATGGAAGGAAGTTCAGGCTCAGCAAGCAACATTAATGGTGGCTTGGGAATGTTCAGGAATAAATCATGCAGATGTGGGAAGAAGGCTGCTGTGAAAATATCTGAATCGAAAGATAATCCAGGTAAGCTATATTTTATTTGTGCGCAACGACAATGCAAATTTTTTAGTTGGTGGGAGCCCGATTGTGCAAATTTACAGGGACGTTTCCTAAGCAGCGCTGAAGGCGGTAGAGATTCTACATCTAACGGTCGACATACTACATCTACCGACGAAGAAGTGGAAATGCTACATGCAAACATGCACAACCTGGAAACATATTTGTAAGGATTCCCGTTTTATTGATTGGCTTATTTCGTGGTCAAACCACATGTTGGGGTTTTGGAATGTAAGGGTAGTCTAAGTGTTTGGTGTTGAAGATCAAAGGCCCTTCCATGACCTCAAGATACAAGCACGCCAAAGGTATAATCTCTTGTGCTTGTTTTTCTTTGAAGAGATCTAGTAGCACACACTCACTTAGCATTCTTGCTATGATTGCATACTTGCTTATTTTTATGTGCATCTCTTCACATGTCACTTTACACACTAGCACTTTGGTTGATATATCTTGTTGTGTGTATATGTGCCTTATAATTCCTTTCCCGACATTGTTCGGAAACGTCCGCGCTTGCACTAATGAGTGCTTGGTTTCGTGCGAAGACCGCCTATGGAGAATGCCCTTGGCTTCTCCTTGGTTTTCACCATTGTTGGTATCGGCGGTTATGATCGGCGGCCTGGCCGCCGAATGAAACCGCCGTTTCAGTCCAGATTGGTCTGAAGCATTTTGCGGTCCAGATCGGCGGTCACGACCGCCGTTCGAAACCGCCGTTCATACCTGATCGATTTAATCTCTGGGTTTGATTCGGCGGTTGTATCGGCGGTCGAGAACCACCGAATGAACCGCCGTTAATGCTCTGTTCTTCACGAGCTGATTCGGCGGTCGTCATCGGCGGCCTGGCCGCCGATTGAAACGCCGAACGGTGCGTTTCAGGGGCAAAGTGTCTTTTCACATGCCCAATTCTTGATGTCTATAAATATCTTGTTTTCTCAATCTCTGAATAAGCTTCTTGAGCAATTAGAACCCTAATCTTTCAAGAGAGATTTTTGAGAAAAAAATCAAATCAAGAACCTATCTTTAAACACTCAAATCAATTCCCTTTTGCATCAAATTTCATATTTGATTTTCTATGCCTTCATAGAATTGATCCATGCATGGTTTTGAATCATCACATCTTATTTGGTATGTTCTTCACTAATTTCATATTACTTTAGTGTTTTTCATATTAATACATCTCTTTAATTACTTGTATGCTTTTGATTATATGCTAGATACAAGTTAGAGATTATTTGTGATGAAAATTAATTGAGTGTTGTTTGTGATAGCTAATTAGGTTTTTGCTTAATCTTGATTAGCTAAGCTATTTGACATGTCATTTAGCAATTGATATCGATCCATGCATGGTTTTGAATCATCACATCTTATTTGGTATGTTCTTCACTAATTTCATATTACTTTAGTGTTTTTCATATTAATACATCTCTTTAATTACTTGTATGCTTTTGATTATATGCTAGATACAAGTTAGAGATTATTTGTGATGAAAATTAATTGAGTGTTGTTTGTGATAGCTAATTAGGTTTTTGCTTAATCTTGATTAGCTAAGCTATTTGACATGTCATTTAGCAATTGATATCTGGGGTTGATTAAATTGATTATATCATCATCCTAGATAAGCATCTAAGGTTACCTAGCCTTGTTTGTTATTTGAATATTCATATATATTTCACTAGGTGTTTCTCTTCATAGAGAAGTAAGTCTTGAGGCTAAGAGTGCTTAGGCCTCAAGCAAATGGAATAGGGTGCTAATAAAGGCCCGCTGGGTAGAAGTGAGGGGTTACAGACCGGAATGTTAGACGAGGTCTACATAGGTTGTAAACTTCATTTCAATTAGTGATTTCGAGTTCCGAGTGTGGCGCACTATACAGCCCGTGGTTTTTCCCAGTGGTTGGGTTTCCACGTATACATCAAGTGTTATTTAAATTCCGCACTATATTACACTTGTATGTATTTTTGACTAGTAGGGGCATTTTCGTAAAATTGACTTGCATGCGAAAATTGGGTAATATTTGTTAAAATCTATTCACCCCCCCTCTAGCTTTATATTGAACACGCCTCGAGTATTTTAATGAACTTTCAATATTTAAATGGACGAATGTAGAATTTGGAAACTAGTGTAAGTGGCATAAAGATGTTGACGCTAGTTAATATGTTATGCTTTGGTGTGTCAATATGTCTGTTTGTTATAACTTTGATGCAAATGGACATGAATATTTCACATAAAGCAGTTGTAGCAATTTACAGAAAATAAGTGGAACTTGCATTATTTTTGAACATGGTGTGGGTATTTGCCTCTTAACAAGTATACTCCCCCCCTTTTTTAAACACTACAACATTCGTAATCATTGTACACTCCGATACAGGGCTCCAAACATGGCCACGTCTTAGGGTTTTGAATTGTGACATTGTTTTATAAATAGTATTATACACATAAATCGAAAATGGGGGGTGACCAGCACATATTAAAAATACGGATTCAAATAAGCTGTCAATTTGTGTGGGTGGTTGTCCCTCCTTCGTGTGGGTTCTCTCTCCCCGTCCATAGGACCTCCAGTCTGGGCTGCGCTTGGAAATTAATTCTCGATGGGTTCCGGTTGTTGTAATCATGTAATCATGTTCTGGATCTGTAATCCTGTTGTTGTTGTATTCCAATAAAAAAAAAAGCCTTTTTAGATTTCTTTTCTATGCCAACGCCCATACGCCTACATAATTGCGATAGGCAATTGACGGTTTTCTGTTGTATTTCTCGATGTGTTTAACTGTGAATGTTGATTTTGACGGCAAACGTCATGAGCATCTCCAATGGGCTCCCTAAATGGCCTCCATAGCTACAATAGGGAGCCAATTTACCTTTTTTGCACTCCAAGGGGCTCCCTAAATGGCTCCCTATTTTACAAAGCCTATTGATGGCTCTCCAAATGTGGGGAGCTCCCTATCTTCTCTCTCTTATGTTTTTAATATTTTTAAATTGATTTTGTTATTAAAAAAATGATATCATGAGAGCTTGGTTATTAAATACAATTTAAAACAAAAGTTTAGCAAAAATTTAGGGAGCATGGTTGGAGTGATCTCATGAATAGTTGCTAGCTAAAATATAAAAATTTAGGGAGCATGGTTGGGGATGTAGGGCTTATCTGGACAACCACTTAGCCGATTTGAATCCTTCATTTAAAAGGTGAGACAAACTCCAGATACACTCAAACAGTCAAAAACCCATTCCAGATATGGCCAATTTTTCCATGACAAATTACCTTACAACCGTTATTCTG
The DNA here is from genome assembly GCA_008009225.1 of Acer yangbiense. Taxonomy (NCBI): domain Eukaryota; kingdom Viridiplantae; phylum Streptophyta; class Magnoliopsida; order Sapindales; family Sapindaceae; genus Acer; species Acer yangbiense. Next base: position 31,279,964 of record CM017763.1, on the reverse strand, counting down.
TTCATTTGCAGCTTGAAAGTCCTTTCTGCTGAGCCAAGTTGTCATGTTGTCCTCAACAGCTTTGATGAATTTCCAAGGTGCCGGTCCGAAATTTGTTTCTATGGAGCTGCAATGGCTGTCAATGGTGGGTCTTCTATTCAGCTCACAACCTCGGATCGATCAAGTGATGGGCGACTGATGTACAAAATGTTAGGATTATGCTCAATGGCAAGAGAGTAATAGTGTTTTTGACAATCTATTCATATTAATAATGTGATTTCTGGTTTAACAAATCTTATAGCATTTATAGTTTAATTATTATAATTGTCAAAAGTAAATAATCATAAGGTCAAAAGACTATGAGAAAAGAAGAATTGTTCGTACATCTGGATATGTATGAGGTAGACACAATTCTTTAGTTAGTCTTGAATAATGTTCACAATTTAAGTTAAAGGTTGGGCACCTTTATCTTGTTAAAGTTGTAGAATTCTTTTGCTAGCATTTGAGTGGGATCAAATGAGTTATGATGAGTCTAAAATCATCGGAGGGTCTTCGAGTAAAAGAATCTAGTGCACTGGGTGCATTGAACTGGATCACAATGAAATACTTTATCTAGAACCGTCAATAGATAATAGTCTTTTCATTATCAGGACAATCGGAGAGTCTATCTTAATCCTGAGATAAATGATGGACTTATGGTTGCAAGTGGTATCATTTGAGTTATCAATGAGTATGATTATATAGCATAGTCTATCCTCGATAGTTTGGTGATATTCATTTGTTAATCGATAGAGAACTTCATTTATAGATAAGGACATCGTGGCTCCATTTATTAAATGAGAGTAGAATATCATCATATGGATGTTTTGAGGTATTGGATATTGAATCTTAACGTTAAGTTTTCAATAGTGTCTATTGAAACATGGCTTCTGGACAAGTCAAAATATCCAAGTTCAAAATGTGGTCATATGAGGAAATATGGTAACTTGAAGAGCTATAGGCGGTCTATGAGCTCTTGGCGATTACTGATATTCTTCACGAGGATACACCATCTCCTATAGATTGTCTAGGGTATGAATGAGATCATTTACTTATTCCATCTTTATTTAAGAGTACAATTTTAGTTCTTTTGGAATGAACTAAAATTAATAGATTGAACCTAAGTGAATCATTTGTTGATTGTGATTGGGTTATGTCTATTAGAGCTTAAATTTAGATAGGCCCGCCAAGATCCCCAATCCACACGGACTTGCATGGATCACTTGATATATTCTACCGGACCAATTTATGGGTCCATCTAGAATTGTATTTATATATTAAGAATATAATTTGCACATTATTTATTTAATGGGTGATCAATTATATTAATATATTAATGAAAGGCATGTGGGCTTGTTTCTTTTAGTAAGAATGGGTCTGGTTCACATGTGGGCCTTTTATTAAGGTCCAATGGATTTAATAAATAGAAAAACAATATATAGATATATTAATATATATGGCACATGGCCGAGATATATATATGATATATATTGTTTTATTTTTTGATTAAATGGAAATTAATTAATTGATTAATAATTATTTAATTAAAATCAAAATCTTTTTCTGACTAGGAAATATGTATCTTAGTAGTATACTATTGTGGTAGTATAAATAAATAAAAGACTTTATTTGGTAAGTAGATAAATAAGGATTTATTTATCTAGTCAAATAAGGAAGTCTTTTATATAGTCACAAATACACTAAAGAGTTGGATTAGGGTTGAATTCTAAAGATTGATAGAGATATATATTATATATGGCAAGTTAAATTAATATAGATATATATATGTATTTAGGCGTGCATTGCTAGTGCACTTTAATAAGGATGCAACACTTTTGATATAATATATAATATAAGTGGTATTTGGTGCGATATATATATAAGTAAAGTGCAGTTTTTGAGATAGTAAGCGGCGCAAAATATATATATAATATCGAGCGGCCACTATATAATATATATATATTATTTGTATTTTTAAGAACCCTAATGTAAGGCTTGAGAGTTTTTCTTTTGCTTGAGAAAAATAGAATCCAACTCTTAGACTAGTGTGAGAATTCGGCCAAGAGGAAAAGAGAGAAAAGTTTGTTCTTATTTCGATAGTGCACTAGTAACTTTTATATCAAAAGGTTTTGTGCACAATTTCGAATAAGGTTCACGCGAGTTTCGATCTAATGATTGTGAATTCAAAAGTGACCGGAACATTCTTTGTAGCCTCTTGGAATTTGTTGTGACTAACGAAAAAGAAAAAGTTTTTGTTAATCCATCCTCAGGTACACAATTCAAAGAGAAGGGAGACCACGCTCCTAGGTGATTCACGTTCGTGATTGGATTGGAAGATCTTGCGGATTACCATCGACGCAATGTCAATCGGATCACGCGACAAAGGTATGATATCTTTAGTATTATATGTTAATTAATTAGAGGGTTAAGGTTCAAATTATGGAAAAATTTTAAACTATACTAAACTCGATTTTAGTCTCGCTTCCGCTGCGTTGACCGTATTTTTCCCTACACAAAAAACCCATTAAGCTCGTGGAAGGTAATCCTCCGACATTTCCTTCTTTCTCTACGATTTTCTCTTTTTCAATGTCCAACCAGAGCGGTGATGGTTTGGCTTTTTTTATGGTTCCGAAGGGTTATCGTTTTACCGATGTGGGTAAGAGCTCATTTGGTCTCTCTAAGATGGGTTTGCACAAAACCAAGTTTAGGGTGGTTGTTGTTGAATTTGACACCTCTTTCGATATCGAGTATGGTGATTTGAATGGAAATCACGTCGGCATTGACGTTGACAGTCTATTATCTGTTAAATTATGCAATATTTCATCTCAGAATATGTTCCTTAATAGTGGTAAGAAATTGGATTCATGGATCGATTATGATGCTAGTGCAAAGAGTTTAGAGGTTAGGTTGTGTCATTCTGATAATATAAAACCTGTGAATCCTCTCCTCTCTTACTCAATTGACTTGTCGAAAATATGGCCTGACACCGACGTGTTTGTGGGATTGACCTATTCAAATGGCAACACTACGCAGATGTGTTCTATCTATTCGTGGACCTTTAAGTCCATGTTTTTGCCACATTGGATGCATTCACAGCCACTGGATCCTAATAAATTTTCCACTGACATGAAAACCTCCCAGGTAACATCTCCCAAGCCTACTGATACCAAGGGGTTATGACTTGCCGTACTGTTCGTCGGAACTGTCTGCGGAGCCTTTTTAATAATAGCCATTGGGTTGTATTTGTGGTCAACCTACACGGACAGGCGAAACGTGGTCCAGAAAGAGAGGTGTGTCCATACAGTGGATCGTGTAGAGCACAAGTAGTTCAACTTATATGTATTATATGGATTAGGTTTTTATGAGTTGATCCTTGACTTTCATGTTTTGTGTTGTAATTATGGGTAATTAAGGGTCTTTGTACCAGTTAGCGTAGTGTGTTAATGTTCCGTTGTGTTTTTGCTAGTGATCAACTGCTATGAAAAGTCTGTTTTTCTTTTAATTGCTGATATCACAGTGAATCCCATGCTCTAACTTCTAATTAAGAGTGCATAAAACCCGGCGTCTCCAACCCAGCTGCAACTTTGAGCAAATCATCCAATTTGAGCAACAAAACCTCTCCAACCAGCGGTCCTCAAATTCGGCGAATTGGCTACATATGAACAGTGCAGTGCAATCCCCCGTGACTGGCGCAACAGTGCTAAAGTAAGCAAACAATTCACAATATGGGAAAACCCTCAAGTTTAACTGAATCAGAGTTCAACCATTATATTGTATGAAATATTTGTCATCTTATTGTTTTATTGTATCCCTTATTTTATGGTTTTCCGAATTACGAGATATACCCGTAACCAATTAAATGTATTCCAATCGTATGGTTTTAAAAAAAGAAAGCTTATTTTTTACTTTTTTTTCGTTATTATATATCCCATATATATATATCAAAACCTTTTTATTCAACTATAATTATGTGTATACTACATAACATTTAGAAATTGTTATTTACAGAAAATCACTTAATTGATTACACTAACGGGGCTTGGGGTGTTTGTTAATGAGCAGCTTGATCAATTTCAAACATTTATTAACATGTTGCAATATTATGTATATTATGGGGTCAAATTTTAATTATTCTGAGACATTTGATAAATAGGAACACAGATAATATTGTAGGGAATAGTCGGTTAAGGGTAACATAGGTTTTAATGGGTTGGATTTGGAAAATGAGATTAGTGTATGCTAATAGTCCCACCAATTTACTTCAAAACTTCCACAAAATTAAGGATTAGGGTTGGAAATGGCTTTGAACCACAAAAGCGTATTTCCCTCACCTAACTGTTCAACAAAGTATAGTACGTCAGCAAATAATCCGATGAAATCGTCATAAGCCTTACGGACTTCGATATTGACGGGAAGTCCGTCATTGACGGGAAACCCATCCACTCCCATATTGCATGACCATCATTGCTTGTACAATATTGAATAAATTAAAAAGACTTTAATGTGCACACTTTTACACAAATGGGGTCCGTCGTGAGACGAAATCTGGCATGGGACTGCGACATTAAGAGACCGTGAAACCATCCAATGAGATTGCACCGTTTATATGGGGAACATAAAAATAATTATATAATTTTAATTGTTGCAATGTCATTGGATTGTCTCATGTTCTCACCACGTGCCAGTCCCACGCAATATTTTCTCTGGTCCTAGATTTGACAATTAAATATGGGGTTACGAAATCAGATTGTACTATCCATTTTAAGATTTCTGTAAAGGAGTTCATGCGAGGAGAAAACCTTGCATGCACGGGGTGCACTGCACTCTAACTAATGTTTGCATGCCACCTGACCGGAAAGAGTATATCTTGCCACATGGCATGTACCCAATGGATGGGTGTAATGCACCAGTTGCATGCATTAATCTCTATCCAACGAGCAACAATATCGTGCATTGACATTGAACCATTACCATTATTTGCGTACCAATATTGACGAATGCTGGACATGGCCGGTCAGATTCCAACTCCTACTTAAGATTGTTAATAGTGAAGAAACATCTAATCACCATGGGGAAGGTGAATGAATTATTATTAAAAACCAGTGCATGATATGACCATGGGGCCACCTGTGTGGGGATAGGTGGGGGGCTCAAGCCCACCGTATCCCCCATTACAAAAAAAATCCACAGGTTAATAAAAAATAAAAAAAACACACACCACCCTAATTTTAATTACAGAAGAATAATTCATATCTTATTCAATGTTAAAATTCGAACACATTTTACGTTGAATAGTTTTTGTAATAGAAGAACATTTATGTCTATTCATTCTACAAATTTAGCTGAATATTTTAAAAAACATATTCATCATAATATTATATTATATTATTATGCTTAGGTGATATTTTATGCCTTGAAATTATTTACGTCCTGTTGATATGTTGTGGTTTTTGTTATATTTAGGTAAAGCCGAAAGGTAAGACTTAGGCGTACGTAATACAGTACGGGATTAAAAAAAAGCGTATTTTAGTTTATTAGAACTCAATGTGTGTTCAGACATTGGAAAACACCAAAACAGTTAATACTCTACTCCTTGATAATATTTGCTAAGACTTGATTTCACCGTCATTCCTAATATTTTTACCGCCATTTCATACAATACCACAACCACCATATCCGGTTAAAGATTTTTCAGTGTGCATACTTGACCGTTTGGATTGTTTCTGAAATGGTTATGTTGATAGTGAACTATGATGGAGTCTAGGAAGATGTTGATTTCAACCCAAAAACTATTTTCTTGTTGGCTGTGACACCGAAGGATACACTGAAAACGTTGTCAGATAAGATATGCGATCGGTTTGGGTTGAACTGCGATGCAGTCGATATGAAGTTCAGTACCTTACTTTCAGGCACCGTTGTTGAAATGAGTTTTGACGCTGATTTTCAAATCTTCATTTCGCATAACAAAAAGAATCCTAAATGTTATGTTTCGGTGTTTCACAATCCTGTACTGGGACATATCGCAGAGGTACTCAGCCAGAATAAAGATTCAACTGTAAAACCTTTGGTTGATCAAAATCAACCCAACGGTCGACCTATTTACATCAGCACGCCATTGTCAACGGTGAATCAGTCGGTAACGCCACAGTTAAAGAAGAAGGCAAAATATACAGTTACCCCAAGCGGTTGTTCACCGGTAACATGTATATCCGATTCTCCCAGCACAAATTTTATTCCGAACCAAACACCCGGTGATGAGTCCTTATCACAGATATCAATCAAGCGGTTGCTTTCTGACAATATGCCATTGGTCATAGGTTCCAACACATTTTCAACCGGAACCAACCGAATGGGTGTTAATGATAGCGTACATCCTTTGGAGTCTTACGGAGGTCGATCTAAAAATAATGCAAAGGATGTTCAGTCCGAGTCAAAGCATTCTACAATCCATGATGTCGATTGTACGAATGTACACACTGCTGAAGATGATGCCATAGGTTGTGGAACACATTGCAGGGCATCATCGGTTCCTAGTAATGAACAGGAAACACATCGACAGCCTTTACAGCATCATCAGATACATGTTACATATAGAGAGGTCCATCCCATGCCCGGTCCTAACACGAATAACATTTCTATATCATGTATTACAAACAATGTACCACTTGCTGACCAGGATAACACCACTTACGTTCAAACCCCTCCTGATCATAATCTGTCTAGGCATAAAGTGCAAGGGTTTGACCATGTCTGTTTTGAAAATGTAAAAGAATGCAGCGCATTCAAATCCCAATCGGACCATACATCCATTCATAAAGGCAAGATATTCAAACACATGGATGAAATGAAGAAGGTGTTAGGTGTGTACGCGATGGAAAACCATTTCTGGTACAGGGTTACGCGGTCGACCACATCGCGGTATGAGGCATCGTGTACCGACCTCAATTGTCAATGGTTGGTACGTGTGGTGAAGAAGCGCCATGCAACTCACTGGTACGTCAATGTATATCGAGATACACACACATGCAAAGTCCAAAACTATGGTCTTCACTTTAACCAAGTCAGTGCCTATGTCGTTGGGGAACTGTATGCCCCAAAATTCACAGTTCCAGGATGCAAAATCCAAGCTAAAGATATCATAGTGGAAATGGGGTCTCAGCACGGGGTGCACCTTTTGTATAACAAAGCTAACCGGGCCAGACTCCATGCTCTGAAAATACAGTACAGGGATCCGTTGAATTCTTTTCAAACGTTGCCGGTGTACTTTTATATGCTGAAGCAAGCCAATCCTGGTACCCTAACAAACATCGAGACAGACTCAAAAGACCGGTTCAAGTATGGCTTCATGGCAATCGGTGTTTGTCTACAAGGGTTTATCCGTGTTATCAGACCCGTCGTTTCCATCGATGCAACCCACATGACGGGATCTGTCAAAGGGGTGCTACTTATAGCCTCGGCCAAAGACGAAGACTCAAAAATATACCCATTGGCATTTGGTTTCACATCCTCAGAATGTAAGGGATACTGGACATGGTTCCTTTCTGAATTGAAGAAGGGGATTGGTTCTCCTCATGATCTGGTCATTGTTTTAGATCGTCACAGAGGCATTATATCAGCGATGAAAAAGGTTTTCCCAGATGCACAGCACGCATTCTGTGTCTTCCACATTGCACAGAAATTTAGACGCTCATCCAAGAATCGAAGTCTTACAAGAGAATTCTTTTACAATGCATGTTACAAACACCGTCGCGATGAATGTGATATCGACCTTCAACAGATGGCTGCTTGCAACCAGAGGTACTACAACGACGTCATGAAAATTGGGGTAGATAAGTTCACAAATGCTTACTGCCCCAAAAATAGGTACCAGATGATGTCTACCCAATTAGCCGAGTCTATGAACTCAGCTCTTCTAGATCTCCGGAAGCTGCCTATCACAGCCATTGTAGAGCAGATTCGGGATATGATACAGAGGTGGTTCCATAAACGTCATACTATTGCAGATCATATTAGGTCTGATCTGACTCCAGCAGCTGACAATCACATACTTAAAGGGGTTGAACCTTCTTATAAATGCATCATTCGTCCTATCTCATACCACAAGTACAACGTCATCGAAAATCAAATTAATTCCATTGTCGATATTCAAGCAAAGACATGTGCCTGTCGCGAGTGGGATCTTCAAAAATTACCTTGTCGACATGCCCTTGCTTGCGCCAGGTATGTAATCAAAGTATACTGTCGTGAGTTCGTCATTAATTACCATATCCATATTTAGGGGTCTGACATCCAATAATTAATTTTTTTACCAGATACGCATCAATTCCGGTTCCTGAAATGTGCTCAGACTACTACAGATTTGATTGGATGCGAGAGGCATATCGGGGAGAAATCAACCCGGTTCCATACGCACAGAACTGGGTCGTACCCGATCATGTCCGGAATCTATTTGTTTGTCCTTGGAAGGTGCCTTTTTTGCCAGGAAGACCGAAAAAGTCAAGGTACCGTTCATGCGTCGAGAAGGCTAAGCAAAAGAAGTGTTCTAAGTGCGGCTTAAAGGGACACAACAGGAGGAGCTGCAGGAAAACATCGTCTGATGTTGCTAACAAAACCAAGCGTCCTCGCGGTTGCAGTGTATGCCACAAAGAGGGACACAACAGACAGACGTGCCAAGAAAGGCCATCCACTGACCTAACCTCTGAGGCTTCGGCTTACACCGACAACGACAACGACTCATAAAATTTCCCCAATGTATTGTTAAAAGCAGGTGAGCGGAATCTGCCATACAATCGTGTATTAATGTTATGTTTGCTTTCCATCTATTCGTGTAATCGTATGTTCAGTCCAAGGTCCGATATGTCATCAACACAGACATGTTTTTCATAATGCAGTTGATCATCATTGACCCTGTCATAAACGCATCCACTATCATCCTGCCAATCTTGGTCGTCTTGCCTTTCATCATAGTCGCCCTCTTCATAACCGGCTCCGTCATTGTAGGTAGCCTGATCGCCACCCAAGCCTTCTTCCGTGTGCTCCCTACTCCCCACACGCTACGGCTGATCTCCTGAATTACTGTCCCCTACATTTCCCTTAGGGATGACAGTGTCACAGTGTTACGTTTCCGAATATATAATGATCATTATTTAAATAAAATAAAGAACACTTGATACACAGGTGACATGTGTGGATATATACGTACTTGAAACCCGAGCATCCGTCTTAGCCCTTCGATCTCCCGTCTCAAACCCTCATTGACTATATTACGTACACGGTCCGCCCCCATTTCCTCATAGACGATACTACGTACGCGTTCCGGTATGGCATTCACCGCGTTCAGAACTCTTTCGAGAACTTCGGGTCCCACAAACTGTCGAGGTACCTCCAACTGTTTATGTAAAATGCTATATGTAAAACACCAAAACGTTTACCATGGTGTGAAACAAACAATAGATCCAGCCACAAATTGGGCAATCAACAACATTTCGAAAAAAACCCATTGATCCAATAATACTAGGCCAGGTTACCTCATCGGTTGTGTGACCAACCGAATGTCGCCCACGGCCGTTTGATCCTTCCCTCTGACAGAAGTCTTCTTGCCTGGAATCATCAACCGGGCCTGCTACACCTTGGTGAAGTGAATGAACCGGGTGGTCAGCCGGTGGAGGGAAAGATCCCTGTCCATTGTTGGATCGTTGTATATCCGGAAGAACCGTATCTATACGGTCCGTTGTATCAACACGGGCATGTACTCTCCGCCCGCCGTTAGTTTTCTCCCTCGGCCTGCGCTTCCTCTTGGTGGGTTCCTCATCCTCGTTACTCCCACTCAGCTTCCACTGGGGTCCCTCAGACAGGTCCACATCAATATCCCTCCAGTAATGTTTCTGCAACTCATGTTCGGTGGGTACAAGCTCCGGAAGCCCAATAAGCTGAAGGATTATGGAACTAATATAATTGTCCAATATCTAAAGAACATAAATAATATTAAATTATAGCACAAATGAGATATTTGTAAATTACCTTCCCGCTTGTCTCAGTTTTGGTCCAGGCGTTGACCATGTCCGATCCCCTCTGTTTGAAACAGTACTTCCTAAACCGTGGCGCTTCGTTGGGATCCCCTATTAGCTTACCGCATTTGTTGCGCATCACAAGTATAGCCTCCGCAGCCCAAAACTATATCGTATCAAACCCGGGAAACGGTTTTAGAATGTGTAATTAGCATTATGTATCATGGAAAAAATGAATAATCTTGATTACAAACATATGTCAATGTCAAATTAAGGTCAAAAGGGATTAAGGATTTAAAAAATAACCTGTAATCCCCAAATGAATCCGTATAGGTTGTATCTCGTAGTCGGCCCGAGAGGGTCTGCCGGTACCTTAAAACCTTGACCGATGTAGTGGAGGGTCATCTTGAAAACGTAGTGACCCTAGGCGAAGTTGTTAAACACTTGAACATCCACCACTAGAGAGAACATCCAGTATGCCACCTGGTTCCGGTCGTCCTGACCGAAGAGGACCCTGTTGGCAAACAGAAGCAATGCTAACTTAAGTGCGTCGTGAGGCCGGTCGAAATCCTCCACCATGAATGGAGCTTTCAAATCTGTGATCACAACTTTTTTCCTTCCCTGAAAGTACCTTGCGTGAATACCACCCGGGACAACCTCATACTCTCTTGAAGGTATGTCGGACAGACGGCCAAATTTCAGGCCCGTGCACAGACAGAACTCCCTCTTCCCAAATCTTGCCTTAGTTTTTCCTAAGGTAAACCATAACTTGTCCTCACTACCTCCAGGAATGAATATCTGTCTCAGCAGCAAGCTGTGAATGAACTGTGCCTGAAAATAACCCCCTTTAGGGAAATCCAAGTAGTGGCCAAAGCATCCTGACTCAAATTCTGCCCTTTCACCGGCACGGTCAAGAATCTTGTCTATATCGGAAATCAATTTGTGAAAACAGTGTGTGTTGATGGTGATGTTATAATTCCAAGTGGCCCTCGGGTGTACCAACAAATGATCCAAATTTTCCTCCTCAGCCATCTGTAAAAAAAAATATATAATTGCAAGAGTAATCTAACTAAGCATTGAGGCAGCATGAACATATATCCACAGTAAGAATTAAACAGAACAAAACCCATCCTAGAAATCTTTATATTTTATAGCGGTAAAGACGAAAAACATAAAATCTAGAGTTAGGATAAAATGCAACTCCACCCATCTCCAATGAAATCGCTTGTTCGAAGTTCGAACACTGGATAAACATTGAGTCCAGATACAGTATTTAAGTCGAACACTGCATAAACATTCATAGAATAATCCAAACCGTCGTCCCTGTGAGTAATTTGGATTTCGTTTCAATCATCTTCCTTGTAGTAACAATTACAGACTGAAACCCATCGAGAAAACACAAATTAGGTATAGCTTATTCCTTGCATGTTCGAAACGACATACCCAGACTGAAACCCATTACCAATTAATACATACCCAGTTGTAATAATGAAATTGAAACAAGCAAACTTATGATAAGAAACAAAATTAGGATCAAAACAAAGAACGCCATACCGTCGACACGAATGGTTGCGCCGTCGATTAAAGAAGTACTTCCAGAAGAATAGGAACAGTTCCTCCTTTTGATGCTTACACGGTGTAAGTTCTTCGAGTAAGCTAATATACATGAAGAAAATAAGACTGTTTACCGGATTTATGACCAAATTGCAACCAACCCCCCTGAGGTTTGCTCTTTCACAAATAAATTGCAATTAACCTTTTTGGTTTAATTGCAATGTTCAAATAAATATGGTTTAATTGCAATTAAAAAATAAATATCGTTCAAGTTTTGATAAATTCAAATTTAGATATAAAAACTATTAACAAAATCCAATTGACCGTTTGGATTTGCTATAAAATTGGCGTTGACACCAGATCAATGGCCAAGAATTCCTTTAGATTAAATAAATATATAAAAAAATATTGATTTTATTATTAAATTTAATTATGGCATCCATTAAATGCAAAGTATTGATGTGATGTGTAAGGTCGACTAATCAAAGTTGGTCCATTGTCTAAAACATGGTTGCATCGGATGCACGGTGCCTCCCCCACCCTTATCCTGCCACGTCAAAAAATGTGCTGACGTGGCAGCATCATGCATTGCGCTGCACAGAACCCCTCTTATACCCAGACACAACTTTATCATAACACAGTTAACACCCACTGCAATAGCGGTCAAACTTAGAACACACTAACTAGGGTGAACCATTACCACCCACTCCAGGTGTTTGACACGTGTCCCAAACTTTGGTTTAACTTTAGACTTTGGGTTGGGTTTGGGATACGTGTCAACACCTGTAGTGCGTGGTAATGGTTCACCGTGAGTGAGCAAAAATGCACTTTGGAGTTTGAGTGTTATAGATGTTCTTCCAGCCTTCCAGGTGCCGGATTCACAAATACATGTTCTGAATGCTTACACGGTAGAAGTTGTGGAGTAAGTACGTATACATGAATATAACAGACTATACGTATACACGAATAAACTAAGTCTGTTATATTCGTGTAACTGACTTGGTACATTCGTGTACAACTAATATAATTATCACAATTACTTTTGAAATTCCTTTGCCATCACAATTACTGAAATTCCTTTGGCATCAGATCAATGGCCAAGAATTACTTTTGATTTGAATCTTCTATTTGAAAAAAATGATGTTATTATTATATGTAACTAGTATAGTAGTATGTCAACATGTGCGATGCACAGGCTTTATTTTATTTTTTTCAATTGGAGCTTTTTTATTAAATTATCTCCTAATATCTCATTTCATAATATAATTCAGCTATTTAGATTATTATTTAGCTCAATTTTGGATAATTTATAGAGACCATTCACCTATCAATTTTTGTGCCAAGTGTACTCGATGGTTTTTTTAGATTCAGTAAGTATTACCTAATAACCTAATAATTTAGATGTTTCAAATTGTACAACCATTGAATCCGGTACATTCTCACATTAAGTTGATCTTAGAAAATTATTAAATAGGATAAATTTGTTGTTATCATTACAGAGGAAGTGAAGAGTCCGTAGAGATAAGGAATAATTATCTCAAAAAATTAATAATAAATTGAATGGAAGAGTATTTAGAGATAATGAATCAAGAATTATTAATGGACAATAAGGATGAATTGAATGCGACAATTACTAATAATTTTTTTAAATGGGAGCAATAACATATTAAAAACCAAATTAATGAATTAATTGCCAAACGTTCTGAGGCATGAGAATTTATATAAATAAAAAAGATTTCTTTTAATTATTAATTACCATGATGTATCCAACATTAACAAAATTTGAGTCGGTGGTTACAACTTATAACCAATGAATCAATTATTGGTAGTGGTGGAAACGAAGAGCCTTGTTTATTCTTAGCATCTCCAACCACGCTCCCTAAATTTTAGTTAAATTTTAGCTATTTTAAAGTTATTTTACGGAGCCACTTTTCATGAAGTCACTCCAACCATGCTCCCTATTATAGCTAATCATTAATATTTTATTATTTTTTACATTTAAAATAAAAAACAAAAGTTGCACTCTCCATGTAAAAAATAAATGTTGCACTCTCCATGTAAAAAACAAAAGTTGCCGTTGACAACTCTCCGTGTAAAAAATCAGTTGACAAATTGTCAACGACCTTCAAACTTTTAATAAATAAAAATACAAAATTGATTTCATTTTTTTAATAACAAAATGAATTTAAAAATATTAAAAAGTTAGGAAAGAGAAGATAAAGAGCTCCCTACATTTGGAGAGCCACCAAGAGGCTCTCTAAAATAGGGAGCCATTTAGGGAGCCCCATTGGAGTGCAAAAAAGTTAAATTGGCTCCCTATTTTAGCTAAGGAGCTCATTTAGGGAGCCCCTTGGAGATTGGTATTACCTAAGAGTTTATTCTTGAAGGCATTGGATACCTAAGAGCTTCCAAGAGTTAATAACAATTATAATGGCATTGGATAACTAAGAGCTTCATAGGAAGAATAACAATTATTATATGATTCAACTAAAATCAAAATCACTTTAATTAATTGATTAAATATTTTAAAGTTAAATATAAATATATAATTTAATACAAAAACTCCCTCACGGCGACATGTGGCGCTATGAAACTCTAATTTTTTTTTGACATGAGGTAGTATGGTGATTTTCAAATAGACGGGAAAAAATTCACATCTAATCCAAAACCCATTTGCAATCTCTGCGTGTCCAAATTGGTAAAACCGGGTCGTTTTGTGGTTTGCTGTTTTGTTGAGGTGATTGTGATATATTTAAAAAACAGTGCAGATATTTGCACCCATAAAAAAAGCTAGGGCACCCCTAATTTATTTATACTCCTTTGTATCTACAGCTCAATTTGAATTTTAAAAAACTGATGTACAAAAATTAGTATTTTATTGTTAACAATAATTAACAAAACCAGAAGATTCTATCGTTGATTGTAAAACTAATATAATAATCTTATTACTAACCAATACTAATACATAATCTTCGTATATATGTATTTTGAAGGTATATACAGAAATATTAATAGGCGGTAAAATTACATTCGATCGACCACCAACGTTCTTAGTTATTACGCAAACACGATTAATCCATTACGTTGTAAAGGATTACGCTTGACGATGACATGTACTGTGGGTATGTACTAATGATTGGCCGATACCAAGTGAACAGGCAATTTGATTATTGACTCGGTTGGAATGTTTTTCTAGGCAAATGTTCATTACTCTCTCACTTTTTTTTTTTTTTTGATTACATCAACAACAACCGGGACCAGCAAGATGGGGGCTCTACAATCACGGCCCGAACACACAACTCCCACGAGGGGAGAGCTCACCCACATGAAGGTGGGACAAGACCCACACACACACAAGGTGGGAAAACTTCCCTATATACACACCAGCCATGAATCGAACCTTGGTGGCGAGAGACTTAGGAAAGACTCTAGGCCACCAAGGCATAGGGCCAGGTGTCATTACTCTCTCACTTTGAGGATACCATGGAGATGCTCTAACCCTTTTCTCCCATAGGTTGAAGTTTATTCTATCACGATAAGAGCTGAAAAGATAAAGAGTTGAAAAGACATTAGACACAATTTGTAATCGGTAAACTAATAACAGTGTGACACAATGGATTTGTGTTGCAGGTCACCTGAACACAAAAATGGGTAATGGCTTGAATTTCGGTTAAAATAATAAAGTTTTAACTCATTTTGGTGGTAAATGGATGCGTGAAGACACTTGAAACGCTGCGTCGCGTGATTGGTTTGTCTTCCCCATGTGGGGGAGGAAATCATACAAGAACGTCACTAGGGATGCAGAAATTTATCTACGACTTTTCATTTTGCAAACCCACTTGCACACATTCAAGATTAAAAGCATAGAAAACAACAAGGTGGAAGATTTTTCGTGGTAATATTCCCAAATTAAAACATACATCCCACTTGCAATATACAGGAGCGCGAACCCAAGTAGTCAAAATGTCCTACGTAAAATTGATTAAGTAAGACAAACCGCTAATGGGTTCGTTTTACAGACTTTTAATGACCTAATGGGGAGGATGAGACGGTGATAAAGATGACCCATCTCCCTCTCCAAGTCGCGATCGGTCTGTGTGTCATCAATTAATGCGAGAATTGTCATACACAACCAGTCTTGTTAACTGCCCCGAAAAAGTGAACAACACTTGATATTTATGTGGAAACCCTCAAGGGAAAAACCACGGGCCGTTAAGTGAGCCACACTCGAACCTCGAATCCACTAAATGTGATGAAATTACAACCTAATCCCGGAAGTAAAACACAACCTACCTAATCCCGGTATAATGAACCTAGTCCGATGCTTGCGAATTAAGCAACCTAATCCCGGTCACCAAACACAGACCTTAATTCTCTAAAAGAGATTAACACACTAAGTGAATATATGAATATCCAAATGCAACAATAGAGCAAGGGAAACCTATATGCTTTCTAAGATGATGAATTTGCAATTAGAAACAATCCTAGTATTAAACCTAAATGACATGTCAATTAGTTTAGATAATTCATAGATTATAGAAACCTAGATACTATCACAAACACAACAGTCAATCAAATCAACACAACAATCTCTTCTTGAAGAATTAGAACAATCTAAAACAATTAAGTAATAAAAGAGATGCCATAATAAATAAAACACTAATTATATATGATAATAGTGAAAAACTTACCAAAGCAAGTGTGATGATAAAAGACCCATGCAAGCAAGCATCCTAGATATGCTAGAGAATGCTTGATGAACTTTGATGCAAATGAATTTTGGTTTGAGTGTTTAAAATGAGCAAACTTGGTTGTTTTCTCTCTTAAAAATCTCTCTTTTAAAAGTAGGGTTCTTGATGAATAAAGAGTCACACTCAGAATAAGAGAAAGTGATGTATTTATAGGCATGAAAAACAGAGCATGTGAAAAGATAAGTTTGCCCCTGAAACGCACCGATCGGCGGTTTCAATCGGTGGCCAAGCCGCCGATCATAACCGCCGAATTGAACCCGAGAAGAACAGGGGAACAACGGCGGTTTCATTCGGCGGTTTTGTGACCGTCGAATCAAACCGAGTGATTAAATCTATCAGGTATGAACGGCGGTTTCATTCGGCGGTTTCGAAACCACTGATTCAACCGCCGAATCAAACCGAGAGATAAAATCAATCAGGTCTGAACGGCAGTTTTGAACGGCGGTCGTGACCACCGATTGTAACCGCAGAATTGCTCCAGACACTTCTGGAAGCAAACAGCGGTTTCATTCGGCGGCCAGGCCACTGATCATAACCGCCGATCACCAACATAAGTGAAAACTAAGGAGAAGCCAAGGGCATTCTCCGTAGGCGGTTTTCATGTAAAACCAAGCACATTCTAGTGCATACGTGGACGTTTCCGACTATTATCGGGAAACGAATTACAAGACACAAATACACACAACAAAATATAACATATAAGTGCAAGTGTGAAATGTGACATGTGAAGAGAAAGCACACAAATGCAAGAATGCTAAGTGAGTGTGTGCAATCTAAATCTTTTCAAAGAAAACCAAGCACTAGAGTTATACATTTGGCGTGCTTGTCCCTTGAGGACTTGTGAAGGGTCTTCGAGCTTGAAGATCAATCACCTAAACTACCCTTACACAATAAATCCCAACACGTGGTTTGTCCATGAAATAAGCCAATCAAAGAATGGGAATCCTTACAGTCCGCGCTTGCACTAGTATGTGCTTGGTTTGCACGAAGACCGCCTACGGAGAATGCCCTTGACTTCTCCTTTGATTTCACCTCTTTTGGTGAAACGGCGGTTATGATCGGTGGCCTAGCCGCCGAATGAAACCGTCGTTTGAGTCCAGATACCTTTGGATCAATTCTGCGGCTATGATCGGCGGCCACGATCGCCGCTCGAAATCGCCATTCATACCTGATTGATTTAATCTCTCGGGTTTGATTCTGCGGTTAATTCGGCGATTTCGACAGCGCTGATTGAAACTGTCGTTGTTCCCTTACCTCTCTCGTGAGTCATTCAGTGGTTTTAGACGGTGGCCTAGTTGCTGATTGAAACCGCCGATCAGTGTGTTTCAGGGGCAAACTTGTCTTTTTACATGCTCTGTTTTTCATGCCTATAAATACATCACTTTCTCTTGTTCTGATTGTTACTCTTTAATCATCAAGAACTCTACTTTTAAAAGAGAGATTTTTAAGAGAGAAAGCAACCAAGTTTGCTCATTTAAACACTCAAACCAAAATTCATCTAGCATCTTCTAGCATATCTAGGATGCTGTTGCATGGGTCTTTCATCATCACACTTGTATTGGTAAGTTTTCACTCTATAAATATAATTAGTGTTTTATTTATTATGGCATCTCTTTCATTATTTGATTGTTCTTAGATTAGATTCTAATATTCAAGATAGAGATTGTTGTGTTGATTTGATTGAGTGTTGTATTGTGATAGCTAATTAGGTTTTTACTTAATCTTGATTAGCTAAGCTATTTGACATGTCATTTAGTTCTTAATATCTAGGGTTGCTTTTATTGCAAAATCATCATCTTAGATAAGCATATAGGGTTCCCTTGCTCTATGTTGCATTTTGGATATTCACATATTCACTTAGGGTGTTAATCTCTTCTTAGAGAATTAAGTCTTGTGTTGTGACCGGGATTAGGTTGCTTAATTCGCAAGCAATTGGACCAGGTTCACTTATGCCGGGATTGGGTAGGTCTGTGATTACTTCTGGGATTATGTTGTAATTATTTTACACATTTAGTGGATTCGAGGTTAGAGTGTGGCTCACTTATTAGCCCGTGGTTTTTTCCCGTGAGGGTTTCCACGTAAAAATCAAGTGTTGTTTAATTTCCGTATTTTATACTTGATTTATTGCTTTATCTAGTTAGGGGTATTTTCGTAATATTGACTATTCATGAAAAATTGGGTAAAATCTTTAAAATCTATTCATCCCCCCTCTAGATAGTTTTATACACACCGTGCAATATTTGTTTCACCTTGTATTTTGGACTTGAATGCTACATGTCTTGTATGCAAAGCATTTTTAATTCACACATTTTATCAAAATAAATCTCCTTGTTTCTCTCCAATTAATTGAGTTGCATAAAGTGGCTTATATGATTATGCAAGTATCTAGTATGCTACTAACTCTCTTTGCTAAGTGACTCGGTTGGGGACTACTCCTTTGCCTATATCATGACAAAAAAGGGGAGTAAAGTGGATAAAGTGGATAAAGTGGTGGTAAGGGGAGTTGCAAATTGTAGTAGCAATTGTGCATGTTTAGGAGAATATACATTGAGGGGGAGTAACCCGTTGAGGGGGAGCATTGCATACACATACATTGCATGATGTTGTGCATAAATTCTTAAATGATGTTGGGCTTAAATTCTTAAATGCAAATGCTTGTTTATGCTCTCACTTGATCAATCTCACATTTTACTTGTATTGGAAAGTATAGAAACTTTGCTTTCAGGGATTGATTGTTCTACGAGAGATTGAAGGCTTCAAGATTTAAAAAAAAAAAAAAAATATCTCTTTGTAAAGTAGAAAATCTTTATTGACCTGTAGTTTCTATTATGCTGTGAGGAATCAATGTGAGTGGTGGTTTTGTCACGAAATAGCCAAAGGGGGAAATTGTAAGGATTCCCATTTGATGATTGGCTCATTTCGTGGACAAACCACAATTGAGGTTTATTGTAAGGGTAGCTTAGGTGTTGGTGTTCAAGTTCATGCCCTTTCAAGACCTCATCTTGATAAGCATCGAAGGTAAAATTCTAAGTGCTTACTTTCTTCGAAAAGATTTAGAAGCACACACAATTTGCATTCTTAAAATTGTGTGCATTCTCCTCCTTTGTCACATTACACACTAGCACTTTGATTGTTATATCTTGTTGTGTGTTTATGGGTCTGGTAATTCGTTTCCCGACATTGTTCGGAAACATCAGTGCATGCACGGAAGTGTGCTTGGTTCACCGCAATGATCGCCGATGGAGAATGCCTTGGCTTCTCCTTAGGATTCACCTTCAGTGGTGATTCGGTGGTTAGATCGGTGGCCCAGACCGCCGAATGAAATCACCGTTTGCATCCAGAAGTGTCTGGAGCAATTCTACGGTTACAATCGCCGACCACGACCGCCGTTCAAAACCGCCGTTCATACTTGATTGATTTGATCTCTTGGGTTTGATTCTGTGGTTAAATCGGTGGTTTCGAAACCGCTGAATGAAACCGCCGTTGATGCTCTGTTCTTATCAGGCTCAATTCGGCGGTTGTGATTGGCGGTCTGGCCACCGATCGAAATCGCCTATCGGTGCATTTCAGGGGCACAATTTTCTTTTCACATGCCATGTTCTTAATGTCTATAAATATCACACTTTCTCATTCTCTGAGTCAGTTCTTTTATTCCTTAGAACCCTAAATTTAAAAGAAAGATTTTTGAGAAAAAATCCAATCAAGAACTCACTTTTAAACACTCAAATCAAATCCTTTTTGCATCAAATTTCATATTGCATCTTCTATGTCTATATATAATGCATCAATGCATGGTTTTGGATCATCACATCTTACTTGGCTTGTTCTTCACTAATTTCATCTATTTTAAGTGTTTTTCATATTAAGACATCTCTTTAATTGCTTGTATGTTTTTAGATCATATGCTAAATACAAGTTAGATATTATTTGTGATATAATTGATTGAGTGTTGTATTGTGATAGCTATCTAGGTTTTGCTTAATCTTGATTAGCTAAGCTATTTGACATGTCATCTAGTTTTTGATATCTAGGATTGCTTTAATTGATATATCATAATCCTAGATAAGCATATAGGGTTTACCTAGCTCTTGTTGCATTTTGAGTATTTTACATATTCACATAGGTAGCATTATCTCTTTATTGAGAATTAAGACTTGGGGCTAAGATTGCTTAGGCCTTAAGCAATTTGGACTAGAGCCACTTTTAAAGGCCCGCGTGGTAGAAGTGGGAGGTTATTGACCGGAGTGTTAGACGAGGTCTATATAGCTTGTAAACTCTATTTCAATTAGTGGATTTTGAGGTTCGAGTGTGGTGCACTATACAGCCCGTGGTTTTTCCCAGTGGTTGGGTTTCCATGTATATATCAAGCGTTATTTTATTTCCACACCATATTACACTTGCCATATTATATTGACTATTAGGGGTATTTTCGTAATCTTTACTATACATGAAAATTGGGTAAAATTAGTTAAAACCTATTCATATCCCCTCTAGATAATATTGTACACACTGAGTATTTGTTTCATCATTTTCTTCTAAAGCCGTCACTTTAGGTTCAAACCTATCGGGGAAAGATCTCATGATTTTCTGCTTAATTCTCCTATCTGAATACGGGTCACCGAGTTAGTGGCTTTGATTCACAATGTCCATAAGCCTCACTTGGAAGTCATAGAAGTGCTCGTGCTCTTCCTCTTCCATCCGAATAGTCTCAAAACGAGTTTGTAAGACTTGGAGCTTGGAGTCCTTGACCACCTCGGTTCCTTCATGTGCAACTTCTAGGATATCCCATGCCTCTTTGGCAATCCTAGTAATTTGAATCAACTTATAATGATTCTCATCGACTGCACAACGGATGGCATGTATGGCTTTGTTGTTCCACATGGAATCAACAAATTCTTGCGTGTCCCACTATGCCTTAGGCTCAAGCACTTCTTCTCCTTCTCCTCCTCCTCCGGTAGGAGTCATCTTAGGTGGAGCATATCCATCTTCAACCGCCATCCACGCCTTATCATGGATTTGGCATAAGTATGCTTCCATCTTCCCCTTTCATGAGGAGTAATTATCGCCGGTGAGCAACGGTGGCCTCACGCTCAACGCTCCCTCTTTGCTCATCCCGTAATCATTCATAGTGTTTAGATGAATGCAAATGAGATGAATGCAAAATGTATGAATAAATCAAAAAATCACACACAATGCAAAACACACCAATAATGAGCAAGGACATCTAAGTATAACTAGGAACCCGCTCTGATACCAATTGAAAGTTCTCACGATGTGTTAATGTAGGGAAAAATACTGTAGTACGCAGCGGAAGCGAGACTAAAAATAGATTTAGTATGTTTTAAAATTTTTCATTTTTATGAACCTTAACCCTTTAAATTAATTAACCATACATATAATGTAACAAAAAGTAGAATACCTTTTGTCGCGTGATCCGATTGACTTACGTCGATGGTAATCCGCAAGATCTTCAATCCTACCACGAACGTGAATCACCTAGGAGCGTGGTCTCCCTTTTCTTTGAATTGCGTACCTGAGAATGGACAAACAAACTTTCTTTTTCTTTTATTAGTCACAAAACAATCAAAAGACTACAAAGATTATTCTGGTCACTTTTGAGTTCTCAATCTAATGATCGAAACTCGTGTGAACCTAATTCAATGTTGTACACACAAGCTTATTGATGAACAAGCAATTAGTGTACCATCAAAAGAATAATCTCTTCTCTCTTTTATGTCTTGGTAGAATAATCAAACACTTTTCTATGAGTTTAGAAGAAGAAGAAAAATTGATTCTGAAACAAATAATAGCACGGTGTGTATAAAGCTATCTAGAGGGGGGGTGAATAGATTTTATCTAATTATTACCCAATTTTCGCATGCAAGTCAATTTTACGAAAATACCCCTAGCAAGTCAATAATACATACAAGTGTAATAAGATGCGGAAATAATAAATGACACTTGATGTTTACGTGGAAATCCTCAACAGGGAAAAACCACGGGCTGGTAAGTGCGCCACACTCGAACCTCGAAATCCACTATATGAAAAGACGGTTACACCCTCAAGTGATTCTCGGACCCTCACCCTAGATAACCTCAGGCTATGGACACTACCAATCGCCACTCTTGGTTCAATCCCTAGTGATATCCCCTGATACACTACTCTTGGCGTGAGCACCCTCTAATCTACCACGCGGGCCTTTTATAGCGGCTCTAGTCCAATTTGCTTGAGGCCTAAGCACACTTAGCCCCAAGACTTTAATCTCTCAAAAGAGATGCACAACCCTATGTGAATATGTATGAATATTCAATTAATGCAATAAGAGCTAGGGTACTCTAAATGCTTACCTAGGATTATAAGATGACAATATAATCAATCCTAGATATCACATATAGCTATATGACATGGCATATAACTTTAGCTAAGTAAAGGATAACCAATCCTAGATACAAAGCTATCATATGAAACCCACAAACATTCAAAGGATTAACTAGTTGATTAAAAAACAATCTATCAACCTAGTTATCAATACATCACACAAGAATGTTCATGGCATAGCTTTTAGGCAATAATGACCTAATCAAATAAGCTATGAAAAATAATCTCAATCAATAAATGAGATCAATTAGCTAGATGACATATGAACATTAAAGCCTAGCTAACAAATAATAACCCAATCAACACATAATCTCAATCTTATATGTAGAAATTAATCTAAACACATATAAGTAAAATATGAGATAAAATTGATAAGTAGAAACACTAATTATGTAAGATAAAAGTGTTCAACAAATCATACCATGTGTGTTGAAGAAGACCCATGCATTGGCATATGCTAGATGAACCTAGATGATGCCTAGATGATGATTTGTGCATGTGGGAATGGGTTTAGAGAATTAAAGATGTGATCTTCAAGGATTTTTCTCTCAAGTCACTCTAAATATCTCTCTAGGGTTCTTGGGATGCAAGACTTCTATTCTGAACCAGAGATAAGGATGTATTTATAGAGACCAAAAACAGGGCAGGTGAAAATACAATTTTGCCCTTGAAACGCACCGATCGGCGGTTTCATTCGGCGGCCAGGCCGCCGAATTGAACCGCCGAATGGCTCCCGAGTGGAACAGGGGAACTTCGGCGACTTCGTTCGGCGGTTTGGAAACCGCCGATACCAACCGCCGTTTTGGACCCGAGAGATATATTTCAATCAGGTCTCATTCGGCGGTTTCGAACGGCGGCCAGGCCGCCGAACGTAACCGCCGTTTCACCAAAAATGGTGAAACAAAGGAGAAGCCAAAGGCATCTCCACCGGCGATCATCGCGCAAAACAAAGCACATCACCGTGCACGCGCGGACGTTTCCGAACATCCTTAGGGAAACGAATTACACCACACAAAAAGCTAACATACATGAAGTGCAAGTGTGGGTATTGAATGCATCCTAATGCCTATCATGTCATGGCATTATCATATAACAAGATGCAATCAATTCAATCATGCAAGAAGAGATATTGAATAAATCAATAAAGCACAATGCACACAAAATATAAACACAACATTCAAGAATAAGAGTTATGCATGTTGTGTGTGTGTGCAACTATATCTCTTCAAGCCAAAGTAAGCACAAGATATACCTTTGGTGCTTGTCCTCTTGAGGTCTTGGAAAGGGTCTTTGATCTTCAACCTTAATGACCTAGACTACCCTTACAACCAAACCCCAACATGTGGTTTCACCACGAAATAAGCCAATCAACAAAAGGGAATCCTTACAGATTCAATCAAGCCTTTGAAAGTGGCCGAACCCAATCACAAGAATTATATAGGGTGGCCGAATTTTGCTTCCTTTCTCCTTTAGGGTTGCCGAAATCTTCATATGATTTAATTAGGGTTGCCGCAAATCCTCTACAAAAAAGGATTTGTGTTGCACCCTAATACACATCAACTTTTAGACTTCTAACCCTAATACAACTTATAAGTATTTTTATTCTTTTATTGACTATAATAAAAAGACTTCTTATTTGATTAAATAAATAAACTTAATTATTTATTTTCTTACCAAACAAGTCTTTTACGTTTAGTATACATATAGTATAACTCTAGGAAACATATTTCCTAATAAAAAAAAGATTTTGTTTCTTAATTAAATAATTAATTAATAAATTAATTAATTCTTATTTAATCAAACAATAAAATAAAATAATATTTTTGACTATATACATAGCCTTGCCGCCCCACATGTAATAAATGGGCCAAATATTATTTCCTTATTTTATTTAATCTATTGGACTTTAAATAAAATGCCCACATGTGAACCATACATATTCTTACTAAAAGAAACAAGCCCACATGCCTTTCATTAATATATTAATATAATTGATCAGCCCATTAAACAAATAATGTGCAAATTATATTCTTAATATATTAAATGCAATTCTAGATGGACCCATAAATTGGTCCGGTAGAATATATCAAGTGATCCATGCAAGTCCGTGTGGATTGGGGATCTTGGTGGGCTATCTAAATTTAAGCTTTAATAGACATAACCTAATCACAATCAACAAATGATTCACTTAGGTCCGATCCATTAATTTTAACTCATTCCACTAAAGAGCTAAAATTGAACTCTTAAATAAAGATAGAATAAGAAGAAGTTCCTCATTCATACCCTAGACAATCATATTGGAGATAGTGTATCCTCGTGATTAATATCAGTAATCGCCAAGAGTTCATAGACCGCCTATAACTCTCCAAGTTACCATATTTACTCATATGACCGCGTTTTGAACCTGGATATTTTGACTTATCCAGAAGCCATGTTTTCAATAGTCACTATCGAAAACTCAACGTTGAGATTTAATATCCAATTACCTCAAAACATCCATATGATGATATTATACTCTCATTTAATAAATGGAGCCACGATGTCCATATCTATAAATGAAGTTCTCTATCGATTAACAAATGAATATCACCAAACTATCGAGGATAGACTATGCTATATAATCGTACTCATTGATAACTCAAATGATATCACTTGCAACCATAAGTCCATCATTTATCTCAGGATTAAGATAGACTCTCCGATTGTCCTGATAATGAAAAGACTATTATCTATTGACGGTTCTAGATAAAGCTTTTCATTGTGATCCAGTTCAATGCACGCAGTGCACTAGATTCTTTTACTCGAAGACACTCCGATGATTTTAGACTCATCATATCTCATTTGATCCCACTCAAATGCTAGCAAAAGAATTCTACAACTTTAACAAGATAAAGGTGCCCAACCTTTAACTTAAGTTGTGAACATTATTCAAGACTAACTAAAGAATTGTGTCTACCTCATACATATCCAGATGTACGAACAATTCTTCTTTTCTCATAGTTTTTAGACCTTATGATTATTTACTTTGACAATTATAATATTAAACTATAAATGCTATAAGATTTGTTAAACCAGAAATCACTTTATTAATATGAAAAAGATCGTTAATTACAACATTACACTCTTGCTATTACGCATAATCCTAACAGTTAAATATTAATCTAGAGGGGGGTGAACAGATTTTAAACGATTTTACCCAATTTTCGCATACATGTCAAGATTACGAAAATACCCCTAACAGTCAATATAATATAGCAAGTGTAATATGGTGTGGAATGTAAATAACACTTGATATTTACGTGGAAACCCTCACGTGAAAAACCACTGGCTAATATGTGTGCCACACACGAACCTCGAATCCACTAATTGAAATGATTACAACCTAATCCCGGTTTAATGATCTAATCCCGATCAATGATCATCACAACTAACTAATCCTGGTATGAGTGGACCTAGTCCAATTGCTTGTGATTTATGCAATCTAATCCCGGAAGCTACACAAGTCTTACTTCTCAATGAAGAGATAAAGAGCCTATGTGAATATATGAAATATCCAAAATGCAATAAAGAGCTAGGGAACCCTATATTCTTATCTAGGATGATGATTTTGCAATTAATTCAATCATAGATATTAAAAGCTAGATGACATGTCAAAAAGCTTAGCTAAACATAGATTATGAAAACCTAGATAACTATCATAGTACAACACTCAATCAATTCATCACAAACAATCTCTATCTTGTATCTAGCATATGATCTAAAAACATACAAGTGAATAAAGAGATGACTTGTTAAGAAAGATACTGAAATTAGATGAAGTTAGTAAAAATCTTACCAAGCAAGATGTGATGATGCTAAACCATGCATGAATGAACTTTGATGCACAAAGGAAAAGTGTTTGAGTGATCAAAGATTATCAAAGATGAGTTCTTGATTAAAATCTCTCTTTGAAAAGCTCTCAATTAAAAATATGATTTTTGAGTCAATACTTTGACCTAAGAACAAAGAGACAAATATATAGGAGGTCAAATTGAAGCTGTGTCGTTTTGGCCAAAATCAGTGGTCGCCATTTGTCTCAGGGCGACCTCGTGGCTACACCAATTTTTCTTCTAGGTCGCCATTTGCGCTCAGGGTGTAGGGAAAAATCGTAGTACACGCAGCGAAAGCGAGACTAAAAAATAGATTTTAGTATAGTTTAAAAATTTTCCTTTGATGAACCTTAACCCTTTAAATTAATTAAACATACATATAAAGTAACAAAAAGTATAATACCTTTTGTCACGTGATCCGATTGACTTACGTCGATGGTAATCCGCAAGATCTTCAATCCTAGCACGAACGGGAATCACCTAGGAGCGTGGTCTCCATTTTCTTTGAATTGCGTACCTGAGAGTGGACAAACAAAACTTTCTTTTTCTTTTGTTAGTCACAAAACAATCAAAAGACCACAAAGACTATTCCGGTCACTTTTGAGTTCTCAATCTAATGATCGAAACTCGCGTGAACCTAATTCGATGTTGTACACACAAGCTTATTGATGAACAAGCAATTAGTGTACCATCAAAAGAATAATCTCTTCTCTCTTTTATGTCTTGGTAGAATAATCAAACACTTTTCTATGAGTTGAGAAGAAGAAGAAAATTGATCCAGTGAACCAGAGGGGCTGGAATTTCTTCTCCTCTTC
The DNA here is from genome assembly GCA_008009225.1 of Acer yangbiense. NCBI lineage: Eukaryota > Viridiplantae > Streptophyta > Magnoliopsida > Sapindales > Sapindaceae > Acer > Acer yangbiense. The sequence continues at coordinate 31,252,571 of CM017763.1, read as the reverse complement.
CTTTAGGGTTGGCCGAATCCTACTTGTGATACAATTAGGGTTGGCCGAAAATCCTCTACAAAAAAGGATTTGTGCCTTGCCCTAATTCCTATCAACTTTAGAATCATAACCCTAATTTAACTCATAAGTATTTTTATTCTTTTATTGACTTAATAAAAGACTTTCCTATTTGATTAAATAAATAAACTTAATTATTTATTTTCTTACCAAACAAGTCTTTTACTTTTAATATACTACTACCAATAGTATAATTCTAGGAAACATATTTCCTAATCAGAAAAAGATTTTGTTTATTAATTAAATAATTAATAAATAAATAAATTAATTCTTATTTAATCAACCAATAAAATAAAATAATATTTTTGACTATATACATAGCCTTGCCGCCCCACATAGAATATAAGGGCCAAATATTATTTCCTTATTTTATTTAATCCATTGGACTTTAAATAAAAAGCCCACATGTGAACCAGACCCATTATTACTAAAAGAAACAAGCCCACATGCCTTCCATTAATATATTAATATAATTGATCAGCCCATTAAACAAATAATGTGCAAATTATATTCTTAATATATTAAATGCAATTCTAGATGGACCCATAAATTGGTCCGGTAGAATATATCAAGTGATCCATGCAAGTCCGTGTGGATTGGGGATCTTGGCGGGCTATCTAAATTTAAGCTTCAATAGACATAACCTAATCACAATCAACAAATGATTCACTTAGGTCCGATCCATTAATTTTAACTCATTCCACTAAAGAGCTAAAATTGAACTCTTAAATAAAGATAGAATAAGAAGATGTTCCTCATTCAGACCCTAGACAATCATGTTGGAGATAGTGTATCCTCGTGATTAATATCAGTAATCGCCAAGAGTTCATATACCGCCTATAACTCTCCAAGTTACCATATTTACTCATATGACCACGTTTTGAACTTGGATATTTTGACTTGTCCAGAAGCCATGTTTTCAATAGCAACTATTGAAAACTCAACGTTGAGATTTAATATCCAATTACCTCAAAACATCCATATGATGATATTATACTCTCATTTAATAAATGGAGCCACGATGTCCATATCTATAAATGAAGTCCTTTATCGATTAACAAATGAATATCACCAAACTATCGAGGATAGACTATGCTATATAATCGTACTCATTGATAACTCAAATGATATCACTTGCAACCATAAGTCCATCATTTATCTCAGGATTAAGATAGACTCTCCGATTGTCCTGATAATGAAAAGACTATTATCTATTGATGGTTCTAGATAAAGCTTTTCATTGTGATCCAGTTCAATGCACGCAGTGCACTAGATTCTTTTACTCGAAGACACTCCGATGATTTTAGACTCATCATATCTCATTTGATCCCACTCAAATGCTAGCAAAAGAATTCTACAACTTTAACAAGATAAATGTGCCCAACCTTTAACTTAAGTTATGAACATTATTCAAGACTAACTAAAGAATTGTGTCTACCTCATACATATCCAGATGTACGAACAATTCTTCTTTTCTCATAGTCTTTAGACCTTATGATTATTTACTTTGACAATTATAATATTAAACTATAAATGCTATAAGCTTTGTTAAACCAGAAATCAGTTTATTAATGAAAAGAAATACGGTGTGTTCTAAATATGTTATCTAGAGGGGGGGTGAATAGATTTTAACTATTATTACCCAATTTTCGCATGCAAGTCAATTTTACGAAAATGCCCCTATTAGTCAAAAATACAAGCAAGTGTAATATGGTGCGGAATTTAAATAACACTTGATGTATACGTGGAAACCCAACCACTGTGAAAAACCACATGCTGTATAGTGCGCCACACTCGGAACTCGAAATCACTAATTGAAATGAAGTTTACAACCTATGTAGACCTCGTCTAACACTCCGGTCTGTAACCCCTCACTTCTACCCAGCGGGCCTTTATTAACAACCCTATTCCAATTTGCTTGAGGCCTAAGCACTCTTAGCCTCAAGACTTACTTCTCAATGAAGAGAAACAACCTAAGTGAATATGTATGAATATTCGAAATGCAAATTAGAGCTAGGTTACTCTATATGCTTATCTAGGATAGTGATTTTGCAATTAAAACAATCCTAGATATAAATGGCTAGATGACATGTCAAATAGCTTAGCTCATCAAGATTAATTAAAAACCTAATTAGCTATCACAATCAACACTCAATCATTTTCATCACAAATAATCTTTAACTTGTATCTAGCATATAATCAAAAGCATACAAGTAATTAAATAGATGTATTAATATGAAAAACACTAAAGTAGTATGAAATTAGTGAAGAACATACCAAATAAGATGTGATGATTCAAAACCATGCATGGATCAATTCTATGAAGGCAAAAAAGATCAAATATGAAATTTGATGCAAAAGGGATTTGATTTGAGTGTTTAAAGTTGAGTTCTTGATTTGATTTTTTCTCAAAAATCTCTCTTGAAAGTTTAGGGTTCTAAGGTCTCAAAAGAACTTTATCAGAGAATGAGAAAATAAGATATTTATAGACATCAAGAATTGGGCATGTGAAAAGACAATTTTGCCCCTGAAACGCACCGTTTGGTGGTTTCAATCGGCGGCTAGGCCGTCGATCACGACTGCCGAATTGAGCCTGTGAAGAACAGAGCATCAATGGCGGTTTCATTCGGCGGTTTCGTGACCGTCGATCCAACCGCCGTATTCGACCGAGAGATTAAAATCGATCAGGTATGAATGGCGGTTTCGAACGGCGGTCGTGACCGCCGATAGTGACCGCATAATTGCTTCAGACCAATCTGGACTGAAACGGCGATTTCATTCGGCGGCCAGGCCGCCGATCATAACCGCCGATCACCAAAAATGGTGAAAACCAAGGAGAAGCCAAGGGCATTCTCCATAGGCGGTCTTTGCGCGAAACCAAGCACTCATTGGTGCAAGAGCGGACGTTTCCGAACAATGTCGGGAAACGAATTATAAAGCACATATACACACAACAAGATATATCAACCAAAGTGCTAGTGTGTAAAGTGACATGTGAAGAGTATGCACATAAAAATAAGCAAATATGCAATCATAGCAAGAATGCTAAGTGTGTGTGTGCTACTAATTCACTTCAAAGAAAACCAAGCACAAGAGATTATACCTTAGGCGTGCTTGTATCTTGAGGTCATGGAAGGGCCTTTGATCTTCAACATTAAACACTTAGACTACCCTTACATTCAAAACCCCAACATGTGGTTTGACCACGAAATAAACCAATGAACAAAACGGGAATCCTTACAATTAATATGAAAAAGATTGTCAATTACATAATTACACTCTTGCTATTGAGCATAATCCTAACAATCTCCCACTTACGCTATAGCAAATGTGTCATATCTCTCATGCCCATGTTCTCTAGATGCCCATCGAAACTCTTCTAAGGTAGAGCCTTTGTGAAGGGATCCGCTAGATTTTCTGCTGACGCGATTTTGGTAATCGTCACGTCACCTCTTTAAGCAATCTCCCTTAAAAGATGATACTTTCTTTCAAGGTGTTTTCCTTTCTTGTGACTTCTTGGTTCTTTCGAATTAGCCACTGCTCCACTGTTGTCACAGTAGATAGTGATCTGCTTATTCGCATTAGGAACCACTTCCAAGTCTATCAAGAATTGGCGGAGCCAAACAGCCTCTTTGGTAGCCTCGCATGCAGCAACATACTCAGCTTCCATGGTGGAATCACCAATACAAGATTGCTTGATACTCCTCCATATGATTGCTCCTCCATATGACTGCTCCTCCTCCAATAGTAAACACAGCCCCTAATGTGGATTTTCTGGAGTCAGAATCTGATTGGAAATCATAATCTGTATACCCAACGGGAATTAAATCCCCTCCAGAGTATACAAGCATATTATCTCTCGTTCTCTTAAGATACTTGAAAATATGCTTGACTGCCGTCCAGTGATCAGGACCAGGTTTCGATTGAAACCTGCTACTATGCCAACAGCAAAACAAATATCTGGTCTAGTGCAGAGCATTGCATATATGAGACTTCCAACTGCTAAGGCATATGGAATTCTACTCATGAATTGCTCTTCATGCTCATTCTTTGGAACTTGTTCCTTAGAAAGTTTGATTCCATGTCTGAAAGGTAACATACCTTTCTTAGAATCCTGCATGGAAAACCTAGACAAGATTTTGTCTATGTATGAAGCTTGGGATAATGCAATCGTTTTATTCTTTCTATCCCTTATTACTTGGATACCAAGAATAAAACTTACTTATCCTAAGTCCTTCATATCAAATTGTTTTGCTAACCATTATTTTACTGATTTCAATACACCTACATCGTTTCCAATGAGTAGTATATCATCAACATAAAGAATCAGGAAAACCAACTTGTCACCCTTAATCCTTTTGTATACACAAGGTTCATCAGGATTATGAATAAATCCAAAACCTTTGACAGCTTGATCGAACCTTATGTTCCAGGATCTGGATGCTTGCTTTAATCCATATATGGAATCCTGCAACTTGCATACCTTTTCCATTTGGCCCTTTTCAATGAATCCTTCTGGTTGCATCATGTAGATGCTTTTGTCAAGACTTCCATTAAGGAAAGCTGTCTTGACGTCCATTTGCCAAATCTCTAGATCTAAAGATGCTGCAATGGACAAGAGTATTCTAATGGATTTAAGCATGGCCACAGGAGAGAAGGTTTCCTCGTAATCGATACCTTCTTTCTGTGTATAACCTTTAGCTACCAATCTAGCTTTAAAGGTTTCCACCTTTCCATCCATACCTCTTTTCCTCTTATATACCCACTTGCACCCAATGGGTTTTATCCTTTTAGGCAAGTCTACAAGGGACCAGACTTTGTTATCGAACATAGATTCAATCTCAGATTGCATTGCCTTTTGCCAATGGTGACTATCAACATCCTCCATTGCTTCCTTATACGTGTAGGGATCATCGTCATCCGGGAGATTCTCCACTGATTCTCCCAGACCGATGTATCTTTCAGGTTGTGTTCTAACCCTCCCACTACGACGAGGAATGGTAGGTTGTTGATCTTGTGTTGGATCAGAACTTACAATTGGGTTAGGTTGTGTAACCTCTCGTGGAATTGTATCTCCTGACATCTCATTCAGGACAATTCTACTTCTAGGTACAAAATCATTCATATAGTCCTTTTCCAGAAATTTAGCATTTGTCGAAACAAATACTTTAAGATCTAAAGGACTATAGAAATAATATCCTTTAGTTTCTTTTGGATACCCTACAAATATACATGTTTCTGAACGGGACTCCATCTTTTCTGTCTTTCCTTTTAACACATGCACAGGACAACCAAATATCCTTAAGTGTTGTAAACTAGGCTTGCGCTCAGTCCATAACTCATGTGGTGTTTGAGGAATTGACTTAGGTGGTACATCATTTAGAATGTATATAGCAGTTTGTAAAGCATATCCCCAAAAAGAAATAGGAAGTGTTGAATAACTCAACATAGACCTAACCATATCCAAAAGAGTTCTATTTCTCCTTTCTGCCACCCCATTCTGTTGAGGTGTTCCTGGTGCAGAAAACTGAGAAACTATCCCATTATCAATAAGATATTGTTGAAACTCACTAGATAGATATTCTCCACCACGATCAGATCTCAAGATTTTTATGTGTTTCTCAAGCTGATTTTCTACTTCAGCTTTGAATGCTTTGAACATGTCAAAAGCATCCGACTTATGTCGCATGAGATACACATAGCCAAATCTCGAGTAATCATCTGTGAAGGTGATGAAGTACTCATATCCACCTCTAGCTTGAATGCTCATAGGACCACATTCATCAGTGTGTATCAATCCTAAACATTCAGTGGCTCTTGCGCCTTTGGCCGAGAACGACCTTTTGGTCATTTTACCTTCCAAACAAGATTCACAAGTTGGTAGATCATCAACCTTTAAGTCACTTAAAGGTTCGTCACATACCAATCTTTTAATCCTATTAAGGTTAATATGACCTAGGCGTAAATGCCATTGGTAGGTTTCATCTATTGATAATTTTACTCTTTTATGATTAGGTTCCGTTAATTCTGTGTTTAACGAGTGAGAGATATTTCTATGCAAGAAGTATAGACCATTTTCCAATGTACCTTTGCAAATAATTTTGTCATTCTTACTAATAATAAAAAATTTATTAAAAGTAACCGAATATCCAAATTTATTTAAACAAGAAACTGAAATTAAATTCCTCTTAAATTGAGGTACATAATAAACGTCTATCAAATCTAAATGCCTTCTAGAATCCAAATAAACTCTAATATCTCTCACTGCACTTGCAGACACTAACGTTCCGTTGCCCAAGCGTAAATTGATTTCATTCTTACTCAGCCTTCTCCTTTCTTGAAACCCCTACAAGGAATAACAAACATGATTAGTGGCTCCAGAGTCTATGATCCAAGAATCAATAGAATCTGCCAGAAAACATGTTTCAAGATAATTAACATTATCTTCTTCCTTCTTATTCTGGGACTTTGGACAATTTCTTTTCCAATGTCCCTTTTCACCACAAAGGAAGCATTTCCCTTTGATCTTGGTTACATTCTTGGTTTCCTTCTTGGTAGGCCCAAATTGCTTTTTCTTCTGTTGTTTCTTGACCTTTTGACGGGTCTTAATAGTAGCAACTTTACCAACCATATGAATCTCTTGACCTTTGCTTTTCACAAGGATCTTTTCAGCGCTTTGAACATCTTGCATCAGGCCTTGTAAGGTGTATTCCTTTTTGTTCAAAGTGTAGTCCAATTTGAACTGATCAAAGGAATCTGACAATGAATTGACAACCATATCAATTTTTGTCTCACCATCTATCTCAGCGCCATGCAGTTCAGCAATGTTGAGATGTGCTATGACTTTCATCATCTGATCCTTCACAGCCTGTCCAGGTTTCATCCTAAGATTCATAAAAGCAGTCACTGCCTCTCTCTTAGTCGTCCTGGACTTCATAGCAAATATCTCCTCTAGAGACATCATTATATCAGCAGCAGACTCTATTCCTTCATGCTGCTGTTGCAACACGTCGGAGATAGTAGCCATAATGTAACATTTGGCCATATCATCTGAAGTCTTCCTCTGCTCATACTCATCTCTTTGCATTATGCTAGATTCATTATTAGGAGCAGGTGGTTTAGGAGTAGTTAGAACAAACTTATGTTTTTCACTTTGCAGCAACAACCCAATTTTCCTTTTCCATGTGACATAATTATCTCCAGTTAATGTGTTATCTTTCAGGATGTTCATAAGTGATGGGGTCATGATTTCTGAATAAAACAAAAATTATATGAGTAAATAATCATGATAAAGCACTTTTAAATATTTATCTTGAATTAAATAAATAACTCAATCATAAAAATTTAACGGTGATTCAACACCCATAAATGTTACGCCACCTTTGAGAGTTCGCACCATTTACTAGTTAGACTAGGTCCCACCTAATTGTTAACATAACAACCAGCGTTTTCAATTTTAGCCTTGCAATTTTACTGACAAGAACTCTTGGGAGGATATCAATAAAATTACATTGAGTGTGTTACCAAGATATCGACCCTCAATTTTCTCTCACGAAAATCCCTCATTGGGAAGTAGATCTCATTTGAGTCCATTGTCTAGTCTATCCTTGTAAGGAAGTATTTTGCTAAATTCCATTCATGGATGCCCCTTGGGGGGATTACCAATAAATAATAAAGCTCAACCAACCTTGGAGGCTATAGGTGTTACAAAACACCTTCTCCCACTAAATTATTTAAGGCGTGTGATTAAATCCCATAGAATGATTTACGAAGTTATCTAGATGCCAATTTAGATACCTAAATCATTCAATGCATGTTCATACCAAAAGAGGTATATGAGTGGCACTCCTATTCTATATGTCATGTTATCATACAATAACAAATATTGTAATATTTATGCGAAAAATAAATAGCAACAATTTTGGTCCATCCTAGAAAAGCAAGTAAATTACAATTGCTTAGGAATACAAGATCTTCAAGTGGCCATCAACCATACGCTCATCCCTCGGCTGCCCCCCATAGGCGTGCACACCCCACAACCCCACAAAGGGGCTGCCGTGCGCAGCCCATGAGAGTATATAGGGCTGCCGTGCGCAGCCCACCATGATTTGGGCTTGCCATGCGCAGCCCAATCCACTCCTAGGGTGTGCAAGGTGCTCGTTCTTGGTTCCGGTTGCTTCCTTTTCTTCATGTCTTCGAATCTTCAATACCCAAATACATTACAGCAGTATATAAACTAATATAATACTGCAGTATTTTTTTTTTTTTTTAATCACTGCAGTATATTTTTTTTTTACAATAAAAAACTGCACCTAAATTTAATACAATAAGAAAAATTGCACATAATATTAATACACTAAAATAAAAAAATAGCAACTACCAAGAAGGAATTATGGCGATGATAGACCACCCTTCTTGTTACAAACCCGAAACAAAAAATACATTGAAATTCTAGGACCAAAATCGAGCAACAACTATCCACATATAAAATAATAACATATATAAATCCATACATTCACATGTAATTATATATGTGAATACCTAGAGTGCCGTCTCTTTCTAAACATGCATAATCAAATTAAAAAGAAATAGATTCACATATATATACGTTAATTAATTAAAAGGGTACAACCTAGGCTTTGATACCAATTGTAGGAAAAAATTGTAGGGAAAAATACCGTAGTATACGCAGCAGAAGCGAGACTAAAAATAAGATTTAGTGACTTTTAAAATTTTTCCTTTATGAACCTTAAACCCTTTAATTAATTAAACATGCATATACAATAACCAAAAAGTAGAATACCTTTTGTCGCGTGATCCGATTGACTTACGTCGATGGTAATCCGCAAGATCTTCAATCCTAGCACGAACGTGGATCACCTAGGAGCGTGGTCTCCCTTTTTCTTTGAATTGCAAACCTGTGAATGGACAAAACAAACTTTCTTTTCTTTGTTAGTCACAAAAACAATCAAAAGAATGACTGAGATTATTCCGGTCACTTTTGAGTTCTCAATCTAATGATCGAAACTCGCGTGAACCTAGATCGATATCGTATACACAAGCTTATTGATTACTAAGCAAATAGTATACTATCAAAGAATAATCTTACACTCTTTTATGTTTTAGAAGAAATAAATTAATCTCTCTATGAATTGAGAAGAAGAAGAAAATAGAATCTCAAGTACCAAGCATTAGGTTGGCCGAATTCTATAAGTACATATATATAGGTGGCCAATTTTTCTTTCCTTCTTTCTATTAGGGTTGCCGAAATCCTTACCAAAAAACAACTAGGGTTGCCGCAAATCATATGCCAAAATAGGCTTGTGTTGCACCCTAATTTCCATCTAGTTTAAGACTTCAAACCCTAATCCAACTCATAGGTATTTTATTCCTTTTTTATTTGACTAAATAAAAAGACTTCTTATTTGACTTAAATAAATAAAATTAATTATTTATTTTCTTATCAAACAAGTCTTTTAATTTTAGTAAACTACTACAATAGTATTACTCTAGGAAATATATTTCCTATTCAGAAAAGATTTGTTTCTTAATTAAACAATTAATTAATAAATTAATTAATTCTTATTTAATTAAAACAATGAAACAAAATAATATATTAGGTTATAAAACCTACTTGCCGCCCCACTTAAACAAATGGGCTATATATTATTTCCTTTATTTCATTTAATCCATTGGACTTTAAATAAAAAGCCCACATGTGAACCAGACCCATTCTTACTAAAAGAAACAAGCCCACATGTCATTCATTAATATATTAATATAATTGAGCAGCCCATTACATAAATAATGTGCAAATTATATTCTTAATATATTAAATGCAATTCTAGATGGACCCTTAAATTGGTCCGGTAGAATATATCAAGTGATCCATGCAAGTCCGTGTGGATTGGGGATCTTGGCGGGCCATCTAAATTTAAGCTTCAATAGACATAACCTAATCACAATCAACAAATGATTCACTTAGGTCCGATCCATTAATTTTAACTCATTCCACTAAAGAGCTAAAACTGAACTCTTAAATAAAGATAGAAAAGGAAGATGCTCCTCATTCATACCCTAGACAATCATATAGGAGATAGTGTATCCTCGTGATTAATATCAGTAATCGCCAAGAGTTCATAGACCGCCTTTAACTCTCCAAGTTACCATATTTACTCATATGACCACGTTTTGAACTTGGATATTTTGACTTGTCCAGAAGCCATGTTTTCAATAGACACTATCGAAAACTCAACGTTGAGATTTAATATCCAATTACCTCAAAACATCCATATGATGATATTATACTCTCATTTAATTAAATGGAGCCACGATGTCCATATCTATAAATGAAGTCCTCTATCGATTAACAAATGAATATCACCAAACTATCGAGGATAGACTATGCGATATAATCGTACTCATTGATAACTCAAATGATATCACTTGCAACCATAAGTCCATCATTTATCTCAGGATTAAGATAGACTCTCCGATTGTCCTGATAATGAAAAGACTATTATCTATTGACGGTTCTAGATAAAGCTTTTCATTGTGATCCTGTTCAATGCACCCAGTGCACTAGATCCTTTTGCTCGAAGACACTCCGATGATTTAGACTCATCATATCTCATTTGATCCCACTCAAATGCTAGCAAAAGAATTCTACAACTTTAACAAGATAAAGGTGCCCAACCTTTAACTTAAGTTGTGAACATTATTCAAGACTAACTAAAGAATTGTGTCTACCACATACATATCCAGATGTACGAACAATTCTTCTTTTCTCATAGTCTTTAGACCTTATGATTATTTACTTTGACAATTATAATATTAAACTATAAATGCTATACGATTTGTTAAACCAGAAATCACTTTATTAATATGAAAAAGATTGTTAATTACAACATTACACTCTTGCTATTGAGCATAATCCTAACAAAAATCGTAGTACACGCAGCGGAAGCGAGACTAAAAAATAGATTTTAGTATAGTTTAAAATGTTTCCTTTGATGAACCTTAACCCTTTAAATTAATTAAACATGCATATAAAGTAACAAAAAGTATAATACTTTTTGTCGCGTGATCTGATTGACTTACGTCGATGGTAATCCGCAAGATCTTCAATCCTAGCATGAACGTGAATCACCTAGGAGCGTGGTCTCCCTTTTCTTTGAATTGCGTACCTGAGAATGGACAAACAAAACTTTCTTTTTCTTTTGTTAGTTGTTATAGGTAAAAATCGTCATAAAGGACACGTCACCCCCATGAAGAAGCCACGTAAGCAGGAGCTAGGAAAAGTCAATTCGAAAGGGGAAAATCCCCCGAGTAACCCACTCGGCTGAAACCAAAGCAACCCGATTACAAACAAAGAGAACCAGCTCGGGTAACACCAGCTACTCGGGCATAGTCGGGCATACTCGGGAATCAATAGGAAGAGATGGCAGCGGAAACTCACTTCCCAAATACATGGAAGGAATCAGCAGTAAGCACCTCCACGATACGCAGCAGTGTAACCCTTCAGAGTTTAACAAGGAAACAAACAGGCCTCCCGCGAATAAAGGAGAATGAATCCGTCCCAAACTTGGATTCAGCCAAAATAGGAAACATATCACGCCCAAGAAGGAAACATAATCCGACTAGGACTGGGAATCCGACCAAGACTTGGGCGCCACGACACCAAACCTTAGCGGCATCCCCAAACCCTAGAAACAACATGTATAAATACCCTTTGTAACGCATAAGAGAGGGATCAATCTTTTTTATCATAAGAGAGACCCGTGCGTATTTTGTAATCAATTTTATATAGTGGATTTTGGCTTCGTTGCTTAGGCAACAACCCGTGGACGTTTCTTCGATCATCGGAGTTTTACCACGTATTTCTTCCTCATTATTTTTACAGTATTAAGATTCAAAATATTATCACTCGCAAACGTGATCTCCAATCATCGATTGAGTGCTGACGAAATATCACCGTCAACAATTGGCGTTAGAAGGAGGGGGCTATCGAAGCACTTGTAAAGCAATGGCCGGTGAAATAAATGGTAGCGATTCCAGGTACAGTCACGGACTACCCACTAATGAGTTGGAGGATGATGCCACTCCCAACACTGCGGATGCAGCCTTAGCAACTGTAGATCAATCAACTACCCTGGCTGGCATCCAGCGCTTCCCCCCAACTAATGAAGAAATCGTACAAAGATTTCGTACTTCTTTACAGTAACTCATGGCGGACGCAGCGAGGCAGGGAGTTGATCTTTCCACCACTGAGGGTTTGATGTCACCTCAAAATCTTTCCGCCCCAAATCAGTAGGCAACGAGATTGCGTTCCACGGTGGTGGTACCAACCCCGGACGCACCCATAAAAGCGAGCCGAGGTCCTGCAGATAGGCTAACAATTTTGTTTGAAAGGTTAGCCATGGATAGCATGGAGCATAGAGAGGAGAATGATTCTGACAGAGGGCATGATCGGGATCGGTTGGCCAATGACCGAGATCGCCCCAAGAGACGTACTCATCGGAGAGCCAGGTCATCATCCTCAGGAGAGAGTGAGTAGAGTTATCATCGCAAACGCCAAAGGGGCACAGTTCGGCTGCATGGCCTAAACCGAGAACATAGAGAGTTGAATCCAGAGGAAAGGGGCCAAAAGCTGATCGTAAGTCAGAATTTCAATGCGATGGGAGAACCGGAAGGAGACAAGGACATACTCATACAGAGTTTGACCCGGGAAGTTCAGAATAATCATCGACAGATGGATGCTTTGGTCAGGTGATATGGGCGTAATGAATTGTCGGACGACGAGACCAGAAGCCCTTTCACCAATGAAGTCCTGAGGACACCCTTCCCGGAGAGATTCAGGATGCCTCACATAGAGCAATTCAAAAAGGATACTGATCCAAAGGAACACGTCAGAAGGTATAAGAGTGTCATGGCCCAGTATGTCTACAATGACGCCTTGCTGTGTTAAAATTTCCCCCAAACTCTTGGGGATTTAGGCTCCAGGTGGTTCGGTAGGTTACCAGCAGCAAGTATAGGCAATTTCAGTGAGCTGAGTAAAGCCTTCTCAAGGCAATTCCTAGGTAATGTACATAAGAAGAAGTCAGTGGCCCACTTGTTCAAGCTAAAACAGGGAAAAGACGAGTCACTGAAAAAATATTTGGGGAGGTTCGGTCAGGAAGTGTCCGAAATTGGGAGTGCAAATGACGAAGCCATAATTGCCGCGTTCATCAATAACCTTCAGAACGGCCAATTGTCATTTGACCTCCGAAGAGCCCGACTAACCAGTTATGCCGATATGATGGACATGGCCGGGGGCTACGACCTGGCTGAGGAGGAGGAGGAAGTTGCCATGGGAGGTTATTTCGTACATGGCGGTCGCCCAGAAGGATCTAAAGCCAAAGACCAAGCAAAGGTGCCCGATACCAAAGGTGACAAACAAAAGAATAAGGCGCGGGATGGTCGGGATGGACGTCGAGCCTATGACCCAAAATACGATCAACCGCGACAGAGGTTCTAGGGCAGGTATACAAACTATGCCCCGTTGAAAAAAGATCAAGAGGAAATTTTGGCAATCCTAGAAGAAAAGAACATGTCTAAAGAACCGCCAAAGCAATCCACGTATGCTCGGAGGGACACCACCAAGTATTGCAGGTTCCACAAGGAGAATAGGCACGAGACATCTAAGTGTTTCCAGCTAAGGGACCACATTGAAACCCTCATCAGGGAAGGACATTTGAAAGACATCGTCTTAAAAAAGGCTGACAGGGCGGGCGGGCGGACGGACAGAAGGATAGCCGACAGGATAGACGGGCAAGAAAGCCTAGTCCCAAGAAAGCTGAGGATGAAGGAGCAATCTGTAAGGATTCCCGTTTTGTTGATTGGCTTATTTCATGGTCAAACCACATGTTGGGGTTTTGAATGTAAGGGTAGTGTAAGGATTCCCGTTTTGTTGATTGGCTTATTTCGTGGTCAAACCACATGTTGGGGTTTTGAATGTAAGGGTAATCTAAGTGTTTAGTATTGAAGATCAAAGGCCCTTCCATGACCTCAAGATACAAGCACGCCAAAGGTATAATCTCTTGTGCTTGTTTTTCTTTGAAGAGATTTAGTAGCACACACTCACTTAGCATTCTTGCTATGATTGCATACTTGCTTATTTTTATGTGCATCTCTTCACATGTCACTTTACACACTAGCACATTGGTTGATATATCTTGTTGTGTGTATATGTGCCTTATAATTCGTTTCCCGACATTGTTCGGAAACGTCCGCGCTTGCACTAATTAGTGCTTGGTTTCGCGCGAAGACCGCCTATGGAGAATGCCCTTGGCTTCTCCTTGGTTTTCACCATTGTTGGTGATCGGCGGCCTGGCCGCCGAATGAAACCGCCGTTTCAGTCCTGATTGGTCTGAAGCTCTTATGCGGTCAAGATCGGCGGTCACGCCCGCCGTTCGAAACCGCCGTTCATACCTGATCGATTTTAATCTCTCGGGTTTGATTCGGCGGTTGGATCGACGGTCACGAAACCGCCGTTAATGCTCTGTTCTTCACGAGCTCAATTCGGCGGTCGTTATCGGCGGCCTGGCCGCCGATTGAAACCGCCGAACGGTGCGTTTCAGGGGCAAAAGTGTCTTTTCACATGCCCAATTCTTGATGTCTATAAATATCTTGTTTTCTCAATCTCTGAATAAGTTTCTTGAGCAATTAGAACCCTAAACTTTCAAGAGAGATTTTTGAGAAAAAATCAAATCAAGAACCTATCTTTAAACACTCAAATCAAATCCCTTTTGCATCAAATTTCATATTTGATCTTCTATGCCTTCATAGAATTGATCCATGCATGGTTTTGAATCATCACATCTTATTTGGTATGTTCTTCACTAATTTCATATTACTTTAGTGTTTTTCATATTAATACATCTCTTTAATTACTTGTATGCTTTTGATTATATGCTAGATACAAGTTAGAGATTATTTGTGATGAAAATGATTGAGTGTTGATTGTGATAGCTAATTAGGTTTTTAATTAATCTTGATTAGCTAAGCTATTTGACATGTCATTTAGCAATTGATATCTAGGGTTGATTAAATTGATTATATCATCATCCTTAGATAAGCATCTAAGGTTACCTAGCCTTGTTTGTTATTTGAATATTCATATATATATTCACATAGGTTGTTTCTCTTCATTGAGAATAAGTCTTGAGGCTAAGAGTGCTTAGGCCTCAAGCAAATTGGAATAGGGTTGCTAATAAAGGCCCGCTGGGTAGAAGTGAGGGGTTACAGACCGGAGTGTTAGACGAGGTCTACATAGGTTGTAAACTTCATTTCAATTAGTGATTTCGAGTTCCGAGTGTGGCGCACTATACAGCCCGTGGTTTTTCCCAGTGGTTGGGTTTCCACGTATACATCAAGTGTTATTTAAATTCCGCACTATATTACACTTGTATGTATTTTTGACTAGTAGGGGCATTTTCGTAAAATTGACTTGCATGCGAAAATTGGGTAATAATAGTTAAAATCTATTCACCCCCCCCCCCCCTCTAGCTTTATATATATAGAACACGCCTCGAGTATTTAATTACTTTCAATTGGTATCAGAGCGGGTTCTTAGATATACTTAGGTGATCCTAGCTCATTTTAGGTGTGTTGTGCATTTGTGTGATTTTTGCTCATTCATACATTTTGCATACATTTCATTCATTCATTTGATACAATGAGTGGATTCGGTGGCAACCATGAGGGTGCTTCAAGCACACGGCCACCCCTCCTCACCGGTATAAATTACTCCCAATGGAAAGGGAAGATGGAGGCATATGTGTGTCAAATCCATGATAGGGCATGGATGGCCATTGAAGATGGATATTCGCCTCCTATGATGACTCCCACGGGTGGAGGAGAAGAAGTGCTCAAGCCTAAGGCATAGTGGACACAACCTGAGTTTGAGTTGTCCAAGTGGAATCAAAAGGCGTGGCACGCCCTCATATGTGCAGTGGATGAAAATCAGTACAAACTGATTCAGAACACTAAGATAGCCAAGGAGGCATGGGACATCTTAGAGGTTGCACACGAGGGAACCGAAGTAGTGAAGGACTCCAAACTTCAAGTCCTCCAAACTCAATTTGAGACACTTAGGATGGAGGAGAATGAGTGCTTCAACGACTTCGAGATTAGGTTGATGGACATTGTCAACCAAAGTCATCAACTTGGTGACCCTTACTCGGATAGAAGGATCAAGCAAAAGATAATGAGATCACTTCCCGAGAGGTTTGAGTCTAAGGTGACGGCTTTAGAAGAAAACAGTGATTTTAAGGACATGAAGCCGAGTGGGGTAATAGGTAGACTTCTCGCCTACGAGTCTAGGAAGGGTCCTAGCTCCACTCCTTCAAAGAAGCAAAAAGGGATTGCTTTGAGAGCTTCCAAGGTTGAGAAGGAGGACAAGGATGACTCGGATGAAGACATGGCACTTTTAATGAGAAAATTCAAGAAGTTTGTAAAATTCGAGAAGAAGGGTCATGCATCCAAAGGGCAAGAATTGAAGAAAAGGGTTCCTTTCAAGAAGGTTGAGCATAGGCAAGAGAATAACGAAAGGAAAGGGATCCAATGCTATGAGTGTGGTGGCATAGGTCATATCTCACTAGATTGTGGGAATTTGAAGAACAAGAGAGAAAAAATGATGGCTGCCATTTGGAGTGAAAGTGATGACTCCGAAGAGGGAGATAAGTCATCAAGTGATGATGAGCTTATCAATAACTTCAAGACATTGGGTGCCACTTGTGAAGAAAATGAAGTTGTTGGTAAGAATTTCGTTGCTAGTAATCCCATAGAAGAGAAAGTCGAAGAAGTAGCTCTAGAGGAGATAGTTGTTGCTTCACATTGGGATATGGCACTTATTGACTCAAGAGATCAAGGTGAAGGTCTTGATGAGGATATTGGATCCATAAGAGAAGAGGAGAGCCTAGAAGATGACACTAGTGGAGATGACTCCTTATCTAACTCTACAAATGGAAATGTAGAGAATATGGATATGCATAACTTTATAGTCAATGTTGAAAGCTCCATGAAGAAGAAAGATAGATTTCTAAGGATTTTAGAGGAAGAAAATCTAGAGCTTACAACATACAATGACCTCCTAAATAAGCAAGTGGAGAAAATGGATCTTAAGGACAACTTTGAAAGTTTTGAAAGCTCTAAGTTAAAGAATGAAAAAGAGATTCAAAGGTTAAAGGAAGAACTACTTAGGCTTTCAACACAAGTGGATCACTTGAATGATGAAGTGGTAAGATCCATGGTGGAAGAAGACAAGCTAAAAGATGAGCTAGCTTTGTCTAAGAGGAATGAAGAGGGTTTGAAGAGAGAGCTTGTTGAAGCCAAAGAGTCATTGACTAGAATGACCACAAGCACCAAGAAACTTGACAACATACTTGGTGTAGGAAAAAGCCCTTGTGACAAAAGAGGTCTTGGATTCGAAGTGAGCAAGGATTGCTTTATTCCTAAGAAGACCGTCTTTGTAAAGAGTTTGGGTAAGATAGAAGCGTCACCGGTGCAAACTCCTAGGAAGAAGTTAGAACTAGGACAATGTTCGAAAAATGCACAAGTGAATGTGGTGAAAGCAAGACAACCCCAAGCTCAACGGATTAGAGCCTCTCGAGTCAACTCTCCTCAACAAATGACTCACTATGAAAAGAGGCAAAACATGCTACCTAATCCAAGGAGGCAACCCATTCCGGTTCAACCAAATAGAAGACATGAACCGACTCAACACCAAAGGAGACATCAAATGCATGATGAGTCTCCAATGACTTCACAAGAACATGGTATGAATTCTTACTTTGTACCAACTTGTCATTATTGTGGTGTTTATGGGCATATTAGGCCTAAGTGCTTTAAGTACATTAAGCATTGTAGGATTAATAGCATGATAAAGAAAAAGAGGCTAAGAAGAGCCCATTTGCATGAGCCTAGGAAATCTTTTGTCAATAATCCTAGGTTAGTGAATGACATGCAACCTTTGTCCACTAGGAAGAAAAATGTTATATCTATGTGGATAAGGAAAAATGAACCCGCTTGCTACGAGACTAATAAGTCTTAAATAGGTTCAACTAAGTCCAATGGACTTGGTAGGTCCATAGGACCTCATGCCCTTCATTAATGAAGGATGATACTAACCCCATATGGGGAACTCAAGCAAAGAGAGCTATTTTTGCATTCTTGTCACTTGCAAAAAATTTGAAAAATCTTATGCTTCTTGGTTGATTGCTTGAGTAAGCTTGGTTGCACATATGTATATATGTTTTCAATTCAATAAGTGTGAACCTTGCTTGTTTACAATCCATGTCATATTTATGTTCAAACATGCATTTTGGACTAGGAGATGTATGTAGGAAGTATGATTTGAATGACCTATGATTATCTCCATGACATGATGATTCTTAAATAACATGCTAATGTCTTATGAAAAGCATGAAATTCATGTACATGCTCAAATGAAAAAGCATGAATTGATAATTGCGTTCTTAAATGCAAAAACTTGTGTGAAAAAGCTAATGAGACTCAAATGAAAAAGGATCTAGTATCCATTCAAGGATTTTACAATCCAAATGTCTCTCTTTCTTTATTGGTTGAACATGTCTACTATCATACGGGTTTCATTCCCGGAAAAATCAAATAGGGTGCAAAGTTGCTCATGACATGTTTAGCTTATAAAGTTGGATATAGTTGTTCTTAAATTGAAATCAATGAAATTTCTATATCCTTGCTTCTCTCATGACAATGGTGAAATTGGTTTGAATTCCTATTAGAAACCTTTGTCATTTGCTTTGCCAAATACCATGGTATTTTGGACTTGAATGCAATATGTCTTGTATGCAAAGCATTTTGTTTCACACATTTTATCTAATAAATCTCCTCGTTTCTCTCCGATTAATTGAGATTGCATAAAGTGACTTATATTGATTATGCATATACTAGAATGCTACTATCTCTCTTTGCCTTGAGTGACCCGGTTGGGGACTACTCCTTTGTCTACATCATGACAAAAAGGGGGAGTAGAATGTGGTAAGGGGAGGTGCAAATTGTTGTAGCAATTGGTGCACATTGGGGAGAATATACATTGAGGGGGAGTAACCCTTTGAGGGGGAGCATTGCATTCATCATACATTGCATGATGTTGTGTTAATTTCTTAGAAATGCAAATGCTTGTTTATGTCCTCACTTGATTCATCTCACTTTTACTTGTTTTGGAAAGTTTAGAAACCTTGTTTCAGGGAATGATTGTTCTACAAGAGATTGAAGACTTCAAGTTTTATTTTATATATCTCTTTGTATTGTAGAAAATCTTCATTGACCCATAGGTTTATTTTGTTGTGAGGAATCATTGTGAGTGGTGGTTTTGTCACGAAATAGCCAAAGGGGGAGATTGTAAGGATTCCCGTTTTGTTGATTGGCTTATTTCGTGGTCAAACCACATGTTGGGGTTTTGAATGTAAGGGTAGTCTAAGTGTTTAGTATTGAAGATCAAAGGCCCTTCCATGACCTCAAGATACAAGCACGCCAAAGGTATAATCTCTTGTGCTTGTTTTTCTTTGAAGAGATTTAGTAGCACACACTCACTTAGCATTCTTGCTATGATTGCATACTTGCTTATTTTTATGTGCATCTCTTCACATGTCACTTTACACACTAGCACATTGGTTGATATATCTTGTTGTGTGTATATGTGCCTTATAATTCGTTTCCCGACATTGTTCGGAAACGTCCGCGCTTGCACTAATTAGTGCTTGGTTTCGCGCGAAGACCGCCTATGGAGAATGCCCTTGGCTTCTCCTTGGTTTTCACCATTGTTGGTGATCGGCGGCCTGGCCGCCGAATGAAACCGCCGTTTCAGTCCAGATTGGTGTGAAGCAATTATGCGGTCAAGTTCGGCGGTCACGACCGCCGTTCGAAACCGCCGTTCATACCTGATCGATTTTAATCTCTCGGGTTTGATTCGGCGGTTGGATCGACGGTCACGAAACCGCCGTTAATGCTCTGTTCTTCACGAGCTCAATTCGGCGGTCGTCATCGGCGGCCTGGCCGCCGATTGAAACCGCCGAACGGTGCGTTTCAGGGGCAAAATTGTCTTTTCACATGCCCAATTCTTGATGTCTATAAATATCTTGTTTTCTCAATCTCTGAATAAGTTTCTTGAGCAATTAGAACCCTAAACTTTCAAGAGAGATTTTTGAGAAAAAATCAAATCAAGAACCTATCTTTAAACACTCAAATCAAATCCCTTTTGCATCAAATTTCATATTTGATCTTCTATGCCTTCATAGAATTGATCCATGCATGGTTTTGAATCATCACATCTTATTTGGTATGTTCTTCACTAATTTCATATTACTTTAGTGTTTTTCATATTAATACATCTCTTTAATTACTTGTATGCTTTTGATTATATGCTAGATACAAGTTAGAGATTATTTGTGATGAAAATGATTGAGTGTTGATTGTGATAGCTAATTAGGTTTTTAATTAATCTTGATTAGCTAAGCTATTTGACATGTCATTTAGCAATTGATATCTAGGGTTGATTAAATTGATTATATCATCATCCTAGATAAGCATCTAAGGTTACCTAGCCTTGTTTGTTATTTGAATATTCATATATATATTCACATAGGTTGTTTCTCTTCATTGAGAATAAGTCTTGAGGCTAAGAGTGCTTAGGCCTCAAGCAAATTGGAATAGGGTTGCTAATAAAGGCCCGCTGGGTAGAAGTGAGGGGTTACAGACCGGAGTGTTAGACGAGGTCTACATAGGTTGTAAACTTCATTTCAATTAGTGATTTCGAGTTCCGAGTGTGGCGCACTATACAGCCCGTGGTTTTTCCCAGTGGTTGGGTTTCCACGTATACATCAAGTGTTATTTAAATTCCGCACTATATTACACTTGTATGTATTTTTGACTAGTAGGGGCATTTTCGTAAAATTGACTTGCATGCGAAAATTGGGTAATAATAGTTAAAATCTATTCACCCCCCCTCTAGCTTTATATATATAGAACACGCCTCGAGTATTTAATTACTTTCAGGTAGTCTAAGTGATTAGTGTTGAAGATCAAAGGCCCTTCCATGACCTCAAGGTACAAGCACGCCAAAGGTATAATCCCTTGTGCTTGGTTTTCTTTAAAGAGAATTAGTAGCACACAGACACTTAGCATTCTTGCTATGCTTGCATATTTGCTTATTTTTATGTGCATCTCTTCATATGTCACTTTACACACTAGCACTTTGGTTGATATATCTTGTTGTGTGTATATGTGCCTTATAATTCGTTTCCCGACATTGTTCGGAAACGTCTGCGCTTGCATTAATGAGTGCTTGGTTTCGCGCGAAGACCGCCTATGGAGAATGCCCTTTGAAAGTAATTAAATACTCGAGGCGTGTTCTATATAAAGCTAGAGGGGGGGGGGGGGGGGGGGGGGGGTGAATAGATTTTAACTATTATTACCCAATTTTCGCATGCAAGTCAATTTTACGAAAATGCCCATACTAGTCAAAAAATACATACAAGTGTAATATAGTGCGGAATTTAAATAACACTTGATGTATACGTGGAAACCCAACCACTGGGAAAAACCACGGGCTGTTTAGTGTGCCACACTCGGACCTCGAAATCCACTAATCGAAATGGAGTTTACAACCTATGTAGACCTCGTCTAACACTCCGGTCAATAACCCCCCACTTCTACCACTCGGGCCTTTAAAAGTGGCTCTAGTCCAATTGCTTAAGGCCTAAGCAACCTTAGCCTCAAGACTTGATTCTCTAAGAAGAGATTATGCAACCTATGTGAATATGTATGAATATTCAAATAACAAACAAGGCTAGGTAACCTTAGATGCTTATCTAGGATGATGATATAATCAATTTAATCAACCCTAGATATCAATTGCTAAATGACATGTCAAATAGCTTAGCTAATCAAGATTAAGCAAAAACCTAATTAGCTATCACAAAAACAACACTCAATTAATTCATCACAATTAATTCTCTATTCTCGTATTTATCATATGATCAACAACATACAAGTAAATAAATAGAGAATATGCTAGATAGTAAAAATACTAAAATAAGATGAAACTAATCAAAATCTTACCAAGCATATTGTGATGATGCCAATCCAATCATAGATGCTTTCTATGTAGACATAGAGGATGCAATATGAAATTTGATGCAAAAAGGATTTGATTTGAGTGTTTAAAGGTGGGTTCTTGAATTGATTTTTTCTCAAAAATCTCTCTTGAAAGATTAGGGTTCTAATTGCTCAAGAAACTTGTTCAGAGATTGAGAAAATAAGATATTTATAGACATCAAGAATTGGGCTTGTGTAAAGACACTCTTGCCCCTGAAACGCACCGTTCGGCGGTTTCAATCGGCGGCCAGGCCGCCGATGACGGCCGCCGAATTGAGTTCGTGAAGAACAGAGCATTAACGGCGGTTTCATTCGGCGGTTTCGCGACCGCCGATCCAACCGCCGAATCAAACCCGAGGGATCAAAATCGATCAGGTATGAATGGCGGTTTCGAACGGCGGTCATGACCGCCGATCTTGACCGCATAATTGCTTCAGACCAATTTGGACTGAAACGGCGGTTTCATTCGGCGGCCAGGCCGCCGATCATAACCGCCGATCACCAACAATGGTGAAAACCAAGGAGAAGCCAAGGGCATTCTCCATAGGCGGTCTTTGCGTGAAACCAAGCACTCATTAGTGCAAGCGCGGACGTTTCCGACCAATGTCGGGAAATGAATTATAAGGCACATATACACACAACAAGATATATCAACCAATGTGCTAGTGTGTAAAGTGACATGTGAAGAGATGCACATAAAAATAAGCAAGTATGCAATCATAGCAAGAATGCTAAGTGTGTGTGTGCTTCTAAATCTCTTCAAAGAAAAACAAGCACAAGAGATTATACCTTTGGCGTGCTTGTATCAAGAGGTCATGGAAGGGCCTTTGATCTTCAATACTAAACACTTAGACTACCCTTACATTCAAAACCCCAACATGTGGTTTGACCACGAAATAAGCCAATCAACAAAACGGGAATCCTTACACCCTTGGCTTCTCCTTGGTTTTCACCATTGTTGGTGATCGGCGGTTATGATCGGTAGCCTGGCCGCCGAATGAAACCGCCGTTTCAGTCCAGATTGGTCTGAAGCAATTATGCGGTCACGATCGGTGGTCACGACCGCCGTTCGAAACCGCCGTTCATACCTGATCGATTTTAATCCCTCGGGTTTGATTCGGCGGTTGGATCGGCGGTCGCGAAACCGCCGTTAATGCTCTGTTCTTCACGAGCTCAATTCGGCGGTCGTGATCGGCGGCCGTGATCGGCGGCCTGGCCACCGATTGAAACCGCCGAACGGTGCGTTTCAGGGGCAAAAGTGTCTTTTCACATGCCCAATTCTTGATGTCTATAAATATCTTATTTTCTCAATCTCTGATCAAGCTTCTTGAGTTATTAGAACCCTAAACATTCAAGAGAGATTTTTGAGAAAAAATCAAATCAAGAACTCAACTTTAAACACTCAAATCAAATCCTTTTTGCATCAAATTTCATATTGCATCCTCTATGTCTACATAGAAAGCATCTATGATTGGATTGGCATCATCACAATATGTTTGGTAAGATTTTGATTAGTTTCATCTTATTTTAGTATTTTTACTATCAAGCATATTCTCTTTTAATTTACTTGTATGTTGTTGATCATATGATAAATACAAGAATAGAGAATTAATTGTGATGAATTAATTGAGTGTTGTTTTGTGATAGCTAATTAGGTTTTTGCTTAATCTTGATTAGCTAAGCTAATTGACATGTCATTTAGCAATTGATATCTAGGGTTGATTAAATTGATTATATCATCATCCTAGATAAGCATCTAAGGTTACCTAGCCTTGTTGTTATTTGAATATTCATACATATTCACATAGGTTGTTTCTCTTCATTGAGAAGTAAGTCTTGAGGCTAAGAGTGCTTAGGCCTCAAGCAAATTGGAATAGGGTTGCTAATAAAGGCCCGCTGGGTAGAAGTGAGGGGTTACAGACCGGAGTGTTAGACGAGGTCTACATAGGTTGTAAACTTAATTTCAATTAGTGATTTCGAGTTCCGAGTGTGGCGCACTATACAGCCCGTGGTTTTTCCCAGTGGTTTGGTTTCCACGTATACATCAAGTGTTATTTAAATTCCGCACTATATTACACTTGTATGTATTTTTGACTAAGTATGGGCATTTTCGTAAAATTGACTTGCATGCGAAAATTGGGTAATAATAGTTAAAATCTATTCACCCCCCCCCCCCCCCCCCCTCTAGCTTTATCTAGAACACGCCTCTAATTTGTTTCACAATCAATACTATCTTCGGGGGACCAGCGACTGGCAAGAGTAATAGGGAAAGGAACCAGAAAATCCGGGAGGCCGTGGAAGCACGGAGAGACCTGGACGTTAATTCTGTTGAACCTGACCCGAGGAGAATCAAGGAAGGCTGGGACCCGATCATATTCACAGAAGCCGATTCATATGGAGTTGATGTTAGGCCGAACGACGCACTGGTGATCAGCGCACGGATTGGTTATAGAGAGGTTCATCGGATTTTGATTGACAATGGAAGCTCAGCAGATATTTTAAGTGCAGAAGTGTATGACCAGCTGAGGCTAGATAGGAAAGACCTACAACCATTTCCCACACCCCTTAGAGGATTTGGAGGAGTCGAAGTAAGGTCACTTGGCACGGTGAAGTTGCCCGTGAAGGTTGGGCAGGCTTCTGGCCAAAAAACAGTGCTACTTGACTTTGTGGTGGTGGATACAGAAAATTGGCCATACAACGCCTTATTGGGCTGACCATTCTTGAATAAAGCCAAAGCAGTGACTGTAACCTACGCCCTCATGATGAAGTTCCCGACAGAGTATGGGGTAGGAGTGATCAAGGGGTCACAGGAAATGGCCCGAAGGGCAAATTTGTCAGTTTATAAAGATAGGGAAGTACACCAGGTGTACGTGGTTATAGCCGAGCAAGAGGTTGGTGAACTTGAAGAGCAGGCAGAGGTGTCGAGAGAATTTGAGTTGGATCCCAGAGAAGAACCTGAGGCGAAGAAAGATGAGCCAACCGAAGAAATGGCACTGGATCCAGAAGACCCAAGTAGGACAGTCAAGGTAGGGGCAAGTTTAAATGTACATGTCAAAACCCAGCTTGTCACGCTACTGAGAGAGTACAAGGATGTTTTTGCTTGGAGCCACGAAGATATGCTGGGGATAGACCCGAAGGTGATATCACATGGTCTCTCCATCAACCCAGAGTTCCGCCCGGTGAGGCAGAAAAGGCGGCTGTTCAACTCTGAAAGGAGTACAGCTATTAAAAATGAAGCAAAAAAGTTACTTACTACAGGGTCGATAAGGGAAGTCAAGTACCCGGAATGGGTGGCCAATGTGGTGCTGGTAAAGAAAAAGAAAAAGAACAACCAGTGGAGGATGTGTGTGGATTTCACAGATTTAAACAAGGCATGCCCGAAGGATAGCTTCCCACTACCAAGGATCGACCAACTAGTGGACGCAACAGCAGGGCACAAACTGTTAAGCTTCATGGATGCTTACTCGGGGTACAATTAGATCCGAATGAGTAAAGCCGACGAAGAGAAAACGGCATTCACCACAGACCAAGGGTTGTATTGCTATAAGGTGATGCCATTCGGATTAAAGAATGCCGGGGCAACGTACCAGAGGTTAGTGAATATGATATTCACCCGGCAGATTAGGAAGAACATGGAGGTCTATGTAGATGACATGCTGACCAAGAGTGTTACGACAGAGAGGCACGCAGAAGATCTAAAAGAAACCTTTAAAGTTCTAAGAAGGTATGAGATGAAACTTAACCCGAACAAATGTGTGTTTGGGGTACCATCGGGTAGGTTTCTCGGCTTCTAGGTGCATCAGAGGGGAATTGAAGTTAACCCCGAGAAGATCAAAGCATTAGAAGAGATGGCTTCGCCAAAAACGCTGAAGGACGTACAGAGGCCGATGGGATGTCTCGCATCATTTAATCGATTTATAGCAAAATCAACAGACAGATGCGCCCCGTTCTTTAAAGTAATAAAGAAAGGAAAAGGGCTCAAGTGGAACAAAGAATGTAAAGCAGCCTTCCAGAAGTTGAAAGATTACTTAGGGTGAGCACCCATCCTTTCAAAGCCAGTAGCTGGAGAGACATTATACCTATACCTCTCGGTCACAGAAGTGGTAACAAGCTCGGTGTTTATCCGAATGGAGGAAGGAATACAGAGACCAGTGTATTACACCAGCAAGGCGTTGCTGCCCATAGAGACAAGGTATTCACCGGCAGAAAAGATAGCGCTAGCCTTGATCACGGTAGCCAGGAAGCTAAGGCCGTATTTCCAAGCGCATACAATAGAGGTGTACACCGACTGTCCATTAAAGCTTATCTTGTAGAAGCCCGAACTGTCAGGTAGGCTGACTAAATGGGCGGTAGAGTTGAGCGAATTCGAAGTCAAATACACCCCAAAAGCCGCGGTCAAGGGGCAGGCAGTGTCAGATTTTATAGTGGAATTCACTGAGCCAGATGCCGAAGTAAAAAGAATGATGGAAGGAAAACATGAGAATAGTTCCCGATGGAGGTTGCATGTAGATGGATCATCGAACACCCATGGCAGCGGGGTCGGGATAGTCATAACAAACCCGGAGGGAGACGCTGTAGAGTGCGCCATGAGGTTCGATTTCAAAGCAACCAACAACCAAGCAGAATATGAAGCTTTGTTGGCTGGCTTGAGGGTCTGTATAGCGTTAGAAGCAGATGAGTTGGAGATTTACAGTGATTCGCAAGTTGTGGTTAACCAGGTATTGGATGAATACCAGGTAAGGGAGGAACACATGATAGCTTACCTAGACATTGCAAAGAAACTGCTCAAAAAATTTAAAATGTACAAGATTTTTCAGATTCCTCGGGAAGAAAACGAGAAAGCAGACGCTTTGTCCAAATTAGCTTCAGCCACCATGAGTATCAGGTCCAAAGCGATACCGGTGGCGCACCTGACTAGGCCGAGTACAACAGAATGTGAGGAAGGCATGGTGTCAGAGATTCGACCAGTTCAAGACGACTGGACCACACAGCTCATAAAGTATTTAGAGGAAAACATTCTACCCGAGGATGCTGTGGAAGCAAAACGTGTCAAGTACAGGTCAACCCGGTACACAATTCTGAGAGGCGAATTGTACAGAAGAGGGTTCTCAAAGGTGCTACAAAGGTGTATCACCAGCGAAGAAACAAAAATGATCCTTGAGGATGTTCACAGTGGAGTATGCGGGAACCATACTGGGGTAAGAGTCTAGCGCATAAAGTACTTAGGCAAGGATTCTATTGGACAACTTTGTTTGCAGAGGCACAGCGATTCGCGGAGAGCTGTGAGACATGCCAGAGAATAGCAAACGATATTCGACAACCTCCAGAATTGCTCAGAAGCTTAACTTCACCTTGGCCCTTTGCCATGTGGGGCCTCGACCTGATAGGACTAATGCCCACTGGAACAAAGGGGGGCGCAAAGCATGCTATTGTGGCAGTCGACTACTTTACTAAATGGGTGGAAGCAGAAGCTCTCGTGCACATCACTGAGGCAAACACCACCAGCTTTGTCAGAAAGAACATAATATATAGATTTGGGATCCCGAGCATCATCATAACAGACAATGGGACCCAATTCGACAATAGCAAGTTTAGAAAAATGTGCGAAGAGTATAAGATCGCAAACTACTATGCGTCACCTGCTCATCCTTAAACCAATGGCCAGACTGAAGCTGTGAACAAGGTGATCAACCACACGCTAAAGGCAAAGTTAGAAGCCAAGAAAGGTAGCTGGGCGGACAAGCTACCAGAGGTGCTATGGGCATATCGAACAACTGTAAGGTCATCCACAGGGGAGACTCCTTTTGCCTTAGCATTCGGGACAGAGGCCGTTATCCCAGCAGAAATAAGTTTTACATTGCCCAGGGTACAACTATACAGCCCCGAGCACAATGTTAACATGCTACAGCAAAACCTAGACGAGCTTGAAGAAGTTAGGGATGCAGCACAAGTGCGAAACGCCGTATACCAGCAAAGGGTTGCGAGGTACTATAATTCCCATGTTCGCATGCATAGATTCCAGCTTGGAGATTTAGTGTTAAGAAGAGTATCCCCGAACACCAAGGACAGGTCGGCAGGATCCCTCACCGACAAATGGGAGGGACCTTATATCGTCAAGGGAGTCATGGGGCACGGGGCGTACATGATAGCCCGACCAGAGGGGAGCCTAGTGCCCCGACCATGCAATGCCCAGTACCTCAAGATTTTCTACCCCTAAGAAACTCATCTCAATGTTTATGTTAATTCAGTTTGTTTCTTGTCCCATTTTAGCTTTACATCAATTGTTTCAGATCCATTTGATTTTCTAATAAAGTTCATTTGCCAATAAAGAGGTTATCATTGAAGTCGATGAGTCTCATGATCAAAGGTATTCCATGGCCGGTGAACAAACAACAGCCACTTAATGGTTGGCCAAACAAATGCAAAAAAGAATTCGAGCGCTACAAAGCCGTGAGAGAGCGGGCGAGTAGTGCTTGAAGGGCAAAGAAGCTAAAGTAGCACGCCAGCCTAGTTAAGATAGTGCAAACGCGCTTCTTAGCAAAAAGGCAAAACCGAGGCACCATGGTAACTGGAAAATTGCTCGGAGTGCCGCCAGAAAAACTGGTGAGATGCGCAGCTGTGTTGGCCGGTACAAAGTACCCCAACGATTCGGTAAAACCTTGCACAGATAAAACCGGGAGACGTCCTAGGTGACTTGTGTAAGGACCTCAACGTATGGTCGGGGTGAGCCTCGATGTAACGTCTAGGTAAAACCTAAATAGGTTAAAAAGAAAAACGCTAGTTGAATAAGATACTCGGCCACATTAGTTACCAGTTTAATAAGACACTCGGCTAAGATCGGTTAGTTGCCAGTTAAATAAGATACTTGGCCAAATTAATTGCCAGTTAAATAAGATACTTGGCTAGACTGGCTAAGCGACCAGTTAAGAAAGCACTCGAAAATAAGAAAGCAGAACGGTAAGAATGAAAATTCATATATGTAAGGATAATACAAAGAATCGTTACAAAAATACAGAAGAAAAATCAAGAAGATGGTGCTGGGGGTTGTGAGCTGCTCCCACTCGGGGTCAGGCTCCATCACGTACTCGCTGAGGAGGCTGTCTTCAGAAGGCCATACAATCACATCTTCTTCATCATCGTCATTCATCCAGGCGCTATAGTCCATCCCAGGGAGGGGACCAACATCAGGATTCTCACCATCGATCCCCGCTTTCTGACAAGCGTGAAAAGTAGAGAAGGAATCGGCGGTGGGAACCTCCAGATGCATGGGATGTGGCACCTTACCTTTATTTCAGCAATATGCTCGCCACTCTTTCATCTGGATCTGACGAGACTCCAGAGACGTATCCATATGCTTCTTGATCGAAAGGCTCCAGTTGGCCCTGGCCCGGTCGGTCGCCCTACTCTTCATCTTGAAGAATTCTCCAGCTGAGACCATTCCTCGTTAGAACTCCCTAAGAAGCAAAGCATCATAGGCTGGAGATCGTTTAAAGCGGTCGACCCCCTGTATCTCCAACTCCAGCCTAGCTTCCTTTGACAGAGATTTGACTGTCAAGGCCTGACACTCCAAGTCTTCTATTCGGCGTTCATAAGAGGTTTTTGCGTCTTCAGCGGCCTGCTCGGCCTGGAGCAAAGCTTCTTGGGTGGATGACAACTGATCTTGCAGGGTTGTGGTCTTTTCAGCAGAAAAAGACGCTTTCTGTTCAGCCTCCATCTGACGAGCCAGGCATTGATCTAGGAGCACCTGACTTGATTTAGCCCCCTCTTGACAAGCTAACTCAGCCCGAAAGCGATGGTCCTCACTCTCCTTCAGTTGGGCTTCTAGCTGTCTTATTCTTTCTGCCTGGGCTTCACCAGCCTGGCAAGCCCCGAACATTTCGGCCACCATCTGCAGCAAATCAACAGCAAACGGGGGTGAAGTAACAAAAGAAAAGAAGAAAAATATAAAATTATTCATATAAACAAGGCGTTACTCACATAGGAAGCACTATTGAAGAAGTTACAGAGCCGATCAGACACGGTTCCAGCCCTGAAGTGACTCCAATGATCCTCCCCAATATAGGCTCGGCCTGAAGCCATGGCCCTCAGTATAGTCTCGGGGGTAGGATCATTTGTCTAGGTCAAGGGGCCCAAACCACCCACGTAAGTTTCAGGTGTAGGGAAAAATACCGTAGTACACGCAGCGGAAGCGAGACTAAAAATAAGATTTAGTGACTTTTAAAATTTTTCCTTTATGAACCTTGAACCCTTTAATTAATTAAACATGCATATACAATAACCAAAAAGTAGAATACCTTTTGTCGCGTGATCCGATTGACTTACGTCGATGGTAATCCGCAAGATCTTCAATCCTAGCACGAACGTGGATCACCTAGGAGCGTGGTCTCCCTTTTCTTTGAATTGCAAACCTGTGAATGGACAAACAAACTTTTCTATTCTTTGTTAGTCACAAAAACAATCAAAAGAAATACCAAGATTATTCCGGTCACTTTTGAGTTCTCAATCTAATGATCGAAACTCGCGTGAACCTAGATCGATGTTGTATACACAAGCTTATTGATGATTAAGCAAATAGTATACCATCAAGGAATAATCTAACACTCTTTTATGTTTTTGAAGAAATAAATTAATCTCTCTATGAATTGAGAAGAAGAAGAAAATAGAATCTCAAGCACCAAGCATTAGGTTGGCCGAATTCTATAAGTACATATATATAGGTGGCCAATTTTTCTTTCCTTCTTTCTATTAGGGTTGCCGAAATCCTTACCTAAAAACAACTAGGGTTGCCGCAAATCATATGCCAAAATAGGCTTGTGTTGCACCCTAATTTCCATCTAGTTTAAGACTTCAAACCCTAATCCAACTCATAGATTTTTATTCATTTTTTATTTGACTAAATAAAAAGACTTCTTATTTGATTAAATAAATAAAATTAATTATTTATTTTCTTATCAAACAAGTCTTTTAATTTTAGTAAACTACTACAATAGTATTACTCTAGGAAATATATTTCCTATTCAGAAAAGATTTGTTTCTTAATTAAACAATTAATTAATAAATTAATTAATTCTTATTTAATTAAAACAATGAAACAAAATAATATATTAGGTTATAAAACCTACTTGCCGCCCCACTTAAACAAATGGGCTATATATTATTTCCTTTATTTCATTTAATCCATTGGACTTTAAATAAAAAGCCCACATGTGAACCAGACCCATTCTTACTAAAAGAAACAAGCCCACATGTCATTAATTAATATATTAATATAATTGAGCAGCCCATTACATAAATAATGTGCAAATTATATTCTTAATATATTAAATGCAATTCTAGATGGACCCTTAAATTGGTCCGGTAGAATATATCAAGTGATCCATGCAAGTCCGTGTGGATTGGGGATCTTGGCGGGCCATCTAAATTTAAGCTTCAATAGACATAACCTAATCACAATCAACAAATGATTCACTTAGGTCCGATCCATTAATTTTAACTCATTCCACTAAAGAGCTAAAACTGAACTCTTAAATAAAGATAGAAAAGGAAGATGCTCCTCATTCATACCCTAGACAATCATATAGGAGATAGTGTATCCTCGTGATTAATATCAGTAATCGCCAAGAGTTCATAGACCGCCTTTAACTCTCCAAGTTACCATTTTTACTCATATGACCACGTTTTGAACTTGGATATTTTGACTTGTCCAGAAGCCATGTTTTCAATAGACACTATCGAAAACTCAACGTTGAGATTTAATATCCAATTACCTCAAAACATCCATATGATGATATTATACTCTCATTTAATAAATGGAGCCACGATGTCCATATCTATAAATGAAGTCCTCTATCGATTAACAAATGAATATCACCAAACTATCGAGGATAGACTATGCGATATAATCGTACTCATTGATAACTCAAATGATATCACTTGCAACCATAAGTCCATCATTTATCTCAGGATTAAGATAGACTCTCCGATTGTCCTGATAATGAAAAGACTATTATCTATTGACGGTTATAGATAAAGTATTTCATTGTGATCCAGTTCAATGCACCCAGTACACTAGATCCTTTTGCTCGAAGACACTCCGATGATTTTAGACTCATCATATCTCATTTGATCCCACTCAAATGCTAGCAAAAGAATTCTACAACTTTAACAAGATAAAGGTGCCCAACCTTTAACTTAAGTTGTGAACATTATTCAAGACTAACTAAAGAATTGTGTCTACCACATACATATCCAGATGTACGAACAATTCTTCTTTTCTCATAGTCTTTAGACCTTATGATTATTTACTTTGACAATTATAATATTAAACTATAAATGCTATACGATTTGTTAAACCAGAAATCACTTTATTAATATGAAAAAGATTGTTAATTACAACATTACACTCTTGCTATTGAGCATAATCCTAACAATCTCCCACTTGCACTATAGCAAATGTGTCATATCTCTCAAGCCCATGTTCTCTAGATGCCCATCGAAACTCTTCTGAGGTAGAGCCTTTGTGAAGGGATCCGCTGGATTTTCTGCTGACGCGATTTTGGTAATCGTCACGTCACCTCTTTGAACAATCTCCCTTAAAAGATGATACTTTCTTTCAATGTGTTTACCTCTCTTGTGACTTCTTGGTTCTTTCGAATTAGCCACTGCTCCACTGTTGTCACAGTAGATAGTGATCTGCTTATTCGCACTAGGAACCACTTCCAAGTCAATCAAGAATTGGCGGAGCCAAACAGCCTCTTTGGCAGCCTTGTATGCAGCAACATACTCAGCTTCCATGGTGGAATCAGCAATATAAGATTGCTTGATACTCCTCCATATAACTGCTCCTCCTCCAATAGTAAACACAGCCCCTGATGTGGATTTTCTGGAGTCAGAATCTGATTGGAAATCAGAATCTGTATACCCAACGGGAATCAAATCCCCTCCAGAGTATACAAGCATATTATCTCTCGTTCTCTTAAGATACTTGAAAATATGCTTGACTGCCGTCCAGTGATCAGGACCAGGTTTCGATTGAAACCTGCTAACTATGCCAACAGCAAAACAAATATCTGGTCTAGTACGGAGCATTGCATACATGAGACTTCCAACTGCCGAGGCATATGGAACTCTACTCATGAATTGCTCTTCATGCTCATTCTTAGGAACTTGTTCCTTAGAAAGCTTGATTCCATGTCTGAAAGGTAACATACCTTTCTTGGAATCCTGCATGGAAAACCTAGACAAGATCTTGTCTATGTATAAAGCTTGGGATAATGCAATCGTTCTATTCTTTCTATCCCTTATTACTTGGATACCTAGAATAAAACTTGCTTCTCCTAAGTCCTTCATATCAAATTGTTTTGCTAACCATTCTTTTACTGATGTCAATACACCTACATTGTTTCCAATGAGTAGTATATCATCAACATAAAGAATCAGGAAAACCAACTTGTCGCCCTTAATCCTTTTGTATACACAAGGTTCGTCAGGATTCTGAATAAATCCAAAACCTTTGACAGCTTGATCAAACCTTATGTTCCAGGATCTGGATGCTTGCTTCAATCCATATATGGATTTCTGCAACTTGCATACCTTTTCCATTTGGCCCTTTTCAATGAATCCCTCTGGTTGCATCATGTAGATGCTTTCGTCAAGACTTCCATTAAGGAAAGCTGTCTTGACGTCCATTTGCCAAATCTCTAGATCTAAAGATGCTGCAATGGATAAGAGTATCCTAATGGATTTAAGCATGGCCACAGGAGAGAAGGTTTCCTCGTAATCGATACCTTCTTTCTGTGTATACCCTTTAGCTACCAATCTAGCTTTAAAGGTTTCCACCTTACCATCCATACCTCTTTTCCTCTTGTATACCCACTTGCACCCAATGGGTTTTATCCCTTTAGGCAAGTATACAAGGGACCAGACTTTGTTATCGAACATAGATTCAATCTCAGATTGCATTGCCTTTTGCCAATGGCGACTATCAACATCCTCCATAGCTTCCTTGTACGTGTAGGGATCATCGTCGTCCGGGAGATTCTCCACTGATTCTCCCAGACCGATGTATCTTTCGGGTTGTGTTCTAACCCTCCCACTACGACGAGGAATGGTAGGTTGTTGATCTTGTGTTGGATCGGAACTTACAATTGGGTTAGGTTGTGTAACCTCTCGTGGAATTGTATCTCCTGACATCTCATTCAGGACAATTCTACTTCTAGGCACAAAATCATTCATATAGTCCTTTTCCAGAAATTTAGCATTTGTCGAAACAAATACTTTAAGATCTGAAGGACTATAGAAATAATATCCTTTAGTTTCTTTTGGATACCCTACAAATATACATGTTTCTGAACGGGACTCCATCTTTTCTGTCTTTCCTTTTAACACATGCGCAGGACAACCAAATATCCTTAAGTGTTGTAAACTAGGCTTGCGCCCAGTCCACAACTCATGCGGTGTTTTAGGAACAGACCTAGATGGTACATCGTTTAGAATGTATATAGCAGTTTGTAAAGCATATCCCCAAAAAGAAATAGGAAGTGTTGAATAACTCAACATAGACCTAACCATATCCAAAAGAGTTCTATTTCTCCTTTCTGCTACCCCATTCTGTTGAGGTGTACCTGGTGCAGAAAACTGAGAAACAATCCCATTATCAATAAGATATTGCTGAAACTCACCAGATAGATATTCTCCACCACGATCAGATCTCAAGATTTTTATGTGTTTCTCAAGCTGATTTTCCACTTCAGCTTTGAATGCTTTGAACATGTCAAAAGCATCCGACTTCTGTCGCATGAGATACACATAACCAAATCTCGAGTAATCATCTGTGAAGGTGATGAAGTACTCATATCCACCTCTAGCTTGAATGCTCATAGGTCCACATACATCAGTGTGTATCAATCCTAAACATTCAGTGGCTCTTGCACCTTTGGCAGAGAACGTCCTTTTGGTCATTTTACCTTCCAAACAAGATTCACAAGTTGGTAGATCATCAACCTTTAAGTCACTCAAAGGTCCGTCACATACCAATCTTTTAATCCTATTAAGGTTAATATGACCTAAGCGTAAGTGCCAAATGTAGGTTTCATCTGTTGATAATTGTACTCTTTTATGATAGGTTCCGTTATTTCTGTGTCTAACGAGTGAGAGATATTTCTATGCAAAAAGTATAGACCGTTTTCCAATGTACCTTGGCAAATAATTTTGTCATTCTTACTAATAATAAAAACTTTATTAAAAGTAACCGGATATCCAAATTTATTTAAACAAGAAACTGAA
This sequence comes from Acer yangbiense, assembly GCA_008009225.1. Taxonomy (NCBI): domain Eukaryota; kingdom Viridiplantae; phylum Streptophyta; class Magnoliopsida; order Sapindales; family Sapindaceae; genus Acer; species Acer yangbiense. The sequence goes on along the minus strand of CM017763.1, from coordinate 31,217,057 downwards.
ATTAAATTCCTCTTGAATTGAGGTACATAATAAACGTCTATCAAATCTAAATGCCTTCTAGAATCCAAATAAACTCTAATATCTCCCACTGCACTTGCAGACACTAACGTTCCGTTGCCCAAGCGCAAATTGATTTCATTCTTACTCAGCTTTCTCCTTTCTTGGAACCCCTGCAAGGAATAACAAACATGATTAGTGGCTCCTGAGTCTATGATCCAAGAATCTGTAGAATCAGCCAAAAACATGTTTCAAGATAATTCACATTACCTTCTTCCTTCTTATTCTGGGACTTTGGGCAATTTCTCTTCCAATGTCCCTTTTCACCACAAAGGAAGCATTTCCCTTCGATCTTGGTTACTTTCTTGGTGTCCTTCTTGATAGGCCCAAGTTGCTTTTTCTTCTGTTGTTTCTTGACCTTTTGACGGGCCTTAACAGTAGCAACTTTACCAACCATATGAATCTCTTGACCTTTGCCTTTCACAAGGATCTTTTCAGCACTTTGAACATCTTGCATCAGGTCTTGTAAGGTGTATTCCTTTTTGTTCAAAGTGTAGTCCAATTTGAACTGATCAAAGGAATCTGACAATGAATTGACAACCATATCAATCTTTGTCTCACCATCTATCTCAGCGCCATGCAGTTCAGTAATGTTGAGATGTGCTATGACTTTCATCATGTGATCTTTCATAGCCTGTCCAGGTTTCATCCTAAGATTCATAAAAGCAGTCACTGCCTCTCTCTTAGTCGTCCTAGACTTCATAGCAAACATCTCCTCTAGAGACATCATAATATCAGCAGCGGACTCCATTCCTTCATGCTGCTGTTGCAACACGTCGGAGATAGTGGCCATAATGTAACATTTTGCCATATCATCTGAAGTCTTCCACTGCTCATACTCATCTCTATACATTATGCTTGATTCATTATTAGGAGCAGGTGGTTTAGGAGTAGTTAGAACAAACTTATGTTTTTCACTTTGCAGCAACAACCCAATTTTCCTTTTCCATGTGACATAATTATCTCCAGTTAAAGTGTTATCTTTCAGGATGTTCATAAGTGATGGGGTCATGATTTCTGAATAAAACAAAACATATATAAGTAAATAATCATGATAAAGCACTTTTAAATATTTATCTTGAATTAAATAAATAACTCAATCATAAAATTCAACGGTGATCCAACACCCATAAATGTTACGCCTCCTTTGGGAGTTCGCACCATTTACTAGTTAGACTAGGTCCCACCTAATTGTTAACATAACAACCAGCGTTTTCAATTTTAGCCTTGCAATTTTACTGACAAGAACTCTTGGGAGGATATCAATAAAATTACATTGAGTGTGTTACCAAGATATCGACCCTCAGTTTTCTCTCACGAATATCCCTCCTTGGGGAGTAGATATCGTTTGAGTCCATTGTCTAGTCTATCCTTGTAAGGAAGTATGTTGCTAAATTCCATTCATGGACGCCCCTTGGGGGGATTACCATAAATAATAAAGCTCAACCAACCTTGGAGGCCATAGGTGTTACAAAAACACCTTCTCCCACTCAATTATTTAAGGCGTGTGATTAAATCCCATAGAATGATTTACCAAGTTATCTAGATGCCAATTTAGATACCTAAATCATTCAATGCATGTTCATACCAAAAGAGATATATGAGTGGCACTCCTATTCTATATGTCATGTTATCATACAATAACAAATATTGTAATATTTAAAGCATAAATTAAATAGCAACAATTTTGGCCCATCCTAGAAAAACAAGTAAATTACAATTTGTTTTAGGAACACAAGATCTTCAGGTGGCCCATCAACCATAAGCTCATCCTTCGGCCTTCTCCTATGGGCGTGCACAGCCCACAACCCCACAAAGGGGCTGCCATGCGCAGCCCATAAGGCCACACAAGGCTGCCGTGCGCAGCCCACCATGTAATGGGCTTGCCATGCGCAGCCCAATCCAATCCTAGGGTGCGCACGGTGCTCGTTCTCGGTTCCGGTTGCTTCGTTTTTCTTCGTGTCTTCGAATCTTCAATACCCGAATACATTACAGCAGTATAAATAATAAAATACTGCAGTATTAATTTTTTTTTTTTTTTTTTTTATTCACTGCAGTATTTTTACAAAATAAAAACTGCACATAAAAAATAAATAAAAACTGCAGTAAAAAATACTGCACTAAAAATAATAAAAAAAATATAAAATCTAGCAACTACCAAGAAGGAATTATGGCGATGATAGACCACCCTTCATGTTACAATTCCGAAACAAAAATTACATTGAAAATCTAGGACCAAAATCGAGCAATAACAATCCACATAAACATATATAAATCCATACATCCACATGTAATTATATATTCGAATACCTAGAGTGCCATCTCTTTCTAAACATGCATAATCACAATAAAAAGAGATAGATCCACGTATATATACGTTAATTAATTAAAAAGGGTTTAACCTAGGCTCTGATACCAATTGTAGGGAAAAATACCGTAGTACACGCAGCGGAAGCGAGACTAAAAATAAGATTTAGTGACTTTTAAAATTTTTCCTTTATGAACCTTAAACCCTTTAATTAATTAAACATGCATATACAATAACCAAAAAGTAGAATACCTTTTGTCGCGTGATCCAATTGACTTACGTCGATGGTAATCCGCAAGATCTTCAATCCTAGCATGAACGTGGATCACCTAGGAGCGTGGTCTCCCTTTTCTTTGAATTGCAAACCTGTGAATGGACAAACAAACTTTTTTATTCTTTGTTAGTCACAAAAACAATCAAAAGAAATACTAAGATTATTCCGGTCACTTTTGAGTTCTCAATCTAATGATCGAAACTCGCGTGAACCTAGATCGATGTTGTATACACAAGCTTATTGATGATTAAGCAAATAGTATACCATCAAGGAATAATCTAACACTCTTTTATGTTTTTGAAGAAATAAATTAATCTCTCTATGAATTGAGAAGAAGAAGAAAATAGAATCTCAAGCACCAAGCATTAGGTTGGCCGAATTCTATAAGTACATATATATAGGTGGCCAATTTTTCTTTCCTTCTTTCTATTAGGGTTGCCGAAATCCTTACCTAAAAACAACTAGGGTTGCCGCAAATCATATGCCAAAATAGGCTTGTGTTGCACCCTAATTTCCATCTAGTTTAAGACTTCAAACCCTAATCCAACTCATAGATATTTTATTCATTTTTTATTTGACTAAATAAAAAGACTTCTTATTTGATTAAATAAATAAAATTAATTATTTATTTTCTTATCAAACAAGTCTTTTAATTTTAGTAAACTACTACAATAGTATTACTCTAGGAAATACATTTCCTATTCAGAAAAGATTTGTTTCTTAATTAAACAATTAATTAATAAATTAATTAATTCTTATTTAATTAAAACAATGAAACAAAATAATATATTAGGTTATAAAACCTACTTGCCGCCCCACTTAAACAAATGGGCTATATATTATTTCCTTTATTTCATTTAATCCATTGGACTTTAAATAAAAAGCCCACATGTGAACCAGACCCATTCTTACTAAAAGAAACAAGCCCACATGTCATTAATTAATATATTAATATAATTGAGCAGCCCATTACATAAATAATGTGCAAATTATATTCTTAATATATTAAATGCAATTCTAGATGGACCCTTAAATTGGTCCGGTAGAATATATCAAGTGATCCATGCAAGTCCGTGTGGATTGGGGATTGAAAGTTCTTAAAATACTCGAGGCGTGTTCAATATAAAGCTAGAGGGGGGGGTGAATAGATTTTAGCTATTATTACCCAATTTTCGCATGCAAGTCAATTTTACGAAAATGCCCCTACTAGTCAAAAATACATACAAGTGTAATATAGTGCGGAATTTAAATAACACTTGATGTATACGTGGAAACCCAACCACTGGGAAAAACCACGGGCTGTATAGTGCGCCACACTCGGAACTCGAAATCACTAATTGAAATGAAGTTTACAACCTATGTAGACCTCGTCTAACATTCCGGTCTGTAACCCCTCACTTCTACCCAGCGGGCCTTTATTAGCAACCCTATTCCAATTTGCTTGAGGCCTAAGCACTCTTAGCCTCAAGACTTACTTCTCTAAGAAGAGAAACAACCTATGTGAATATATATATGAATATTCAAATAACAAACAAGGCTAGGTAACCTTAGATGCTTATCTAGGATGATGATATAATCAATTTAATCAACCCTAGATATCAATTGCTAAATGACATGTCAAATAGCTTAGCTAATCAAGATTAATTAAAAACCTAATTAGCTATCACAAACAACACTCAATTAATTTTCATCACAAATAATCTCTAACTTGTATCTAGCATATAATCAAAAGCATACAAGTAATTAAAGAGATGTATTAATATGAAAAACACTAAAGTAATATGAAATTAGTGAAGAACATACCAAATAAGATGTGATGATTCAAAACCATGCATGGATCAATTCTATGAAGGCATAGAAGATCAAATATGAAATTTGATGCAAAAGGGAATTGATTTGAGTGTTTAAAGATAGGTTCTTGATTTGATTTTTTCTCAAAAATCTCTCTTGAAAGATTAGGGTTCTAATTGCTCAAGAAGCTTATTCAGAGATTGAGAAAACAAGATATTTATAGACATCAAGAAATGGGCATGTGAAAAGACACTTTTGCCCCTGAAACGCACCGTTCGGCGGTTTAAATCAGCGGCCAGGCCGCCGATGACGACCGCCGAATTCAGCTCGTGAAGAACAGAGCATTAACGGCGGTTTCATTCGGCGGTTTCTCGACCGCCGATACAACCGCCGAATCAAACCCGAGAGATTAAAATCGATCAGGTATGAACGGCGGTTTCTAATGGCGGTCGTGACCGCCGATCTTGACCGCATAATTGCTTCAGACCAATCTGGACTGAAACGGCGGTTTAATTCGGCGGCCAGGCCGCCGATAATAACCGCCGATCACCAACAATGGTGAAAACCAAGGAGAAGCCAAGGGCATTCTCCATAGGCGGTCTTCGCGCGAAACCAAGCACTCATTAGTGCAAGCGCGGACGTTTCCGAACAATGTCGGGAAACGAATTATAAGGCACATATACACACAACAAGATATATCAACCAAAGTGCTAGTGTGTAAAGTGACATGTGAAGAGATGCACATAAAAATAAGCAAGTATGCAATCATAGCAAGAATGCTAAGTGAGTGTGTGCTACTAAATCTCTTCAAAGAAAAACAAGCACAAGAGATTATACCTTTGGCGTGCTTGTATCTTGAGGTCATGGAAGGGCCTTTGATCTTCAACACTAAACACTTAGACTACCCTTACATTCAAAACCCCAACATGTGGTTTGACCACGAAATAAGCCAATCAACAAAACGGGAATCCTTACAATCTCCCCCTTTGGCTATTTCGTGACAAAACCACCACTCACATTGATTCCTCACAACAAAAATAAACCTATGGGTCAATGAAGATTTTCTACAATACAAAGAGATATATAAAAATAAAACTTGAAGTCTTCAATCTCTTGTAGAACAATCATTCCCTGAAACAAGGTTTCTATACTTTCCAATTCAAGTAAAAGTGAGATGAATCAAGTGAGGACATAAACAAGCAATTGCATTTCTAAGAAATTAAACACAACATCATGCAATGTATGATGAATGCAATGCTCCCCCTCAAAGGGTTACTCCCCCTCAATGTATATTCTCCCCAATGTGCACCAATTGCTACAACAATTTGCACCTCCCCTTACCACATTCTACTCCCCCTTTTTGTCATGATATAGACAAAGGAGTAGTCCCCAACCGGGTTACTCAAGGCAAAGAGAGATAGTAGCATTCTAGTATATGCATAATCAATATAAGTCACTTTATGCAATCTCAATTAATCAGAGAGAAACGAGGAGATTTATTAGATAAAATGTGTGAAACAAAATGCTTTGCATACAAGACATATTGCATTCAAGTCCAAAATACCATGGTATTTGGCAAAGCAAATGACAAAGGTTTCTAATAGGAATTCAAACCAATTTCACCATTGTCATGAGAGAAGCAAGGATATAGAAATTTCATTGATTTCAATTTAAGAACAACTATATCCAACTTTATAAGCTAAACATGTCATGAGCAACTTTGCACCCTATTTGATTTTTCCGGGAATGAAACCCGTATGATAGTAGACATGTTCAACCAATAAAGAAAGAGAGACATTTGGATTGTAAAATCCTTGAATGGATACTAGATCCTTTTTCATTTGAGTCTCATTAGCTTTTTCACACAAGTTTTTGCATTTAAGAACGCAATTATCAATTCATGCTTTTTCATTTGAGCATGTACATGAATTTCATGCTTTACATAAGACATTAGCATGTTATTTAAGAATCATCATGTCATGGAGATAATCATAGGTCATTCAAATCATACTTCCTACATACATCTCCTAGTCCAAAATGCATGTTTGAACATAAATATGACATGGATTTTAAACAAGCAAGGTTCACACTTATTGAATTGAAAACATATATACATATGTGCAACCAAGCTTACTCAAGCAATCAACCAAGAAGCATAAGATTTTTCAAATTTTTTGCAAGTGACAAGAATGCAAAAATAGCTCTCTTTGCTTGAGTTCCCCATATGGGGTTAGTATCATCCTTCATTAATGAAGGGCATGAGGTCCTATGGACCTACCAAGTCCATTGGACTTAGTTGAACCTATTTGAGACTTGTTAGTCTCGTAGCAAGCGGGTTCATTTTTCCTTATCCACATAGATATAACATTTTTCTTCCTAGTGGACAAAGGTTGCATGTCATTCACTAACCTAGGATTATTGACAAAAGATTTCCTAGGCTCATGCAAATGGGCTCTTCTTAGCCTCTTTTTCTTTATCATGCTATCAATCCTACAATGGTTAATGTACTTAAAGCACTTAGGCCTAATATGCCCATAAACACCACAATAATGACAAGTTGGTACAAAGTAAGAATTCATACCATGTTCTTGTGAAGTCATTGGAGACTCATCATGCATTTGATGTCTCTTTTGGTGTTGAGTCGGTTCATGTCTTCTATTTGGTTGAACCGGAATGGGTTGCCTCCTTGGATTAGGTAGCATGTTTTGCCTCTTTTCATAGTGAGTCATTTGTTGAGGAGAGATGACTCGAGAGGCTCTAATCCGTTGAGCTTGGGGTTGTCTCGTTTTCACCACCTTCACTTGTGCATTTTTCGAACATTGTCCTAGTTCTAACTTCTTCCTAGGAGTTTGCACCGGTGACGCTTCTATCTTACCCAAACTCTTCACAAAGATGGTCTTCTTAGGAATAGAGCAATCCTTGCTCACTTCGAATCCAAGACCTCTTTTGTCACAAGGGCTTTTTCCTACACCAAGTATGTTGTCAAGTTTCTTGGTGCTTGTGGTCATTCTAGTCAATGACTCTTTGGCTTCAACAAGCTCTCTCTTCAAACCCTCTTCATTCCTCTTAGACAAAGCTAGCTCATCTTTTAGCTTGTCTTCTTCCACCATGGATCTTATCACTTCATCATTCAAGTGATCAACTTGTGTTGAAAGCCTAAGTAGTTCTTCCTTTAACCTTTGAATCTCTTTTTCATTCTTTAACTTAGAGCTTTCAAAACTTTCAAAGTTGTCCTTAAGATCCATTTTCTCCACTTGCTTCTTTAGGAGGTCATTGTATGTTGTAAGCTCTAGATTTTCTTCCTCTAAAATCCTTAGAAATCTATCTTTCTTCTTCATGGAGCTTTCAACATTGACTATAAAGTTATGCATATCCATATTCTCTACATTTCCATTTGTAGAGTTAGATAAGGAGTCATCTCCACTAGTGTCATCTTCTAGGCTCTCCTCCTCTCTTATGGATCCAATTTCCTCATCAAGACCTTCACCTTGATCTCTTGAGTCAATAAGTGCCATATCCCAATGCGAAGCAACAACTATCTCCTCTAGAGCTACTTCTTCGACTTTCTCTTCTATGGGATCACTAGCAACGGAATTCTTACCAACAACTTCATTTTCTTCACAATTGGCACCCAATGCCTTGAAGTTATTGATAAGCTCATCATCACTTGATGACTTATCTCCTTCTTCGGAGTCATCACTTTCACTCCAAATGGCGGCCATCATTTTTTCTCTCTTGTTCTTCAAATTCCCACAATCTAGTGAGATATGACCTATGCCACCACACTCATAGCATTGGATCCCTTTCCTTTCACTATTCTCTTGCCTATGCTCAACCTTCTTGAAAGGAACCCTTTTCTTCAATTCTTGCCCTTTGGATGCATGACCCTTCTTCTCGAATTTTACAAACTTCTTGAATTTTCTCATTAAAAGTGCCATGTCTTCATCCGAGTCATCCTTGTCCTCCTTCTCAACCTTGGAAGCTCTCAAAGTAATCCCTTTTTGCTTCTTTGAAGGAGTGGAGCTAGGACCCTTCCTAGACTCGTAGGCGAGAAGTCTACCTATTACCTCGCTCGGCTTCATGTCCTTAAAATCACTATTTTCTTCTAAAGCCGTCACCTTAGACTCAAACCTCTCGGGAAGCGATCTCATTATCTTTTGCTTGATCCTTCTATCCGAGTAAGGGTCACCAAGTTGATGACTTTGGTTGACAATGTCCATCAACCTAATCTCGAAGTCGTTGAAGCACTCATTCTCCTCCATCCTAAGTGTCTCAAATTGAGTTTGGAGGACTTGAAGTTTGGAGTCCTTCACTACTTCGGTTCCCTCGTGTGCAACCTCTAAGATGTCCCATGCCTCCTTGGCTATCTTAGTGTTCTGAATCAGTTTGTACTGATTTTCATCCACTGCACATATGAGGGCGTGCCACGCCTTTTGATTCCACTTGGACAACTCAAACTCAGGTTGTGTCCACTGTGCCTTAGGCTTGAGCACTTCTTCTCCTCCACCCGTGGGAGTCATCATAGGAGGCGAATATCCATCTTCAATGGCCATCCATGCCCTATCATGGATTTGACACACATATGCCTCCATCTTCCCTTTCCATTGGGAGTAATTTATGCCGGTGAGGAGGGGTGGCCGTGTGCTTGAAGCACCCTCATGGTTGCCACCGAATCCACTCATTGTATCAAATGAATGAATGAAATGTATGCAAAATGTATGAATGAGCAAAAATCACACAAATGCACAACACACCTAAAATGAGCTAGGATCACCTAAGTATATCTAGGAACCCGCTCTGATACCAATTGAAAGTTCTTAAAATACTCGAGGCGTGTTCAATATAAAGCTAGAGGGGGGGGTGAATAGATTTTAGCTATTATTACCCAATTTTCGCATGCAAGTCAATTTTACGAAAATGCCCCTACTAGTCAAAAATACATACAAGTGTAATATAGTGCGGAATTTAAATAACACTTGATGTATACGTGGAAACCCAACCACTGGGAAAAACCACGGGCTGTATAGTGCGCCACACTCGGAACTCGAAATCACTAATTGAAATGAAGTTTACAACCTATGTAGACCTCGTCTAACATTCCGGTCTGTAACCCCTCACTTCTACCCAGCGGGCCTTTATTAGCAACCCTATTCCAATTTGCTTGAGGCCTAAGCACTCTTAGCCTCAAGACTTACTTCTCTAAGAAGAGAAACAACCTATGTGAATATATATATGAATATTCAAATAACAAACAAGGCTAGGTAACCTTAGATGCTTATCTAGGATGATGATATAATCAATTTAATCAACCCTAGATATCAATTGCTAAATGACATGTCAAATAGCTTAGCTAATCAAGATTAATTAAAAACCTAATTAGCTATCACAAACAACACTCAATTAATTTTCATCACAAATAATCTCTAACTTGTATCTAGCATATAATCAAAAGCATACAAGTAATTAAAGAGATGTATTAATATGAAAAACACTAAAGTAATATGAAATTAGTGAAGAACATACCAAATAAGATGTGATGATTCAAAACCATGCATGGATCAATTCTATGAAGGCATAGAAGATCAAATATGAAATTTGATGCAAAAGGGAATTGATTTGAGTGTTTAAAGATAGGTTCTTGATTTGATTTTTTCTCAAAAATCTCTCTTGAAAGATTAGGGTTCTAATTGCTCAAGAAACTTATTCAGAGATTGAGAAAACAAGATATTTATAGACATCAAGAATTGGGCATGTGAAAAGACACTTTTGCCCCTGAAACGCACCGTTCGGCGGTTTCAATCGGCGGCCAGGCCGCCGATGACGACCGCCGAATTGAGCTCGTGAAGAACAGAGCATTAACGGCGGTTTCATTCGGCGGTTTTGCGACCGCCGATCCAACCGCCGAATCAAACCCGAGAGATTAAAATCGATCAGGTATGAACGGCGGTTTCGAACGGCGGTCGCGACCGCCGATCTTGACCGCATAATTGCTTCAGACCAATCTGGACTGAAACGGCGGTTTCATTCGGCGGCCAGGCCGCCGATAATAACCGCCGATCACCAACAATGGTGAAAACCAAGGAGAAGCCAAGGGCATTCTCCATAGGCGGTCTTCGCGCGAAACCAAGCACTCATTAGTGCAAGCGCGGACGTTTCCGAACAATGTCGGGAAATGAATTATAAGGCACATATACACACAACAAGATATATCAACCAAAGTGCTAGTGTGTAAAGTGACATGTGAAGAGATGCACATAAAAATAAGCAAGTATGCAATCATAGCAAGAATGCTAAGTGAGTGTGTGCTACTAAATCTCTTCAAAGAAAAACAAGCACAAGAGATTATACCTTTGGCGTGCTTGTATCTTGAGGTCATGGAAGGGCCTTTGATCTTCAACACTAAACACTTAGACTACCCTTACATTCAAAACCCCAACATGTGGTTTGACCACGAAATAAGCCAATCAACAAAACGGGAATCCTTACAGGGATCTTGGCGGGCCATCTAAATTTAAGCTTCAATAGACATAACCTAATCACAATCAACAAATGATTCACTTAGGTCCGATCCATTAATTTTAACTCATTCCACTAAAGAGCTAAAACTGAACTCTTAAATAAAGATAGAAAAGGAAGATGCTCCTCATTCATACCCTAGACAATCATATAGGAGATAGTGTATCCTCGTGATTAATATCAGTAATCGCCAAGAGTTCATAGACCGCCTTTAACTCTCCAAGTTACCATATTTACTCATATGACCACGTTTTGAACTTGGATATTTTGACTTGTCCAGAAGCCATGTTTTCAATAGACACTATCGAAAACTCAACGTTGAGATTTAATATCCAATTACCTCAAAACATCCATATGATGATATTATACTCTCATTTAATAAATGGAGCCACGATGTCCATATCTATAAATGAAGTCCTCTATCGATTAACAAATGAATATCACCAAACTATCGAGGATAGACTATGCGATATAATCGTACTCATTGATAACTCAAATGATATCACTTGCAACCATAAGTCCATCATTTATCTCAGGATTAAGATAGACTCTCCGATTGTCCTGATAATGAAAAGACTATTATCTATTGACGGTTATAGATAAAGTATTTCATTGTGATCCAGTTCAATGCACCCAGTACACTAGATCCTTTTGCTCGAAGACACTCCGATGATTTTAGACTCATCATATCTCATTTGATCCCACTCAAATGCTAGCAAAAGAATTCTACAACTTTAACAAGATAAAGGTGCCCAACCTTTAACTTAAGTTGTGAACATTATTCAAGACTAACTAAAGAATTGTGTCTACCACATACATATCCAGATGTACGAACAATTCTTCTTTTCTCATAGTCTTTAGACCTTATGATTATTTACTTTGACAATTATAATATTAAACTATAAATGCTATACGATTTGTTAAACCAGAAATCACTTTATTAATATGAAAAAGATTGTTAATTACAACATTACACTCTTGCTATTGAGCATAATCCTAACATCAGGGAGCCCGGCAGTCGAGGTCACACGAGGAGAGCTAGCGGAGCCACCAATATTGTCCTTGATCTGGTCCCGTGGAGGGGTCATACCCGTTTTTCTCCCAACCTCTGCTCCCTCCTCATCACTTGAAGATGAATCAACATATGCAAGAACTTGGGGAATTTTGGGGTAGGGCGACCAGGAGAAAACGAGGCTTTTCTCTTTCCAGATTACCTCCCGTGAGAATTTAAGTCAGCCGCAGGATCTTTAGAATCCGGATCGGGATGCCCCATTTCGACACCACTGACCCTGGGAGGAGTAGAAATTGGCTCGGTAGGAGTCGGAGTCTCCGAAGCCATCACGCCCAAGTGTTCCCCAACTGCTTCAGTACCCTGGAATGTAGCACTTGGCGTGTTTGCAGCAGAGCGGGGGGAGTTGTCTCCACGGGAGAAGGCCGCTGGCTCGGGCTTAGAGGAGTGCCCAGCATTCTCTTTTCCCTTAGAACAAAAAGGACCCGCTTGATTGTCCTGCCCAGCAGCAGTCCTACTTGCTCCAAAACCCTCTGGATCGTCCACAGCCCCTGCTGAATATGCGGTCATTTCTTGACCATGGGTCTCCTTGGGCACATAATCGGGCACTCCCTCTTCATCATCTCCCTCGAGAGGATTCTCGGGAACACTCTCGTCAGAGTCACCCTCGGGAGGAGCTATCCCAACATCTCACTGGCGAATAGCCGCTCTTTGGCTCGCCTCCACGATGCCTTTAATACGGCGTGCCTGAGCATCGCAGACTATGTCTACATCGAACACTTAAAAAAAAAAAAGAGGAAATGAAAGGTGTTTTCTCGAGTCAGTAAGCTGATTCAAAAGACAGAATGCAAGAATAACTAGGGAAAGCTTATAAAAACTTACGGCGTTTGCGGCGTGCAGAAATCTGGGGAAAAAGGCGAGCTTTAATCATTTTCGCCTCGTTGAAGAGATAAGGCCTGCCCCTCTTTTCCAAAGGGCGAACGGATGCCCGGGCCAAAGTTTTCAGCTCCTCGTCGGTGAAGGCAGGAGTCATATGGTTCCATTGAGGCGAACAAAAGTATCGAGGAACCCTGCAAGTCACCGGAGTGCCATCAAGATCAAAACTGATCGATTGTCCCCATTGTCCTCCCACGAAGAACCAGCTGTTCTTCCAAAATTTATTTGAAGTAGGGAAGCCCCAAACGAACCCCTTCATCTTCTCATCAGTGGTCAGTTCGATGTCACTCTTAACCACTACGTCTTTAGGGATCCAGAGCTCAGGCTGGTTTGATTGAAGAAAATAAACCCCCGTCTTCCCCACGGGCCTCAGCGTGTAAAAATGCCGGATTTCACGAGGTGTGGGAGGTGGCTGCTTCATCCTATGCCACATGTGCCACATGTACCACATGTACATCAAAATCCGGTAGCTGTTTGGGGTTAGCTGCGCAGGGGCAAGCCGAGTCTCAGCCAAAAACCAGGTGATGAATGGCTGAAGGGGAAGAGTAAATCCGCAAGTAAGCATCTCCCCATAGATTGCAACGTGGCCAGGTGTGGGATTCCATGCAGCTTGATCGTCAGAAGGAACCAGCGAAACCATGTTGCTGTCCAGGTCGAAGCGTCCCATATACTTTTCTATCTCTTCGGGGCTGACCATGTTCGGCTCGACATCATAGGCACATATCCGCTCGGCAGAGAAAGGGATACGAGCGGCCCTATGCTTCTCTTTAATATCACTCTCAATTACCTTTTGGGTCCCGACTCGGCTCTCCAGGGGATCCTTTTTACGAATGTAAGGTTCCCATTTGTTGATTGGCTTATTTCGTGGACAAACCACATATTGGGGTTCTTTGTAAGGGTAGCCTAGGTATCGGGTTTATTGTTCGAAGCCCTTTCGAAGACCTCGTGTTGATAAGCACCGAAGGTATATTTCTTTGTGCTCACTTGTCTTGAAGAGATAGTTGCACACACTCACAACTCATGCATATGTTTAATTCTTGTATGTTGTGTGTCTTACTTTTGTGCATTAATGTTTATTAACATCTCTTCCTGCATGTTAGTTTGATTGCATCTTGCATATCTAATTGCATTGTCATGCTTAGACTTAGGATTGCATTTTTGCATTGGGCGCTCCCAAAAGCACTCTACAGAAGCGCTGTACGAACAGCGCCCATTGAGCGCTGTTCATACCTGATCGATTTAATTCGGTCGCTGTTGGGTCGCTGTACAGGCGCTGTACAAAGCGCTCTACGTACAGCGCCACTCTGTTTTCCCGTGAGAATAGAGTTGGGGCGCTGTACAGGCGCTGTACAAGAGGCGCTCTACATACAGCGCCCAAGGCAAAATTGTGGTGTCACTTATCAAAACGACCACACTTCATCTTGACACCCTATATATATGCCACTTTGACTTTAGGTCAATCACAAGAGTTCATATTCAGATTCCATACTTAGGATATTTTTCAAAGAGAAGAAAAATTCCAAAGAACTCATTTTTAGATTACTCAAACACTTTTTCATGATCATCAATCATCATCTAGCATCATCCTTGATCATCTAGATGACATCTTGCATGGATTCTTCATCATACTTTGCTTGGTAAGCTTTTCACTAATATCTTACATATTTTGTGTTTCTCTTAACAAGCAATCTCAATTAATTACTTGTATGTTATTTTATATACTTTGAATACAAGTTTGAGATTAGTATGATGTATGTTTGAGAAGTTGTATTGTGATAGCTAATTAGGTTTTGTGCTTAATCTTGATTAGCTAAACTATTTGATTGAACATGTCATTTAGTTTTGATATCTAGGATTGCTCTAATTGCATATTAATCATCTTAGATAAGCATATAGGGTTTCCCTTGCTCTATGTTGCATTTTGAATATTCATATATTCACTTAGGGTTGTTATTCTCTTCATAGAGAAAGTAAGTCTTGTGTGTAGCATCCGGGATTAGGTTGCTTAGATCGCAAGCAAAATTGGACTAGGTTCACTCATACCGGGATTAGGTAGGTGTGTGATTACTTCCGGGATTAGGTTGTAATCGTTTTACACATTTAGTGGATTCGAGGTTCGAGTGTGGCTTACTTACTAGCCCGTGGTTTTTCCCGTGAGGGTTTCCACGTAAAAATCAAGTCTTATTTAATTTCCGCATTTTATACTTGATTTATTGCTTTATCTATTTAGGGGTAAATTCGTAATTTTGACTTATACGAAAAATTGGGTAAAAAGCTTAAAATCTATTCACCCCCTCTAGATAGTTTTATACACACCGTGCTATTATTTGTTTCAATTGGTATCAGAGCGGGTTCCTAGACATACTTAGGTGATCCTTGCTTTTTTGGTGTGTTTTGCATTTTGTGTGATTTTTGATCATTCATACATTTGCATTCATTTCATTCATTCATAAACACTATGAGTGGAAACGGTGGAAATGGTGGTGGTCACGAAGGTGCTTCTAGCATAAGGCCTCCACTTCTTACCGGTTTAAATTATTCCCAATGGAAAGGGAAGATGGAATCCTACATATGCCAAATTCATGACCGTGCATGGCTGGCGGTGGAAGAAGGATATGATCTACCCAAGATGACTCCTGGTGGTGGAAGAGAAGAAGTTTTGAAGCCTAAGGCGCAATGGAACGCGCAAGAGTTTGAGGCTTCTAAGTGGAATAGGAAGGCTATGCATGCCATCATGTGTGCAATGGATGAGAATCAATACAAGCTTATTTAGAATACTCAGATTGCAAAAGTGGCATGGGACATCCTTCAAGTTGCACATGAGGGAACCGAGGTGGTGAAGGAGTCCAAGCTTCAAGTCCTCCAAACTCAATTTGAGCTACTTAGGATGGCAGAGGATGAATGCTTCAATGACTTCGAAATCAAATTGATGGACATTGTAAATCAAAGTCATCAACTCGGAGACCCGTATTCGGATAGGAGAGTCAAGCAAAAAATTATGAGATCTCTCCCCGATAGGTTTGAATCAAAGGTGACGGCCATAGAAGAAAATAGTGGCTACATGGATATGAAGCCAAGTGAGGTGATTGGACGTCTCCTTGCATATGAGTCTAGGAAGGCTCCTAGCACCACTACTCCTCCTAAAAAGTCTAAAGGAATAGCTTTGAAAGCATCTAAGGATGCAAAAGAGGCAAAGCATGACTCGGATGAAGACCTTGCCTTATTCGTGAAAAGGTTTAATAAGGTTATGGGGTTCATGAAGAAGAAGGGATTTGGGTCAAGAGGATAAGACTTGAAGAAAAAAGGTTCCTTCAAGAAATTTGAGCCTAGACAAGAGAGGACCGAAAAGAAAGGGGTCCGATGCTTTGAATGTGGTGGGATTGGTCACTTTGCCCCCGAATGTGCTAATCACAATGAAAAGAAGAAGGACAAAGTGATGGCCGCCACTTGGAGTGGGAGTAGTGATGGCTCCAACGAGGAAGATGAGACTTCAAGTGAAGAAGAGCTCATGGCTAACTTCCTAGCGTTTGCCTCATCTCACAAGAGCAAAAGTGCTAGTGAGAGAGAGGAAATGAGTCAAGAGGAAATTGACTCTAGTGAAGAAGGAAGTGACTCCTCTTCTAATTCCATAAAGAAATTTGTGGAGCAAAAGGTGCTTGCTAAATACCATGCCGAGTTCAATGATTTAGCAATTAAAAGCACAAGAAAGATTAAGAGGTTGAGAGAAGAGAACCTTGAACTTTCGGCTCACAATGACCACTTAAGTGAACAAGTGGAAAGATTGAAGAGGAGAGAGGATAAGTTAATTGAGGAGTTAGACTTATCCAAGAGAAGTGAAGAAGGCTTGAAGAGGGAACTTGTAGAAGTTAAAGGGTCCTTGGCTAGGATAGGTTCTAGCACCAAGAAGCTTGATCATTTACTTGGTGTTGGAAAGAGTCCAAGTGACAAGAGAGGTCTCGGGTTTGAAGATGATATGGAGACTTCCACTTCCAAGAAGACCATTTTTGTTAAGAGTTTGGGGAGTAAAGAAGCTTCATTGGTGCAAGCTCCTAAGAAGAAATTAGAAGTAGGACAATGCTCTAATGCACAAGTGAAGATGGGGCCAAGTAGGCAACCTCAAGCTCAACCCCCTAGGGTCCCTCAAGCCAACATTCCTCCACAAATGGCCCACAAAGGAAAGAGACCTATCATGCAACCTCAAGCTTGGAAGCAACCTAGACCGGTTCAACAACGAAGATGGATTGAACCCACTTATCCACAAAGACATGGACAAGCTCCCATACATGCACAAAGACGAGGTATGATTCCTTTTTTCATCCCTATTTGTCACTATTGTGGTTGTGATGGTCATATTAGACCAAATTGCTTTCATTGTATTAAAATGTGTAGAACACAAAGCATGATAGAAAAGAGAAAGAATAGAGCCAAGATGCATGTTCCTAGGAATAACAATATTGATTTGCATGATCCTAGGAATAGTAGAGCACATGTACCAAAGACCACTAAGAAATCTAAAATTGTTGCTAAATGGATTAGAAAGAATAAAAATGTTTGCCATGTTGCACAAATAGCCTTGAAGGCAAATTCTTCTAATTTTTGGTATTTGGATAGTGGGTGCTCTAGGCACATGACGGGAAACAAGAGTTTCTTCGAGACTCTTGTTATGGAGGAAGGTGGAAATGTCACTTTTGGTGATGGATCCAAAAGAAATGTTGTAGGGAAAGGAACCATTTCCGTTCCCGGATTATCCTCCTTATCCAATGCTTTATTTGTTGATGGCTTGAAAGCCAATTTAATAAGCATTTCACATCTTAGTGATGAAGGATATTCCGTCTTGTTTTCTAAAGATTATTGCTCTATCCTAAAACCCGATGGACAAACCTTGTTGAAGGGCATGAGATCTAGCGACAATTGTTATTGTCTTGAAGCTAGTATTGTATCTAATCATGTGTCCATGGATGAGCAAATTGAGTTGTGGCATGAAAGACTTGGCCACATGAACTTTAGGGATCTACGGACCCTTGGAAAGTTCAATTGTGTGCGTGGCCTCCCTAAGCTTGGGAAGAAAGCCAATGGTGTTTGTGGACCTTGCCAACAAGGAAAGCAAACTAAAAGCATGCACAAAAAGGGTAAGTATCTCACCACCAAGGAGCCTCTTGAGCTTCTCCACATGGACCTTATGGGTCCCATGCAAACCGAAAGTTTGGGTGGAAAGAGATACATTTTTGTTTGTGTTGATGATTTCTCTAGGTTCACATGGACATATTTTCTTAGAGAAAAATCCGAAACTTTTGATAAGTTTAAAATGCTTTGTAATAAAATACAAAATGAGATGAATTCTAATATTAAAAGCATAAAACGAATTAGAAGTGACCATGGGAGGGAATTTGAGAATGCCTCATTTGAAAGCTATTGTAATAGCTTAGGCATCTCCCATGAGTTCTCGGCTCCTAGGACACCTCAACAAAATGGAGTTGTTGAGAGGAAGAATAGGGTCCTTCAAGAGATGGCCCGTGTGATGTTGCTTAGCAACAATGTCCCTAGGAACCTATGGGCCGAAGCCGTCAATACGGCTTGCTATATAGGGAATCATGTTTTCCTAAGGCCCGGTACTAGAAATACCTCCTATGAGTTATGGAAAGGCAAGAGGCCAAATGTTAGCTACTTCCACATCTTTGGAAGCAAATGCTACATTTTAAATGACCGTGATCAACTTGGCAAATTGGATGCTAAGAGTGATGAGGGTATTTTTATTGGCTATGCCTTGAATAGTAGAGCCTATAGAGTTTTCAATTTAAAAACTCTAAGTGTTATGGAATCATCCAATGTCGTATTTGATGATACTAGGCTCAAGTCTAATGATCATGAGGAGGAGGTTGTTTTTAGTGATGTTTCTCCTTTGGAGAGGGGTGTGGTGACTCCCAATGTTGGGACATCTAATGAAAATGATGAAGTCACACAACCCACTACTAGAGTCCCTCTCTTGGACTCTAATGAACCCGCTCCATGGGTTAGAAGACTCCATAACAAAGAGGATGTTATTGGAGATGTAAATGAGGGTGTTAGGACTAGACGTCAACTTGCTAATCTTATTAGCTACACATGCTACACCTCTCAAATTGAACCCAAAAAGGTTGAAGAAGCCTTAAATGATGAATTTTGGGTTCTTGCCATGCAAGAAGAGCTAAACCAATTCGAAAGGAATGAGGTTTGGACTCTAGTTCCTAGGCCTAAGACCACTAATGTCATAGGCACTAAATGGATATTTAGGAACAAATCCGATGAGGATGGCAACATAGTGCGGAACAAGGCTAGACTTGTAGCACAATGGTACTCTCAAATTGAGGGTATCGACTTTGAGGAGACATTTGCTCCCGTTGCCCGTTTAGAGTCCATTAGGCTTCTCTTGTCCATTTCTTGTGTGCACAAGTTCAAATTGCACCAAATGGATGTCAAGAGTGCCTTCCTCAATGGCTTCTTGCAAGAGGAAGTGTTTGTTGAACAACCCAAGGGGTTTGTGGATGCACACCACCCCAACCATGTCTATCGCCTCAAGAAGGCATTATATGGGTTGAAACAAGCACCGAGGGCTTGGTATGAGCGCCTCACTCTATTTCTTGTTGAGAATGACTACACAAGAGGTAGTGTTGATAAGACCTTGTTCATCAAGAGAAACAAAGATGAGTTATTTATAGCTCAAATCTATGTTGATGACATTGTATTTGGCTCCACCAACAACACCAAGGTCCAACAATTTGTTGATGTCATGTCTCATGAATTTGAGATGAGTCTTGTTGGTGAGCTTAGTTACTTCCTAGGTTTGCAAATTAGGCAATTAGATGATGGGATTTTCATAACCCAAGCCAAATATGCCAAAAACCTAGTGAAGAAGTTTGGTTTAGAGAATGCCAAACATTGTAATACACCCATGAGTACCACTTTGAAGCTAAGCAAGGATGCTAGTGGTAAAAGTGTGGAACAAACGTTATATCGTGGCATGATAGGTAGCTTGCTCTATTTGACCGCAAGTAGGCCCGATATCTCCTTTAGTGTGGGTGTGTGTGCTAGGTACCAAGCGGATCCTAAGGAGTTCCATCTCTCTTCCGTAAAGAGAATCATTCGCTATGTGAATGGGTCATCCAACTATGGAATCTGGTACTCTTTTGACACTAATCCTAGTCTTGTAGGATATAGTGATGCGGATTGGGCAGGAAATTGTGATGATAGGAAGAGCACATCGGGCGGTTGCTTCTTTCTAGGCAACAACTTGGTGTCTTGGTTTTACAAGAAGCAAAACTCGATTTCCTTGTCCACGGCCGAGGTCGAATACATAGCCGCAGGGAGTGGATGCACACAACTCCTATGGATGAAGCAAATGCTAGTAGACTACGGATTCAACCAAGGTACTCTCACTCTCTTTTGTGATAACATGAGTGCTATTAATATTTCCAAGAATCCGGTACAACATTCTAGAACTAAGCATATTGACATCCGCCATCACTTCATTAGAGAGCTTGTTGAAAACAAATGCATAGTACTTGAACATGTAGGTACTAATGATCAACTTGCGGACTTATTTACTAAACCCTTAGATGCTACTCGATTAAAAACTCTTAGTAGATCTATTGGGATATGTCTTGTGGAGTGATGTTCTATGATTGACCCCATATGGGGAACTCAAGCAAAGAGAGAGCTATTTTTCATTCTTGTCACTTGCAAAAAATTTGAAATAACTTATGCCTCTTCTTTTAATTGTTTGAGTAAACTTGGTTGCACATATGTATATATGTTTTCAATTCAATAAGTGTGAACCTTGCTTGTTTACAATCCATGTCATATTTATGTTCAAACATGCATTTTTGGACTAGGAGATGTATGTAGGAAGTATGATTTGAATGACCTATGATTATCTCCATGACATGATGATTCTTTAATAACATGCTAATGTCAAATGAAAAAGCATGAAATTCATATCACATGCTCACATGAAAAGCATGAATTGATGATTGCATATTCTTAAAAATGCAAAACTTGTGTGAAAGCTTATGAGACTCAAAATGAATAAAGGATCTTGTATCCGTTCAAAGGAATTTATATTCCAAATGTCTCTCTTTCTTTATTGGTTGAACATGGCTACTATCATACGGATATCTTATCCGGAAAAATCAAAAAGGGTGCAAAGTCGCTCATGCCATGTTTCGCTTATAAAGTTGGATATAGTTGTTCTTAAATTGAAATCAATATATTCTATATCCTTGCTTTACTCATGACATTGGTGAAATTGGTTTGAATTCTTATTAGAAACCTTGTCATTTGCTTTGCCAAATACCATTGTTTTTTGGACTTGGATGCTACATGTCTTGTATGCAAAGCATGTTTGATTCACACATTTTCTTTCAAATAAATCTCCTTGTTTCTCTTCAATTAATTGAGGTGCATAAAGTGACTTATATATATATGCAAATATCTTGCATGCTTATATCTCTCATTGCTATGAGTGACCCGGTTGGGGACTACTCCTTTGCCTATGTCATGACAAAAAGGGGGAGTAGGATATGGTGAGGGGAGTTGTAAAATAGAGGCAATTGTGCATATTGGGGAGAACATTCGTTGAGGGGGAGTAACCCGGTGAGGGGGAGCATTGCATACACATACATTTCATAATGTTGTGCCTAAACTTTTAAAATGCAAATGCTTGTTTTTGTTCTCACTTGATTCATCTCACACTTTACTTGTATTGGAAATGTTAGAAACTTATTTTCAGGGATTGGTTATTCTACAAGAGGTTGAAGACTTCAAGTTTCATTTTCTTATCTCTTTGTAATGTAGAATATCATTGTAGTCCCGTAGTTTCTATTTCTTTGTGAGGAATCAATGTGAGTGGTGGTTTTGTCACGAAATAGCCAAAAGGGGAGATTGTAAGGTTCCCATTTGTTGATTGGCTTATTTCGTGGACAAACCACATATTGGGGTTCTTTGTAAGGGTAGCCTAGGTATCGGGTTTATTGTTCGAAGCCCTTTCGAAGACCTCGTGTTGATAAGCACCGAAGGTATATTTCTTTGTGCTCACTTGTCTTGAAGAGATAGTTGCACACACTCACAACTCATGCATATATTTAATTCTTGTATGTTGTGTGTCTTACTTTTGTGCATTAATGTTCATTAACATCTCTTCCTGCATGTTAGTTTGATTGCATCTTGCATATCCAATTGCATTGTCATGCTTAGACTTAGGATTGCGTTTTTGCATTGGGCGCTCCCAAAAGCGCTCTACAGAAGCGCTGTATGAACAGCGCCCATTGAGCGCTGTTCAGACCTGATCGATTTAATTCGGTCGCTGTTCGGTCGCTGTTCGGTCGCTGTACAGGCGCTGTACAAAGCGCTGTACAAAGCGCTCTACGTACAGCGCCACTCTATTTTCCCGTGAGAATAGAGTTGGGGCGCTGTACAGGCGCTGTACAAGAGGCGCTCTACGTACAGCGCTCAAGGCAAAATTGTGGTGTCACTTATCAAAACGACCACACTTCATCTTGACACCCTATATATATGCCACTTTGACTTTAGGTCAATCACAAGAGTTCATATTCAGATTCCATACTTAGGATATTTTTCAAAGAGAAGAAAAATTCCAAAGAACTCATTTTTAGATTACTCAAACACTTTTTCATGATCATCAATCATCATCTAGCATCATCCTTGATCATCTAGATGACATCTTGCATGGATTCTTCATCATACTTTGCTTGGTAAGCTTTTCACTAGTATCTTACATATTTTGTGTTTCTCGTAACAAGCAATCTCAATTAATTACTTGTATGTTATTTTATATACTTTGAATACAAGTTTGAGATTAGTATGATGTATGTTTGAGAAGTTGTATTGTGATAGCTAATTAGGTTTTGTGCTTAATCTTGATTAGCTAAACTATTTGATTGAACATGTCATTTAGTTTTGATATCTAGGATTGCTCTAATTGCATATTAATCATCTTAGATAAGCATATATGGTTTCCCTTGCTCTATGTTGCATTTTGAATATTCATATATTCACTTAGGGTTGTTATTCTCTTCATAGAGAAAGTAAGTCTTGTGTGTAGCATCCGGGATTAGGTTGCTTAGATCGCAAGCAAAATTGGACTAGGTTCACTCATACCGGGATTAGGTAGGTGTGTGATTACTTCCGGGATTAGGTTGTAATCGTTTTACACATTTAGTGGATTCGAGGTTCGAGTGTGGTTTACTTACTAGCCCGTGGTTTTTCCCGTGAGGGTTTCCAAGTAAAATTCAAGTCTTATTTAATTTCCGCATTTTATACTTGATTTATTGCTTTATCTATTTAGGGGTAAATTCATAATTTTGACTTATACGAAAAATTGGGTAAAAAGCTTAAAATCTATTCACCCCCCCTCTAGATAGTTTTATACACACCGTGCTATTATTTGTTTCAACGAATACTCATCCTCTTCCC
Organism: Acer yangbiense; assembly: GCA_008009225.1. Lineage (NCBI taxonomy): Eukaryota > Viridiplantae > Streptophyta > Magnoliopsida > Sapindales > Sapindaceae > Acer > Acer yangbiense. Next base: position 31,193,699 of record CM017763.1, on the reverse strand, counting down.
AACTCGTCTCTACGGCTGAGTATCAGCACGAATGGAAAAAGAAGAATCCGGCTGAGCTTCAGGCTGATAAGAGTCAGGCCGCGATGAATTCGAAGAAACGGAGGGAATCTCTAAAGTAGGAGGAACTTCAGAAGTAGCAGGTCCTTCACGAAAAAGCCGTGGAAAGAAAAACATCACCTTGTTCAATGGCAATCATACCAACAGTAAAAAGATGATTCCTAGCAGCAGGATCCATAAGAACTAACCTTGATATATCAAAAAACTGGAGCAATGCAAACTGCAGAGGAATGATCTTCAAGAAAAGATCCGGGGTTTTGAGGTCAAGGATCTTGGCAAAAACTGAGAAATGAGCGGCTAAACCCAGATAACTCAAAGAGAAGTAGCAGAGGCAAGTGAACTTCTTTCAGGAAGAGAAAAGAAAACTAGCAAGGGATTTTTTGCAGAGAAGAGAAAATGATTTTTTCTCACGAAGCGTCAAGCTGGTATATATAGGCAGTACCGGTTTCAAAAAAAATCGAAACCCTAGAGAGGGTAGGTGAAGAAGCGGGAAAACACAGAGGCAAGAAGAGTGATGTGGGTTGCGTACGAATGAATAGAAAGGTCGTGTCCCATTAATGCCTCTTACCATGACCAAGCAAAAGGGGACAGGTGGCAAGCAGAGAGAGCCTTTAGCCGTCGTCAGGAAGTCAGTATGTCACCATCAAAAGATTTCTGGATAGTGGGCGGATCAAGCATGTGTGGACATAATTGAGACACGTCAGCAATACTTCGAATCAAACGAGGATACTGAAAACCAACATTAATATGAAAGACGACAAATGAAAACAAGTCGTGAACAGATGTTAAATATTTGTCCCGAGCAAGCGGTATTCGACTCAAACATTTAAGGGGGTATTGTTATAGGTAAAAATCGTCATAAAGGACACGTCACCCCCATGAAGAAGCCACGTAAGCAGAAGCCACGTAAGCAGAAGCCAGGAAAAGTCAACTCGAAAGGGGAAAATCCCCCGAGTAACCCACTCGGCTGAAACCAAAGCAACCCGATTACAAACAAAGAGAACTAGCTCGGGCAACACCACCTACTCGGGAATCAATAGGAAAAGATGGCAGCGGAAACTCACTTCCCAAATACATGGAAGGAATTAGCAGTAAGCACCTCCACGATACGCAGCAGTGTAACCCTTCAGAGTTTAACAAGGAAACAAACATGCCTCCCGCGAATAAAGGAGAATGAATCCATCCCAAACTCGGATTCAGCCAAAACAGGAAACATATCACGCCCAAGAAGGAAACAGAATCCGACTAGGACTGGGAATCCGCTCAAGACTTGGGCGCCACGACACCAAACCCTAGCGGCATCCCCAAACCCTAGAAACAACATGTATAAATACCCTTTGTAACGCATAAGAGAGGGATCGATCTTTTTTATCATAAGAGAGACCCGAGCGTATTTTGTAATCAATTTTATATAGTGGATTTTGGCTTTGTTGCTTAGATAACAACCCGTGGACGTTTCTCTGATCATCGGAGTTTTACCACGTATTTCTTGCTCATTATTTTTACAGTATTAAGATTCAAACTATTATCACTCGCAAACGTGATCTCCAATCATCGATTGAGTGTTGACGAAATATCACCATCAACATTAGTCACAAAACAATCAAAAGACCACAAAGATTATTCCGGTCACTTTTGAGTTCTCAATCTAATGATCGAAACTCGCATGAACCTAATTCGATGTTATACACACAAGCTTATTGATGAACAAGCAATTAGTGTACCATCAAAAGAATAATCTCTTCTCTCTTTTATGTATTGGTAGAATAATCAAACACTTTTCTATGAGTTGAGAAGAAGAAGAAAATTGATCCAGTGAACCAGATCTCTTCAAAGTAAGAAAGCACTTAGATCTCTTCAAAGCAAGAAAGTACTTGAATATGCCTTTTGTTAACCTAAAATTGTCACCGGGGTGCAATTTCAAATTAATGATATATGAAGGGCTCAGATCTATATTGATCTAGGCTAGCGGGATGTGCAGTATCCCGATACCCTGCTAGATCTTATGAATCTACTAAGAATAATGGGTGCAAGTAGTATGAGGGATAATTTTCTGATATGGTGAAAGTATGAAAGCATAAAACTGTTTATGTATATATAAATGACTTTAATAAGGTTTTTACAACTTGATGCTTGAACTATCAAGATTACAGTATGGGAGAAAATAAAACAACTTGGTGGACCATGGAGATGGAGCTTTTCGTGCCTGTCGATAAGTAGAAAAAAAGTCAGGTCTTACTATTTTTCCTGTGAACATATGATCATTATATAGGCTCGCTTTCTTGCTGAATACTCCTAGAACTTCGGTCTAGGGTTTCAGTGATGCACGGGCCTTCCTTTGGAGTCTAACGAATTCGTCGGGATATTGATCCTGAAAGATCAGGCGATTCCTTCTTTCTCGGTTTCAAATAAGTTGACCCCTATTCGAAATAGGATTCTTTATGGCAGGAATGAATGCCGCATTGTAACTTGAGTTTTTATCTTGAACGGTGACGTTTAATGTTTGCCTTTCATGTGGTCTGCTCTTCGGGGTGCTCGCCTCCTACTTCAGCGGGGCTGGTATACTGGGATCCAGGTGTTTATCTTGCTATGTGTATGTCATGAGTTTTGCTGGTCGGGGTACTCCGGGTACCCCGCGTCCCTCTCGTTCCTCTTAAAACGATGTTTACAGATATCGGGGTGCCAAGTATCGGGGTACCAGGATACTCGGGTATCGGGGTACTCGGAGTAATTGGGTGCCACGATCTTGTGACGGTTGTGTCTCTAGAGCCCTTCTCTTTACGGCTTCCTAGTGTTTTCTTGGTTCCAGAGATTTTGGACCTGACCGGGGTGGGTAAAGGCTCTTACTCTAGCCCGTCAGCTAGCAGACGGGGTACCCGGATATCTTTCCCGCTGCTACTTTACATCCCGGCTTTCTTCTTAAAGCTAATGGAAAATTCTTTTTTGGTCCCCGCCATTTTAGGCGATTAACAGAAGTCCCCTCTGACTTGAACACCGGTATCTTGCTGGGGTTGGAGTTAGGATCCTCTAGTCCGTTCGAAGGATTTTCCGTCTTGTCTGCTTGTTTAGTCTCATCCGGCTGGCTTCCATAATCGATGAGAGGATCTTTCTTGGATTTGATAGCATTTAATACTCGACCCACGTGTTAGATAACGTCTGTCTTCGGATTTTAAACGGGCCGTTTTTGGCGTAATTCCCTCGAAACCGTCATGATTCTTCTCCGATTCCGTCTCTTCCTCTACCTCGATAACTGTCCGCCTTTGCCTATAAATGTACCATTCTTTTTTCCCTCACACACTCACGCTTATTTGAATCTTTCAAAGCTTCTGTTTCTTCTTCTTTCCCAAACCTTCCTTCTCTAAAAATCTTCCTTGCCTTCCCTTTCTTACTCGAATGGCCTCACCATCTAAAAACCCAGCTTCTGCGCCGGTCCTCCAAGAAGATGGTCCGACGGTCTTGGCTACCCCTTAGCCTACTTCTCTGAATCCTCCTGACAGTATTGACAAGATGCTAGACACGGGGCGAATGGGGTCGGGAAAAGACTCCCCAACGTTTAAAGAGTTGAAGCGAGGTCGGGATGAGGGCGACGTCGCTGATGACAGTACTCGGCTAAAACGCCGTCGTTCTAAAATGAATCAAGGAATCAGGTCAGGTTCTGGCACTAGGCCCGAAGACCCAGCCCAAATCACTGACGAACACGATGACGATGTTGAAATCGAGGCGGGGGAGGGGAATACCCTGACTACCGACCTAGCTGGGGTTCAAGTAGGCCGGTTGTCTTCCTTCCACGACGGTCGGATTATCCTGGATTCCGTATGTACGTCCGACACCCTTATTCGGTTGAGGAGGACTTTCAGGATATCGGACCACCTTTCGCTGTCTCTTCCTCATCGGGGTTACGATGTTTACGCCCCTTCTGCAAATCGTCTGCTGATCCATGTAGCCGCCTTCGAATGCGAGGTTCGGCTTCCACTTCACCCCTCACTCCGCAGACTACTTGTGGCTTTAGAGCTAGCCCTTCTCTAGATTTCTCCTGGGTTCTGGAAGAACTTGACTAGGTTCTTGGTGCTCTGGAGAGAACAATGTGAGAGGGATAACTTATAGAGGGAATCGAGCTTCGACGAGATCCGCTACATTTACCAGGTGGCCAGCATGTCACCTCGGGATCAGTTTTATGTGAGACCCAGTAATAAAATGAAGTTCTTCGTACCCGGGTAAACGTGAAATATAATCCACCCTGGAAGGACGAATGGATAGTAGTTGAAGGGGAATGAGGCCGCTCGGTGCACATCGGGGGAACTGAATACTCCGTTCCTACCCAGTTCTCCCCCAAAGAAAAATAGAGTTCGGGGGAGCTGTCTTCTGAATCCAAGGGGATCCTGAAGAGGATCTAGGAGCGGGGCTATATTAACATGCAGTACCCTTCCTGTGACCCCTTCGAAGGAGCCCGGCTAAAGAGGTATTTCAGGATATCTGTTGCTGAACCCGGTAAGTGACCGTGCTTGGTTAACACCTCTCCTTCATTCTTTCAACGTTTATTTCTCTCCCCCTTTTTTTTTTTTCAACATCTCTTTTCTCTTGCAGTTTCAGCAGTCCCTTCTCCAGCATCTTCTCCTATTGCTTCGGGACCATTAATCCCGGTTTCCTAAACACCCCGGTCTCCCATTCCTTCTCCTCCTAGCGACGGGGTCGCCTCGGGGTCACACCCCTCGGCCCCCTCCTCTCCTCCTATCGTGGCGGGGTCACCGCTTTATTGTCTAGACCCTTCACCGACGAGAATCGTCGCCCGTCCCTCTCTTAGCGAGATGTTAGCGAATGCGGCCAAAGTCAAAACTTTTCTAGTCCCCAAAGCGAAGCCACCCACTAAGGCTGCTAAACCTACAGTTGCAGCTGCCCCTCCTCCTTTTCAAATTTCCTCTACCAAGCGTTCCACCAAGGCGGAGAAGGCTAAACCTGCCCGGGTGGACAAAGAAAAAGATACCACCTCTAGAGCTCCCCCTGCTAGCCTTCCATCTGGTTCAAGGTCATAGGATAACAGCCAAGATGAAATCGTCTCCAAGTTTATCGCGGTGTGTCCTGGTGGGGGGCTGCAGTCGATGTCCTTTCTGCCTACTAAGATTCTGGCTACCAAAGGGGCTTCTCTGCTCGCCGAGGTATGATCTTAGTTCTTTTAGGTTGGTATACATATATGTATATTCTGGTATCCCATTGACTGTTTATTATTTTTCAGGGTTTCAAGTTTACCTTAGCTATTGGGCAGCAGGTGGCAACTTTGAAGGAGTCCAATCTGGCGCTTCAGGCTAGATTGGAAGAGGCCCATGCCGATCTAGCCCGGACTAAAGACAACGTCACTACCCCGGTGCAGGCTGCAACTGAGTCTGAATCCGGGAGGCAGGCTGCTCTGGTTGAATTGGAAAGGATGCGGCGTGCCTATGATACGGAGACTATCATCTCCACCCGGCGCAAAGTTGAGAGGGAGTCCGTCAAGGCAGAGATGTCAGTCTTTTCAGATGAGAACTTGTTCCTGCGTGGTTCCATGAAGGTTTTAGAATCCTGGATGAACTCTTCCTTCACGGATGGATATTTTACTACCTCCTACAAGGTTGCCAAGGCATTCCCTCCTCCTTTCGACTTGCTGACTCCTCTTAGTTGGGATCGAGACCACATTATGGCTAAGGCCGCTAGTTTTTCAGATGCTGATCCTAATGAAGGAGGTCCTTCGTAGGAGGCTGTCATCCCGGACCCATCCTCTAACCTGCCTGGTTATGATGGCTTACTTGGGACCTAGGACAGATTTCTGCTCAGCACATGGAGGAAGTGGGTTTTTCGGTTGCAGCCAGCTCACTTGAAGAACGGCAGACAGGAGGAGAACAGATGGAGGGATCTCGGTAGGAAACGCATACGGGAGAAGGGGGCGACACATGATTTTACCTTTTACTTTAATGAGACTTGCCTTGTAACTTATTTGTAGCCTTGTAACGGGGATTGGGCACCCTGCTTGACTTAATAAATTCCATCCTTTTTTTTGCGATCATTTCCTTTCTCCATACACTTGCTTGTAAACTTCTGCCTTGTTCAAGAATGGGACTTGTATGTTTGCACGTGATTCAAGTCAGGATTACCCCGATCCCTGTATAGTTTAGCTCCCACCTTAGCTTGCTGGTGGACGATAGGTTCTTGGTTGGTCTTGTTTCTTGACCACAGTCCTTGGCCAATAATCCCCCTTAATAGTAATCTACTTGATACTCAATGCAATGATCATTGTCCGTCTATCCTTGTCGACTTCCTTGTCGGGAATTCTGATGATGGATTCATCTTAGTCGCCCATCGAGGTGAAATGTTCGGCCCTTGAGAGTGATGGCCCAGTTCCTTGATGCCTAGTCCTGAACGGTTACTAAAGCCATTTCGATCCAGAACTTTAAATTTAATAAGAAGAAGTGGTAGTATGCTGTAGAGAGATATCAAGTATCCAGATGGATTACCTTGGTTTCTTGGCGAATTGTCCAGGTAAGCAGCTGATGCCACTTTGACACCAAGTTCATCCTGGAGGGGGGTATTCCCCGTCTGAGGCTTCAGGAGGCCCATATAGGTTCTCCTGGTCTTGATAAGATAGATCCTGGTGGGTGACTACACCCTTTATGCGTTTGAGCACCAGGTCCTTCCTAGAGGAGGGTATACCCCAACCAAGGCAGCAGGAATGCCATATGGCTTTTCCTGGTCTCGAGGTGAAAAAAGAGCGATGAAGGCTTGCTGGGCGAAATTAGGAACACTAAAACCGACTTTATTGAATTTCTCAAAAGCAAATACAAAGCAGAAAAGGTCAGGGTATATACATCAGAAATATACCAACCGAGCTAACGCTCTTCTTCAAATCTTGAGACTAAATCCGCCTAGAGAGACCCTTCTTCCCGAGGTGACATACCGGGTACTCAACTTCATTTCCAAACTGTTCTGCGTGATTCTTCTCTAACCATTCCCACTCTTCTCCTATTGTGCTCTCCAATTATGCCTCCCCGATACCCGGTTTATGGATAACGTGAGCATATTGCCTTGCTAATGCAGCAGGGTTGGCAGACACTGCATAACATGTGCGGGCTGCTTGCTGGTCTCCCCTGACTTCTCCTACTTCGGTCCTAACTGGAAATTTCAGGACATTGTGATAAATGGACAGGACTCCCCGGATACCTGACAAGAAAGGTCTTCCCAAGATCGCATTGTAGGCGGATGAGGTATCTACCACGATGAACTCGGTCATGATGTTCTACTGAAGGGAGGCTTCTCCAATTATCACAGGCAAGATGTGTGTTCCTATTGGCATCACGAAGTCCCCGGTAAATTCGTATAAAGGAGTAGTGCAACTGTTGTAACAAGGATTCTTAAGGTTGAGTTTTTCCAATGCTCCTTTAAACAGGATATCCACGCTACTTCCGGTGTCTATCAGGATTGGACCCGATAATTGGCAATCTGAACTGTGATCACCATTGGATCGTCATGGGGCTGTATCGTGTTGTAAGCATCATCCTCGGTGAAAATGATCTGAGCAGACCGCGGGTATTCCCGAGATCCTCGGGATACCCGGAACACATCTTGGCCAGCAACGAGCTTCGAGATCTTCCTAGCATGATTCTTTCTTGAATTGTTGGAAATCCCGGCTATAGTTGGCCCTCCACTGATGGTATGGATGACCTGGATCTGTTGCATTAAATCCTTCCCTTCATCTTTCCTCCTTTCTTCTACGTCCCGCATCTCCTTCTGTACTTCCTTTCCCACTTTGATGTTGTCCCGTACTTGTTGCAGGAATTCAGTTAAAAATCCCCCTCTCACCAACCCCTCGATCTGGTTGCGGAGGCTATAACATTCAGACGTGTTGTGCCCGACATTCTAATGAAAGTCACAATACTTGTAACGATTTCTTTGATCAGCCGGGACTTTTATTGGATCAGGCTTTCTAAGTAAACCCTTATCACGAATGGCTAGGTATATGGTTTCCCGAGAGGCATTGAGAGGAGTGTAATGGTTGTACCAATCTTCCTCAGTTGATATGCGGGCTACCTTTCTTAGCGGAGGGGTTGCTCGGGGTGGAGTCCTTCTAGCAGGGTACCTTTCCCAGTATTGAGGAGGCAGCGGCCTATACGTCGATCGATTCGGAGGAGGGTTCTGGACTCTCTTTGTAGGTTCCGACTTAGGAGATTCCTTCTTAGACCACTTGGATGACCGGGCTTCATCGTGTTCAACCTTAATTTGGAGTTGTTCATCTATGTCTACCTGCTCCAGCGCCCTATCATAGGCCTCCTGGTATGTTTCAGGTGGATGTTTGGCAAATGATCAGAATAACCTGCCAGCCCACAAGTTCCTTCTGAAGTTGGCAAGGGTCTCCTTCTCGACGAACACTCTCATCTGGACCACCTCCTTGTGGAACTTCTCTACGTAAGATCTCAGCATTTCACCCTATTCCTAGAGTACATATTGCAATAGGACGGGATCCTTGGGGCGAGGCTTGATCCCTTGAAATTGAGCACAAAAATCGGTAGTGAGCTTTGTAAATGAATCCACACTTCCCGGGGCTAACTTTCTGAACCAAGTTTTAGCACAGTCGGTCAATGTTGAAGGGAACATCATGCACATGGCTGACCGGGTAGCGTTCTGGATTTCCATCTGGTGGATAAAGCTCTCCATGTGACTCACGGGGATCCTCTGATCCGGAATACTTCTCAGTGGGCATTTTGAACTTGGGGGGTAACTCGGCTTCCCGAATCCTCCTGGAAAATGGCGCGTTCATCTCCCCTAGGGGGTTCTTCCGAGTACCCTGTTGTTTCTCTTTCTTCAGTTCCTCGAGCTCCTTCGCCATCTTCGCCATCTAATCCTCAAGGCGTTTAGATCCTTGATGGAGGCATTTAGATCCGTTGTGTCCGGATCGTGCTACTGAGTCTCCATTGTCCGAGGTTTCTGATTCCCCAACATGTTCCTTATGCTCCTTTTCCCAACGACCGGTACCCCGCTGATCCCTCCTGGATCTAGTACTGCCACCTGCGTCGGGTTGAGGATCCCTTTTTCTTGCCGCCGGCTTGGTTGTCGACTGGGCCTTTCTTGGCGGGATGTCAATAGCTGATTTCACCAACCGGTGTCTTAGATCTTCAGGATGATTATGCACGGGTAAAGGTGGTCCGAGTCTATCAAAAACCGGTGCCAGGGTACATGGTCCAGTCTCTTCTGTAAGTCGGGGTGCCTCAAAGGGTATCCCTTGGGCGATTGATCGGTTCATTTCTATACATGTTTTAGGCCCCGATTTCCTATTATTTATGCTTTGTTCTCGAGTGAATTAGCTGGTTTAATGTGTTTGTTGAGCTTGTGTAGGTAACATTCCATGAAAGTGGTGTTGAATCTTATTTTGGAAGAAAAGGAATCAAAAGATGGAGAAAAGGAGCAAATTGGAAGAAACAATGAAAATATGATTTTCGGCCAGTGCAGAACCTCTATGTTGCAGGGCACATATCTCTCAACTCCGACTGAATTGCGTGTCCTATCACCTATGGATGGAAAGCCCCGGAAGTCTAGTTTCCGGCGCACTTTTCGGATTGCAATTCTGATATTCCTAGAAGACGTTATGACTGATTTAGTAACTGAAGGTCAGAGCTGAAAAGAATTACCGGGCCCAAACCGCCCCCCGTGCAACTTGCCTAGGGAGCGACCTAGGCAGCGACCCAAAACAGAAGAATTTCCACTTGATGTGCAGCTACCGTAGCAACATGCCTCCGGAGTGACCCAAGGAGCGGAATTACGTATTTTTGGCGGATTTCAACTCCGAATTGGTCCAGAAGTGTTCCAAAACTTCCCAAATCAAATCCTAATAATTTGAGAAGATCAAGACATGTTTGGGAAACTTCCTAAACTCAAATTAGGAGTCAATCATCAAGATAGGAAATCCAAGTTAGGAAAGGATTCTCATTCCTTGTTTCATTCTACTTTCCCACTTGGTGTATTTTCTAAACCTAAGAAGAATTGGGGGTTCACAAGGAAAAGTCACCTATAAATATTTCCTATTCTTTTCAATTCAAAGGAGATAGCCAAGGGAGGTTCCAAGCCATAGAAGGGGGCCGTCCCCCATCACTCCGACCACCACACATATGGGATTTCTCTACATCTCTTCTATGTTTTTGTTCTCTCCATTGATGTGTAACTAAACCTCTAACTAGGGGATTGATGTAACCGATTTTGGATAACTCTATGTGAACAATTAGTCTATCTTTTGTTAATCAATTGAGTTTTAGTTTTGTTTATTGAATTAATTGCTATATTCTACTCTCTCTGATTATGTTGTGACCGCAAGTGATTTGAGTTTATGGCTTAGTTTATCCATGAGATTAGGGTTTAGATGTGGATGATCGTTCCATTTAAATCTGAATCGAAAGCTTAATAAACAAGAAAATTGATGTATGCATGGCCGTGCTATGTTAATTTGGCTTAGAGTTTTGTGTAAAATATGGGTTTTGACAATTGCTCATTACATGACCGTGTGTGAGTAATAGGAAGAACCCTAGATCATTATTCCATATTCGTTGCATGACCGTGTGCGAGTATTGGAAAGGACCTTTGAACCTAATTGAATTATCTTGAAAACAAACCCGTAAACTAGATTGAAGTGTTTAACGAGACTGATTGTGAGCATTGAGTATCTAAGAAAGGTGCATCGATTCCCTAGTATTTCTCTCCATATATTCATCCCTTGTGTGATCTTTGATTTGATTTGATTTGATTTTAGTCTTTAGTTCAAGTAGTCATAATTTAGGTTAATTTTTAGGATTAAACAACTTCCAAAGAATAGCATTATGCAATTTAGTTTTTTCGCATTTAGAGTAAATCCTTACTAGATTAATTGGCTTTGACCGATAGAATCACCGATCCCAGTGAACGAACTTTCTTAGTAAATTGAACACAGATTTTACTCCATCAATTTTGGCGCTGCTGCCAGGGATTGGTATAGATTCTATTTGTTGAATCTAGTTAATTTAGTTAGGTAGTGTGTGTCATTAGATAATTTTTTTTTTTTTTTTTTAGTTTTAGTTCTTTTTGTTTCATCTTACTTCGTGGTAGTTGTGTTTTTGGTGTTTTAGGTTTCCAGTAACAGGAAGGACTAGTTATCTTGGAGGTCCTCTAAGCCTGCTCAACGACGCGATTGACGAGTAGGCTGGGTGCTAGACAGCTCGAAGAAAAGAGCTTTCTGTTGAGGAAATGGTTCACACTGCAGCCAGAAAACTTACCCAAGAATGCTAAGCGAATTCTTTTGGCACTCTTTTTTGGAAAAAGACAAAGGTGAGAAAGATGTGTTATAGGGGAGACTTGTGAACAAAAACATCATCAGAAATCAGTAAGTGAAGAGTGAAAATGCTAACTTGATGATGGAATTGGAGGCCCTGAGTGAAGGAAAG